>OZ007591.1:45218258-45710758 GCA_963931845.1 Maratus michaelseni
TTAGTAGCTTCGCCTACTTTTAAATCATTCAAGACATATGATGAAGATTTAACCGCTGTAGAACGACTAAAAACTAGCATTTTAATGAACCAGCACATCTATGTTGGATTTTCTATTTTAGAATTATCTAAATTAGTTATGTATGATTTTCATTATAATTTTATAAAGATTAACATACAAAGATCGTGCAGTTTTACTCTTTACGGATATAGATTCCTTAACTTATCATACTCAAACACATAATATTTATAAGGATATGGAGCACCATCATGATTTTTTCGACTTTTCTGAATACTCGAAATCCCACCGTCTAAACCGCACAAGTTTCGAACCCACAAACATTTAATCAGACTTGTCATTTTATAACCAGGACGTTAACCACAGGGCTAAGTGAGCCCCCGCTTATTTTATAGTCACCACGCTGACTATTGGGCTTAGTAAGCCCCAGGCTAATTTATATCCACCACGCTAACTATTGGGCTTAGTGAGCCCCTGCTTATTTTATAGTCAACATGCTAACTATTGGGCTTAGTGAGCCACAGGCTAACTTATACCTACCACGCTAACTTTTGGGCCTAGTGAACCCCCGCTTATTTTATAGCCACCATACTAACCACTGGGCTAAGTGAGCCCCCGCTTATTTTATAGTCACCATGCTAAGTATTAGGCTGAGTGAGCCCCAGGCTATTTTATACCCACTATGCTAACTAATGGGCTGAGTGAGCCCCAGGCTATTTTCTACCCACCACGTTTACTGGGCTTAGTGTGCCCCCGCTTATTTTATAGCTACCACAATAACCACAGGGCTAAGTGAGCCCCCGCTTATTATATAGTCAACACGCTAACTACTGGGCTGATTAAGCCCCAGGTATTTTATACCCATCGCGCTAACTACTGGGCTGAGTGAGCCCCAGGTTATTTAGTCGCATGAATATGATTTCCAAGGTATATGTCCTAACTTGATTTAGACCATTGCCTATGGTAAGATAAAGCTGGGAAGTAAATTGGTAAACTATGTACATTTCCCTTGAAAACTCACTTGTATTTTCTTAAATATCTGCAGAAATCAGCATAGTTTATTAAAATTATGCACATTCTCATTAGTTTATGAATCTACTAACTTATAATATCTATATGGTAACTTGGATTATTAGTATTCCCACTTAAAAATTTCTTTTGTAGATTTAATATGATAAACACTAACATGAGACTGACTAAACTTTTACCATTTTCATTTCAACTTAGTTTTAGGAAATTTATCTACATAGCTTTAAATTTTACTGTTTAGTAAGTCTATTATTTCAAAGTATTATTTTTTAGTTCTAATATTCAAAACATATTCATATCGTTTTACATAGTAGGTATCAAATTAATTTAAAGTCATATTAAAAATATATATACAAATACTATTCTTACCTAACACGCCAGCTAGCTAAGCACCCAACCGTCTCACACTAAGACTCGGAGAAAAGTGAATGCTTGTTCAGGGCCTTATCAGCTAATATAATCACTGATAAGATTTGATCACGTGACATGTGACGTCACTGATTAAGTGATATCACGTGACCATGTGGTATCATTCAATACGTCACCAGTGACGTCAGAGATCACGTGACTAGGTCATAAAAGAACCAATTGCTAATTGCAATTAACAGTTTACCTCTAATTGATTTGTATAATATATGTATAGATAAATTAATACATGATTTTTCTATTATTTCATAAAACATAGTACATGTACTATGTATTACGAAATAATATATAGATAAATTATGTATTAATTTATCTATACATATATTATACAAATCAGTTATAATGAAAATCATACATAACTAGTTTAGATAATTCTAAAATAGAAAATCCAACATAGATGGGTTGGTTCATTAAAATGCTAGTTTTTAGTCGTTCTACAGCGGTTAAATCTTCATCATATGTCTTGAATGATTTAAAAGTAGGCGAAGCTACTAATTTTTTTAAAAATACATTTCCAGTATGAATTATTAAATCTAATTCACTTATTTCAAATTCTTAACGATAGTCACATAGCATTGGAAAGTGTTTCATAAAGTATACCATGACTCATGATTTTTCCTTCATATTTATTTATTGTCACTTATTGTAGATCCTATTTTATAATTTACGTTAAAATTTTTCATTCATTCCTATCATTTTCTGGGTACTCTGTATATATTTTTTAGGTGTGTATTGTTAGTCTAAATTTTATCGAAGGTATTTCTGTGATAATATAGGTGAGGTAGCGCATTGTGTAATACAGTGTAATGCTGTATAATTAATGTGTATTTTAACTATAATCTCTGTTTTAACAAGACTTGTATCGAATTAGATTCATTAACCTATTTAATTAAAACATATCTCTTATCCTAAAATTTTTGTAAGTTCAAACATTAGCATATATCTTAATTAATATTTCATAGTTAGTATTTTTCATTGAATAATCATTGAAGCATTTTAAAACTTTACAGATTTTAGTATATATATATATATATATATATATATATATATTTGGTGAGTAGCATCTATACAGGGCTATACGAAAGAATTCACATATATTAATGGTTTTAAGTATCAATCTCGCTTTAGATAGTCACGTGACATACATTTAAAAAATCCATATGTATCATGGTAAAAGAAAGAATATATGTGATATATCTTAAAGTCTGCATGAATATAACGAAAAGGATGTCTGCGTTTCTGTAGGTGTAAGTCTTTGTATTACTAAAGATTAAATTTATTATTTGATGTTTTAATTTTGTCTACCCTACGTAAAGAGAAAAATAACCATTTCTTTTAAAACAAAATAAAAAGTACTTTAAAAATATATTACTACTAACCTTACTATATATCTACATACCTAGACCTTAGAATCAACTCGTATACTTTCTTTAGAAGAAATGAATTGAAATGTGTTCTTATCAGTGAATATTATCTAGAATGTTATCGCGATCAGTGATGTCATCAAACCACGTGGTGAAGAATCTAGTTGAATTTAGGTGAAGTCCAGTAAATCATGCTTGACATTTTTAGGTAATGATAAATTTATATATATATGTTTTGAATAACCAATATGTTTTAACTCATGTGTTAATAGTTTATGTCTTGTTAATATATTTTTACAGAACTTGTTAATATATTTTATGCGATAAAAGAAATTATATTTTACTTAAGTAGTAGTATATATCGAATTCCTATCCTTCTTGTGGTCACTATGTATTTTTCGAAGTGTATATTGTTAGCCTAAATTATATTGAAGACATTTCTATGAAAATAGGGGAGGGTGCTATTAAATTTAGTGGAGTATAATTCATATATATATTGTGTGGGGGGATTCTGTATTTTTAGTGTAATTGCTATTTTAGTATGACTTGTATCGAATTAGATTCATTAACCTATTTAATTAAAACCAATCTCTTATTCCAAAAATTCTTAAGGCTATCTCTTAATTACTATTTTTAATTTTATATCTTAGATATTATTTTTCATTGAATACACAATGAAGCATATATAACGAATCGAGTTGAATGTTTAGGAATAAATTGTGCGTTCTTAAGTCATTTCGAAACAGGGTCCTTCAAACAGATCCCTTCACGAAACTTTTAACCCTAAAACAGGACACTTCACACAATGTTTCGTATTAAAAATAGACCTTTAGCAAGCATACTAATGTATATATTTTTAATAGGATTTTAAAATGTTACACGATATAAATATTAGATCTAAAAATAAATCATTTTTACATTCAGTGAATAATTCGAGTCAAAATTTACGCATGTTCGAGCCTGTTAGTTAAATATGACATACACTAATAAGATTAGCTAATGATTCATTTTCTCATATGGTTAATAGTATCAATCATTTCACATAGTGCAAGTGTAAAGTATGCAAAATTTATGATTCTGCTTTATAATACCTATTCATTCTGTATTCTACCCTATGCCTTATCATGACGTCATAATATCCCGTGGTTTTAAGAGATAAGCAAACACATTACCGTTCAGTTGTTGTAAGACAAGCATACATTCGAGTTTGGATGAAGTCCAGTACATTATGATTACACTTTTTAGGTAAGATAACTTTATGTATATTTTTTCAATATTAAAAACAAACATTTTTTTGAAATAATGCCCTAACTAAATAGTACAATATATATTTTATAAAAACAAAGCTTAGTTATTTTATTCATTCCTCAAAAGAAATTTTTAAGTTAAAATACTAAAAACCCAATTTAGTAGAATTTTTCTATATAAAAAGCATAGACTAATGTAGTTTAATTTTATATTATTTAAAATTCATATATCTTATAGGGGACCCTGTATTTTTTTTACCCTAACCTGTATCAAATTCATTAAAATCCGTCTCTTATCCTCAAAATTCTTAAGGGTATCGCTTAATGGCTATTTCTTAGTTCTTATTTTTCATTAAATACACAGTGAAGCCTTTTAAAACTTAACAGATTTTAGTATATATATATATATACATATATATCACCATATGTATATATGAAGAGTAGAACCTATATAGGACTACACGAAATGTCTCAGAAACTGATTAAATTTGTGAAAAAGCCCAATAGCCGTATTCCTTATCGCGAGTGATTCACCGTGTTAAAGCAAGATCTTCGCTTATCTGATAATATGACTCATTATGATTCAGCAGTCCGTCTGTTGATGGGGTAACATTCATTTCTTAGTTTCAGTTATAAATATGTATTTTAAAGCATAATCACTAGAAATTCAATTATTTTTCATAAAACGCTCTACCCTATTTTACAGATTTCTATGATAAATTTGGTGAAATATGTAATTTTTTTTTTTTCTAAAATCTATATTTTGAACGTTATACTAAAAATGCATTCGTGTAAAATCAATTTTTACATTGCATGAATTCGCAGGGTACATTGCAAAGGGGCCTTTTCTTTCAAACAGTGATCTTGGATTTTTATGAAAGGTCTCTCGTATTTCTGTCGCCATAAAATAACATGAATGTATTGGATTTATTTTGTGAAGGTCGCTGGGATTCGAATAGGAATAGGGTTATATTATTTGTGAAGGGCGCTGGGTAGTCGCATTATTTTATGAGCAGGGCTTAAATCTTTAACTTTTTCTAGTTTCTTTTCAAGGATTTCTATATTTTGAACCTATCGATGTGTAAGTTTTACTTTTAGCCTAACTTGAATTGAAAAAAACAGGGTAAAGTATAAATTATCTGATTTTATGAAGGGTCCTTACGCATAAATGGATTTTTGTGAAGGGTTCCTTTTTATTAAAAAGGGGATCTGTTCACTATTTTAATTAACTGTGCACTAGCTGGTAAAATTATATTTTGTTCACATAACATTTCAATGATGTTGGAAAGTGATTCATGAATTATGTCGCTACGCATGATTTTTCATTCATGTTTATTTTATATATATACGTTAAAATTCTGGTTTTTTTATCATCTAGTTTTTTGAAGTGTGTATTGTTAGGCTATCGAAGGGCCCCTCTGGGTAAAAAAAGGGAGGGGGAGGGGGGAGGGTGGAGGGGGCGAGCTGTTAAATTTAGTGCTGTATAATTCATACGTGACCCTGTATTTTTTACTATAACTCCCGTGATGATTCCTGGGACCAGGAAGTTTTGACTCTAGGTCACTTCTAGCTAAAAGCTCACACCTTAAGGCAAAATTCATTTCAGTTGAGAGTTTATATCTTAGATTACTTTCAGCTGAAAATCCTACTTTTGGCGACTTTTAACTCTAAAAATTCTTTGGCGACTTTTAAAACTAAAAATTCTATTTTTTGGCAATTTTTAAAACTAAAAATCGCAAAAATTTCTTAAGTTCTACAATTAAAATTAATGAATGACCATTTTTAATTTATTTCATTCACTTCTACTGCATACACTCATATTCAAACTGCATACTCTCGTTTAAAAAAAAAAAAATGCTTCGAAAAATGTCTAAGTTCCCCAATTAAAATTAATGATCCTTTTTAATTATTATTTTTAATTATTCATTCACTTCTACTGCATACAATCATATTCAAACTGCATAATCTCGTTGAAAAAAAATTGCTTCGAAAAATTTCTAAGTTCCCCCAATTAAAATTAATTAATATTTTTAATTAATCATTCACTTCTACTGCACTTATATTCAAACTGCATAATCTCGTTGAAAAAAAAAAAAATTGCTTCGAAAAATTTCTAAGTTCCCCAATTAGATTTAATTAAATTTGTAATTCGTTAAAATTCACTTTGTACTGTAATAGATATTTCTCCGCGAAAAAAAAAAAAAAAAAAAAAAAAAAAATCGAAAAATTTCTAAGTTCCCCAATTAAAATTAATTAACACTAATCCTTAATTAATCCCCTTATCTTAGGTGGTGGAGGGCACTTCGGGAGGAGGAGGGCATATTGGGAGGAGGAGGGCACTTTGGGAGGAGGTGGAGGGCACTTTGGGAGGAGGTGGAGGGCACTTCGGGAGGAGGAGGAGGGCACTTTGGGAGGAGGTGGAGGGCACTTCGGGAGGAGGAGGAGGGCACTTCGGGAGGAGGAGCCCTCCTCCTGAGGTCGGATCCTTATTTTCTCTCTACTCAGCTATTTTTAAGTTTGGGAAATACTTGCAGTTTTTTTGGACACTATGTCTTTTCTAAATATTTGCGGTTTCGCTTCAAAACTTCGAATCATATCATGTTGATAACAGTGTTATTTGTTCCTAGAAGCTTTAAATTTGTCTTTTAAATGTTGTTACAAATCCGTAAATTATATTAATTTTGCATGCCATTTAACATCCATCCATTGCGTATATTTCTCAATTTTACTTTCTTCATGTAAGATAAACCGGATTTCTTCCGAACAATCAACGAATCTTTTTAGCACTTTGCCGCGATTTAACCAGGGAACATTGTTATACACCAGTAATCCACTGTAAACAGAGTTGCCTTCGTCTAACACAGCGTCAAACTTTCGGTTATTTAAAGCCTGTGACGATATGAGATTACTGTTTTTGTGACTATAATATCACTATACTAATTACAACTATAATATCACCAAGAGATTCGAAACCAACTTTGCATACAGGACTTGTTGATGTATGATGCAGTGAAATCCAAGAATAATATGTCCAATGTGCGAGTTGTAAAGAAACTGAAAAAAACATTTATTTTATCCACCTTACTAGGGCCACCGTCTGTTGTAACAGAAACTATTTTAGACAAATATATTTCATTTTTAATAAGTGAATTTATAAACGCTGTATACATATCTGCACCATAGGTTGTAGTTGATAATAATTATAAAGAGAATAATTCCCCCCTTAATGTCATTTTAAACTAAATACACTGCTCAAAACAATTAAAGGATATTTGAAGTTTTATATAAAATAAAGATATAAACGAATTTTTTTTTGCCTAAAATAGAAGAAGAGAATCACAAATGCAAATTTTTCTGGTTTTCAAACTGTGGAGTATGCAAATTTTGAGTTCGACGTCAAAAACGTCGCTTCAGCGGCAGCGAGTGAAATTTGACTTTCAACTGGATAAAACAGAATGAAGACAAGGATGGTCGGCATTCAGTGATCGCTTTGTTTCGATGAGTACGATGTCTCAGCGAAGTCATTTGACAGATTCAGAAGCTTGGAGAATTGTTGGTAGGTTAGAAGGGGGCCAAACTCAAGCCGAAGTAGCGCAAGCCATTGGAGTGTCACAAAGTGTCATTTCCAGGATCTGGAACCGTTTTTTTGGAGAGTGGATGTGCAGGCCGAAGACCAGGGCAAGGTCGTAGACGGGCAACAACGCCCAATGAAGATCGGTAGTTAGCGTTAACAGCTCGGAGACACCGAAACATGAACGCTACTCTTCTCCAACAACACCTTCGTTCGGCTACAGGCACCACGATTTCAACTCAGACTGTCCGAAACCGGCTCCATGCTGTAGGTCTGTATGCTCGCCGACCGATGGTATGTGTTAGATTAACATCAAGGCATCGTCGCGACCGCAGGGAGTGGGCAACCGAGCATGTCAACTGGAGGAGAAATGAATGGAGCAATATTCTGTTTTCTGACGAGTCCCGTTTTTCTGTGCATCCGGATAATAGGCGTATTTTCATCTGGAGGGACCGTGGCAGTAGGAATAATCCTGCGTTCGTGCACGAAAGTGTCAGATTTGGCGGTGGAGGAGTGTTGGTGTATGGTGGCATCTCCATTGACGGGCGCACTGACCTCTACATCATTCGAGATGGAGCTCTGACTGGTCGCCGATATAGGGATGAGATCCTCAGACCTATTGTAGTCCCTTACGCTGCAGCAATCGGAGATAACTTCATTTTAATGGACGATAACTGCAGGCCACATCGTGCAAACCTGGTGGAGGATTTCCTTTTCGAGGAAGGAATCGTTCGAATGGAATGGCCAGCGTGTTCTCCAGACATGAATCCAATCGAGCACGTTTGGGACGCTCTAGGAAGACGAGTTTCTGGCCGCCAACAACCCCCACAAACTCTCCAAGAACTGGAAAGAGCTCTTCTGGAAGAGTGGGGCAGAATACCCCAACTCGTCATTAATAGCCTCATTGAGTCCACGCCTCAAAGGTGTTCAACGTTGCTGGCCGCCCGTGGAAACCATACCCCCTACTGAAAATGATTTTCTTTGAAGAAAACACCTTTTCTTATTCTTTTTTTCTCATATGCACAAATTGTGTTTTTTTCCTTTTGTACACAAATGCGCAATAAAATGCATTTTTTTCTGCCAAACATGTGTAATTTATTCTCATATAACCTACTATGTCTGTCGACCATGTGTCAATCAGCTAAAAAGTTTCCCAGATACAAAATCCACCTAAAACTGCAATATCCTTTAATTGTTTTGAGCAGTGTATCATACAAACACAGCTAAACGAACAGATTTGGTTACATCTGTACTTTCGTCAAGACATAATGAGATAAAAGGAGAATATATCAGATTTTTGCTGCTGTTGATATCAGATTTTTGTTGCTCTCTTACATTTTCTGCCATTTTTAGGATTCTATCTTTGACTATATTCCTTGATAAAGAAATATCTTTAATTAGTTGAATTATTTTATCTTTATTTTCAAATTTGTCACGAAGTGGTGGAGCGCATTTTAACCAGGCTTCCTTCAAAAACTCTCCATCGCAGTAAAGTTTACCATCAGGGCAATGACATTCGCGGCCGAGAAACTTGCGACAGTAGTTTGAGAATCCTTGCTGCCATATTTAATCATAGATATAGACAGTTTATTTTTCTCTTTAAGTGCATTGACAATGAAGTTTGACTGAATTTTGATTTAAAACTTAAATAAACAGCGTGCCAAAAATATCTTCTCGCGTGCCAGCTACGGCACGCGTGCCATAGGTTCGCCGACCCTGTTCTAGGTTGATTAGTTATAGAGCTATGGGGAAAGTTCTATAATCAGGTGAACGCGATTATGGAAAATATATCTACAGTATATATATATGTGTGTGTGTGTGTATAATGCAAATTCGTATTTCATCCAGGCTGTTTATAACTGGAATTCTGCGGAACGTTTTTTGATGGGACTTACAGTTAGTTAGGTAATTTTCTGGAGATGGTTGGTTAAATCACCAAATTTGGTTAAAACACCAAATAATATTTTAATCACCGCGACTGACTCAACTAGAGACTGCGAAAAAAATGTTTTGAAAAAGAAATGCGTTTTTAATACATTATGATATGTTATTTTATTCCTTTCTTTAAGAACTATGAAAACACACTTCCTATATGACAATTATATTGATTTTTTTTAATTTTAACACAAAAACAAAAGTTTGGATTTCTTGATCGATTTTTGATCGTTTCAAAGTCCGCCGTTCCTTTAAAAATCAAATCTTTATAATCTGATTAGTATACTTACGCTAAGTTTCATTAATTTTAGTTCCAATTTTTTCTTTTTTACTAGACATCTCTCTTAATTATAACCACCTTGTTATTCGTACTTGTTTCTATATCACAAGTATTGTTGTATGTCTGAAATATATGCTATTGCCTCTCGCGCTTCATTCCAGCGGTTCTTTCACGCCTGCAGATAGGGTTATTTTCAAGATTGCACGGAATCTTTAAATCTAAGCCACGCCCACACTAGAGTTGCTCTTTAAGGGAACTCGGAGAAAAAATGTAGAATCCCATGTTATCCTATTCGAGAAAATACTTCTCCTTGATCCTTTAAATTTCAAAGTTTTACACTTTTTTTTTTTTTTTTTAAGAAAAGTTTACTATACTTCTACGGCCGTAAAATATTTTAAAAATAGTTTTGAGTATTTTAAAATTTGCATTTCGATAATCTGCGAAAATTATAAAAGTATTCTTTATTCGCTTGTAACTTTGGTTAGGAAAAAGGGTACTTCTTTATTATCCTGTCGACCACTTTTCATAGCAAAAAACTATCGCCAAACTGTAAGATTAAACGCCCAAAATGCAGTCCCATTTACTTGATGTCAGAAGCATTATACGTGTTTGTTATGTCATCAAGTGGTTTTTAATTCGACATTTGCGTGTATTTTTCATTATGTTTTACTGATTTATTAGTTATTTCATTAATTAAAATAACAATTGTGTCCTTAAATTCTTATATTTTATTTATTTATTTATTTTGATATTCAAATGGCAACGTTCTCCCGTTTATTTGGGGTTACAGTTTGGCGATAGTTTTTTGTTATGAAAAGTGGTCGACAGGATAATAGAGAAGTACCG
Organism: Maratus michaelseni; assembly: GCA_963931845.1. Classification (NCBI taxonomy): domain Eukaryota; kingdom Metazoa; phylum Arthropoda; class Arachnida; order Araneae; family Salticidae; genus Maratus; species Maratus michaelseni. Next base: position 45,228,975 of record OZ007591.1, read on the forward strand.
GAAAAAGTATAAAAATTAAAAGCTTATGTAGACAATTTTTTTCCCCCAGCGTAATTAATAAATTTTTGAAATTTAACCTATTCAATCAAAATCAACGTCGATTAAAAATTAGCTTTCCCTAAAGAAAACTCCGGGCTTGTCAAGCTGTCAATACGGCCTAATTGATTACTTGAGCTCTGGATATAAAAGGGTCGCGTTGTTAACTTATTCTAGGCAACTTCTTTATAAATACTACTTACCAACCCTTAGGATTCCAGCCACAGATCCGTCAGGTAACCTCCAAGGTAGGGGATATATCATGTTCATCTCGAGGATGTGCTTGATTTGGGAGGGCTTAAAGTCTGTTATGAGGCCGGAATAACGCACCTTGAACGTGTAAAAGTTTCTTAGACTGTTAAATGCTATTTCGGTCTTGAATTTCTTGCAACGCAAGAAACGTAGAAGAAAGCCATCATCCATGCGAGGCCGAAAATCCTTCTCTCCTGTAATAGAAAAAAAAAATCCGACCTATAGTACATTTGATTTCCAATAAAAAATCAAAGGCATTAAAGAGGTCTGGGACACAAAATTTTATTATCATGCATATATTTTTAAATAAATACTTTTTACTCTTGAAATGTATATTTATATAAATGTTATTGCTTAAATGGAAACTCTTTAAAAAAATTTTAATTACATTTTTAATTTTTTTTAATTATTAGCTTTAGCTAGTTTCAAAAACTGATACATCTTACGAAAGAATATATATTACGATCATATATATGTGAACTTTTTACGAAGATGATTTAATATTCCACGAGAAAATGTCAGTTTGTTAAAGATGTAGAATGATTGCAGTCGGTATCAAGAATCATGGCGAGGAGGTTAGGCAATGATGAGACACCACAAGAGTTTCTTCAATAAGGAGCAGCCAATTTCCAGATAAATCGTTTATTAATGAACAGGAGCGATGCCAGTAACAGTTCACACAGTATCCGGTATAAACTTATAGCCCTCAGGCTTGACGATGGCTCAATACATCATTTAATAGATCTTAAAGAGATGTTATGAAATGCTAAGTTTGTTGAACACCAGATAACACTTTGGTCAGCACTTCCAAACACGACAAAAATCTGCCCTCCAAAAGCTTGCAAGCGAATTTTGCTAACCGCGCGTAGGGTTACTGACAACGACGTAACGAGCGCACGATCCAATGAGTGAGAGGCGAATGAGGTACGAGGGAGAAGATTTAACACGAAGGAATCTCCATCGTAGCTGCGCATTGATTTTGACGTGAAAAATACCCAGCGCGCGAAGCAAAGCATGGAATAAAAAATTAAAAAAAAAAATGGCTTTAAAAACATTCGAAATGACAACAAGCTTCTCTCAGAATTTTATAGATTGGGGAGTTGATAAAAGTTGCGAATGAACTTAAAAGTTTTAGATTAAGATTTGGAATAAGATAATTATTAATATACGTGTTATTACTTTTAAAAAAGAACATTAAATAGGAATAAATATTATTAAGAATTAAGGAAATACTGACTATGTCAGAAGTTAGATTAATTTAAAGGAATAATGCGAAATAAATGCGAAGGATCTGCGAAGGAAATAAAATTTTATATAACATATGTATATATATATATATATATATATATATATATATATATATATATATATACAGGGCTTGACAAATGCGGTCGCCAGGTCGCCATTGGCGACAAAGGTCTTTTGTATGGCGACTAAGTTGTTTAATTTGGTGCTTTTTAAACAATAAATGACGTAAGAAATGGCACAATCGGCGTTTTCCACCTCCCCTACCCTACATGTACTCTGATGTGGCAAGCAGTGATCTTCCTCTTCTGTCATACTTTTAATAGAAGAACAAAGTTTAAAAGGCATTTTCCATACCATGCAGAGAAAATGTCATTCTTTGCCGTTCTAGCCAACTAGCATGTCAAACGATTAGAAAGTAGGGAGTGGAGAGGTCAATAAAAGAATAAGAAATAGTGACAATCCAGCCTCTATGGTATCTAAAATTGCATAAAATAGTAAAAAATGCTGAAGTTTTTGGTAAGTTTGAAATCAGATTTTTATGTTAATTAAATTTGATTAATCTATCCCATTCATTTGAACGAATAATAACATATAAGTGATAATTCATCCCAAGTAAATCTATAAAACTAAATTATGTACCATTCTAAACTATGTAACTAATAATTCTAAACTATACTTGTCATTATTTTTTCTTCATTAATAAAAAATCTTTTGTGGTTTTTGACAATCAATGACTGGTAATGGGGGGGGGGGGTAAATGTTTTTTTACTGGCGACTAGAATTTTTTGCTGGCTATCAAATTTTATGAAATTTGTAAAGCCCTGTATATATATATATATGAAAACACATGTGAAAAACAAAGGATGAGACATTATAAAAAGCAATAGAAAGGACACTGCAGGAATTAAACTTAATAAAACGAAAAAGCAAAAATTGGAAAACTATGAATATTTTATGGAAACTTCAGAGGAGCTTCATAAGAATTTTCATAGTAAATACATATTATTTCATCAAATATTGTCAGCATTATGCCTAAAATCGACAATATTAAGCCCCTAATAACATATATATGAAACAAAGTAATAAAAAACCCTACAAGAGTTCAAATAACTAACTAAATAGCTAAATAAACCATTATTGAACATAAATAAAAATTAGATCATAAAACAATGTGCAAAACTCACCAAAAAACTAATATTTATGTTGATTGAACAAGATGCAAAGAGCTTTATAAAGATCATGTCATCACTAAACTCAAAATGTCGCTAAAAATACAGTCATTGCTTTGAAAGAAATGATGAGAAAAAATTAAAAATTGTTTGGTGCTGCCATCTATCTCATAAAAATAAACGTAAAAGCTGAAATTATAGACAAATTTAAATGATAAATCTGGTGCAGTCCTCTATTATGAATGAGGAGAAGATGGAATTAAAAGAAATAAATGTTAGACAAAACAGTAATTACTGTAAATAAAATTTAGAATGTGATGGAAACTAAATGAAGTAAATAAAATTTAATTAATAAAGAAGAAAGATGAAACAGGAAGACAGTAGTACAATAATTAGCCATGTATGAGGAGACAGTGGTGAATAAAATGAAGATAGTATTATTTATGTTATGTAAATGATTTCGTTATGTAACTGAAATGATTAAATGCATAAAACCCGAAATGTTTTTAAAATAAATTTTGTATCTTTATATATATATATATATATATATATATATAGATATAGATATATATATATACAGGGTGACAATTATTGAACTATATGAAATAAAACGTAAATTATTTAAAAACTACTGAGTGCACAAGCTTTATTCAACATGTAAACGTCAATACAGATATTCGGATTTAGGTTATGACATGTTCGATATGACTGCCATCATTGACTATGATGTGGCGCAACCGAATAGCAAAATTCTGCATGACCCGCTGAAGTGTCGGAACATCGATGCTGTCGATGTCCTCCTCCTGAATGGCAGTTTTCAGCTCAGTAATGGTTTTGGGGTTATTTCTGTACACATTGTCTTTAATGTAGCCCCACAAAAATGAGTCACACGTGTTCAGATCCGGGGAATATGGCGTCCAAGCGAGTCCCATTCCAGTGGCCTCTGGATATCCCAGAGCCAGAATGCGGTCCCCAAATTGCTCCTCCAGGACATCAAACACGTTTTTGGTCCGATGGGGTCGAGCTCCGTCTTGCATGAACCACATCTTGTCGAAATCAGGGTCACTTTGGATAATGGGGATGAAACCAATTTCCAAAACCTTCACGTATCTTTCAGTAGTCACCGTGCCGTCAACGAATATCGGACCGATTATTTCTTGACTGGACAATGCACACCACATAACCCGTTGAGGGTAGAGAGACTTCTCGATCGCGAAATGCAGATTCTCAGTCCCCCAAATGCGCCAATTTTGCTTATTGACGAACCCATCCAAATGAAAGTGTGCTTCGTCGCTAAACCTAACCATATTCGCATGAAATTCTTGTTCGTCAATTTTCTCGACAATAGTGCTGGCGAAACACAACCGCTGTTCCATGGCCATGGGGCTTAATGGCTGATGGGTTTGGATTTTGTATGGGAAGAGATGCAGGTCTTCAACAACAATTTGTCGCAGGGTCTCCCGGTTGATTCCCAGCTGTTGTGCAGCTCGTCTGATCGATTTCCTTGGGCTGGTTTGAAACAAAGCGCTTATTTGTCGACCGACATTGCCAACACTGTCATCACAAACACTACCGATTTTCTCAAACTTGTGAATCAAATTCTTGATTATTAGCACATTTGGACCGGTTGTCTTCAGCTTGTACTCGGTCGCAAATTTCCTTTGAGCCGCATTCGGGCTGTTATTGCTTGCATAGTAAACCTTCACAAACGATATACGCTCAGGCATGCTGTACCGTGACATTTTCACTTGCAAATGGCCGACAAAAACAAGTTGCGAGCGCATGCACATACTAATTCCCATCATGCGCTGTGGCCAACCATGAAGTTTGAACTTCATCACGTAAATCGTTCAGAAGTTATGACGGTTTAATTTCATATAGTTCAATAATTGTCACCCTGTATATACATTGAATAATAACATAAGGTGCTCAGAATCCTCAATTATTCCCACCAGTTATTTTTTATTGTAAGCTTTGCCTCATTAAATCTTAGCATTTCTGCAATTCAATTAGGCAAAAATTCCTGTTTTGAAAAACTGGTGTTAAAAGATTAAAAAATCTGTAAAGGACGCTCGTCGCGAAGGGGTAAAGAAAATTTTCAGACATTATTTAACCCTTAACTAGTGTCGTGAAAATCATAGTGTCATTTTGTCCCCAGCTTGTATTATACCTTATTAAAAAATATATAATACATAAAAATGAAAAATTGTCTATCTGTATTTCTATACAAATCAACAATCTGGAAACCAGAATTGTGAAATGTTACGTAAAAGTGTATTCAAACACGGCCGAGGCAACTAAACTAATCCGGAATCGAAATAAATAGTAATTAATTTTTAATTAATAAAAACGGCCAATCTGACAGCCATTTCCTATCAAATTTAAACATTTTTCGTTATAGCAGTTGCCAAAAATTAAAAATCTACAATAAAATTCTTTCCACAATATTAATTTTCTATTTAAAGATTTCCAGATGAAAAATAAAAATGAAATACAAGTTTCAACAATTTAAAAGAAGAACGAAAAATCATGCGTCAAGCATAGATTATGTCACTTTCCAACGCTTCCAAAATAATTTTACAAATCATTACCGCTTAATAAGCTGAAAGATAACATCTAAGTAAACAATTTGGAAAACGCATAATGTATTTAAAAACGTAATTTCAGGAATTTCCAACATATACAATATTCGGAAAAATATCCGAATACTTTTATTCAGCCCTGTATAGGATCTATAGATTTGTATATATACTACATAGGATGCTAAATTTTAGTTTAGTTAGGAAACGCGTAGCACAGCTAAAAATTCTCCTTCTGGAGTTTCTGTCAATAAACGGAAATGTGTTCGCGAACTTTTGTGCTTCCCTGTATAGGCAACACCGGCTCTATTAAGAAAGCCCGGGGACACTCAGAGTGACGTCACTAACCTCGGTCATTGATGACAAACCTCGTTTATTTTCCGTTCGTCATCATAACTTTCCGAGTTCGTTCCAAAACTTATCTCAGCCATAAGTTAGAGTGTGCAGGGTATATAACCATGTATATACGTTCATGTAACCATTTCATGTTATAAATATTATATTCATTTGAGGAAAGACTCTTTCATTTTAATCCTTTTAAAAGTTTTCATTATAGTGTCTTTTTAAAGATAAAAAATCTTTTTTAACCCCCCCCCCTCCCCTCCTCCTTTTTATATCTTTTAATAAAAATAAAATATGAATAATTCATAAATATCAGAGTTTTTATTATTATTAACAACTAAATAAGTAAAATATAAATGTAGTTCTCTATTTTTTTCTCTCTTTTAAGTTACATTTTATTTGCTTCATGTAACCATTTCATATGTTATATTCATTTTATTAAAGACACTTTCATTTTAATCATTTTAAAAGATTTCATTATATTGTCTTTTTTTAAATATTTCATTTCCCCCACCCCTCTCTCCGCTTCTTTTTATGTCTTATAATAGAAATAAAATACGTATAATTCATAAAATATATATTTCATAATTCATAAAATATATAGTAAAAATATTCATATTATATAAAATATAATATATAAACATAAAAAAAACTCTTTTTTTTTATCGTGTATTTTTTTATATATAAAATGTATAATTTCTAAGTATAAGTCTTATTTTATTTTTTAAATTTAATATTAAGAAGAATATTCATCTAATTCATTATTTTTTATTTTCTATTAAGTAATATTTTATATTCTTCATGTGTTATAAATATATTTTCACTTCGTGAAAGACACTTTTTTTCTTCTTTTGGTTAATGTGCAAATTAAAGTTCATATTTGAGTTCTAGCACATTTTCAAGAAAATTAATAATATTTCGATTGACTGGATTGCTTTCCATTAAAGTAAGTACTTATTTAGAGTATATACATGCATTTTTAAGAATATTAGCAATGTTAATCATTATCTATTAAAATATGTTTACTTTGTCGTTGCTACATAAATAGACTAAAATATTTATATATTTTTTATACATAGATTAAATTGTAAATGTGTTAACGTGAAAATGTTAACTTACTTAAATACTTCTCCTGTCACTAATTCATATGCAAAATTATATCAGTTAGTAAAAAGTGTAAGGTAAGAACTTAATATACTGCATTGTCTGTCATTTGATAATTACATATTTGATTTATTTTTCCATATATGCATTTCTTTTATAATCACCAATAAACAGAGATATTTTACTATTATTAGGAAATATTAAATATATAGTTGCCCTGTTTTGAGATAAAAAAATTTTGTGAAGGCCTCTGAATTAAAAAAAAGGGTCTTTTAAAAGACATTTTTAATGTATAACATTTATCATTATAACATATTTTTTATCAATTAAATACTACACATTTAATTATTACTACACATTTTAAATATGATATTTGATTTAAATAAAATTTTGTGAAAAGTAAAGGTTATTTTTGTGAAAAATAACATTTTGTAATTAAAGTTAAAATCCAGTTACTCAAATTAGAACCAAGATTAAAAAATACTTTTTAAATCCTTTTTCTGAAGTTGTCCTCTCTGGTGAACTTATTTGTTTGCAAATTACACATTTTAAAATGTCACAAAATAATTAATAAATAATAAATAGTAAGTTTTTATGGAATAAAAAGGAATTTTGTGAAGGATCCTGTTTTATTATAAAGAATTTTGTGAAGGGACCATTTTATTAAATTGATTTTTGTGAAGGAGCCTGTTTTATTAAATTGGATGTTGTGAAGTAGCCCTAAATATTCACCAAATTTTTCTTGGTATATTACCCTTGATATATTTAATATTTTCTAATAATTATTAAACCACCTCTGGTGAGTTTTATTGTAGATTATATATATGTATAAACTATGTAATGTGTACAAAATAAATCGAATATGTAATTATCGTATGATAGACAGTACATTATAGTACAGTTTTACTAACTGATATTATTGATAACATTTTGCATGTGAATTAGTGACATCATAAGAAACATTTAATTAAGTTAATATTTTCATGTTCAGAAATTTTCAATGTAATATCTGTATGTTAAAAAAAAAATGAATATTTTAGCAATGGAAGATATTAAATATGAAAAAAATAAATAAAAGGGAAAAGGAAAAGCATGAGAATGAAACAATCATGAATTTATCAAAACGTATTCTTATAACTAACGTTTGCATAAAAAACTTTTAATTAGTTTTTGATTATTTTTAACATTAAAATTATTACAAATTTTAAATGATAGCTCTAAAAAAATTGCTAGATTCGTAAGCTAGAGAATAGATTATTTGCTATACACTTTAAAGATCATGGTCAGTAATGACAAATGAAATATTTAGTTACTTTTTACATCTTTTATTAAGTGTGACTAATTATATTTATTCTGAAATACACAATTTATATACTAATTCTTGAATAAATATTTACAAAATTACTTAAGTTAGTTAAAACTACATATAATTAATTTTTTATGTTACTTTTTAGTGGCATAAGAAAGGTGTTATGATATTAGTTACACTTCCAATCCAGATTAGACTTAATGTAAATAAAATTAGTAATAATAAATAAATTTAGTCTTTCTTCGTCATAAGCGTACAAATACGAAGTATGTGAAATTATTTATGCACAATTTTCCATTGATATGTATGAAAAAAAAGGTAGGTGTTAACTAAAAAGTATTAAATTTACAAATGAAGCAAATTCATATTGAATATTGAATAATGCATAAAAATTGTTGCGAAAGATTATTTACTAATAAATAAATACTGCAAACGTAATAAAATATTTTTCGCAACATGAGCTTCGGACAAAGCTGTGGAGTTAAGCCTACTCGCGCAGAAACGACAAATTAAACATATTTTAATACACAATGATCAACATTGTTAATATTCATAAAATTACACATATATACTGTAAATAAGTACTTACCTTAATTAAAAGCAATCCGATCTTGAACTGAACTACTTTAAATTAATATCAGAATTCAAAACACATTGATTTCCCAACACGTTGTCTCTGAAACGCACGGTACTATTCCTATGAGCAAGTACGGAATGGGAGAATATCCTGCTTCATGACCGAGGTTGATGACGTCAGCAAACCAGTATTTCCTCTGAAACCTGGCTTTGTAATAGAGCCGGTGTTGGTATAGGATCTACAGAATTTATACACACCAAGTAATAGACAAAAAGTGAGTTAAATTTAAAATCGCGTTCAGTAACTTAAAACGCACTTCCAGGAATTTTTGTTAACAGACAGTAGAGAATTCTTTTGTGTGTCCCTGTAAATGAACGATGACTGCTATACACACAATATTCTGTAGTAAGCCTCTTATAATGCACCTTAGTGATATATATAAATTTCAATACGTTTAAAATAGTAAAACATTATTCAATTAAACCGCAAACGATTTTTCTCCATAAACGTAATGTAACGGAATTATTTTGACTGTCCCTGTAAGCCCCTATTTTGACTGCCCCTGTAAAGTACTATGCACACCATATTCCATATTAAGCTTCTTGTAATGCACTTTAGTGATATATATCAATTACAATGTTTTTGAAACTTCGTGACATCATTAAAATAAACCGCAAATGATTTTTCCCCATAGACAGTAATGTAACGGAATTATTTTGAGTCTCCCTGTAAAAAAACTATAAGTGCTACACACTTCAGTTGAATTAAGGAACATGCTATAGATAACGACAATAACATTTAAAAATTGCAGGGCAATCCGATCATATTTACGGGAGTTAGAGCACGGACAGACGGCAGACGGCCAGACAAATCGAAGTTATAAACACTTTTCAACTAGGTTAGAAAGTGTTAAAAATGGTCAATATGACGTCATATTGGAAGTATAACACATGGGCTGATAAATTCCCGATCTGGCACACAGATCGCGTTGCAATCGCCGAACCGATGTTTTTTTTAGTAAATACTAACCTTTAAAAGGTAGTAGAAAAAATGCCATGATGATTCGCCGTGCGGATAAAACGTTAGAGTGGTTTTAGTTGAACGACTTTGTTGATAAACAAAAAAATGGATAACAAGAATTTCAAGAATTGTTATTTGATGGGGAAAAAATACCGTTCAAACAAAAGCTTGGCTAGATAAGCGTTATCCGGACACTGCACCAGGTAAATCAACCATTATTGACTGGTTTGCTGAATTTAAACGTGGTCGTACGGACACCAGTGATGCACCACGCAAAAGAGGTGGTTACTCCAGAAAACATAAAAAAAGTCCACAAAATCGTTTTGGGGAACCGTAAAGTGAGGTTGCAGGAGATAGCTCAGACTCTGAAGATATCCAAGGAACGTGTAGGTTTTATTTTGAACGAACATTTGTCTATGAAAAAGCTGTTGTCAATGTGGCTGCCGCGTGTATTGACTTTTGACCAAAAACAATAACGAGTTCTGAGCACTGTTTGGAGCTTTTTCGTTATAAAATTATGTTATTTATTATTAAATTATTATTATTAATCATTTATTAAATTATTATTATAAAATTATTATTATACAATTATTTTTAAAATTATTTTTATTAAATTATTATTATAAAATTATTATTATAAAATTATTTTTAAAATTATTTTTATTAAATTATTATTATAAAATTATTATTTTTAAATTATTATTATTATTATTAAATTATTATTATAAAATTATTATTATAAAATTATTTTTAAAATTATTATTATTAAATTATTATTATAAAATTATTATTATAAAATTATTATTTTTAAATTATTATTATTATTATTATTAAATTATTATTATTATTAAATTATTATTATTTATTATTAAAGTTATGTTATTTATCTACCCTATATATATAAAATCCTAATGAAACGAATTTGTGAAACGATTTTATGAAACGAATTTATGAAACGATTTTATGAAACAACTGATTAAACGACTGATTATGTTTCAGGGCTATTTTTAATAAAATATTAAACGCTTGATGGTGAAATTAATACCAATTGTCCATAAAAATCCGCGGATGTCAAAACTGGTAATAGAATTTTGAAATTGGAATTACTTTTCGAGATATTAATTTTTTTCTAATTTTAATGACATTTCTGTAATGATGGCAACTAATTACTCAGTTTTTTTGTGACAAAAAAGGGAAAAAAATTGAAAAGGATCCCGATAGGGATTATTGATTTTTTTTATTCGTCATTTTCAAACTGAAATTGAATTTATCCTTTATTTCAATCGATAATGAAGACAAGATTATGATTAAATTATGTTTTTCAGGAAAATTTGAAAAACAAAATCACATTTCTATCGACAGGATTCAATCGTCTGTCAGCATTTAATTTAATTCATAAACTGAAAATATTTTGAATAAATTCGTCCAAATGACGTCATTTATGTAAACGCAAAAGAAAGGGAGGGATAGTAATTAATATTTATTGATATCATTTTGTTATTTTTTTTTATAAAATTTAATTAAACGAATTTATAAAATCACTAATTCGGATATTTGAAACGAATATATAAAATAATAATTGCCCAACTGAACGGAAGGAGAATAAAATATCCTGCTTGGTTTTCTTTCCAATTTTAATGAGAATATGACATCAATCACCGATTTTTATTGGAGACTGTTTTTACATTTTTTAAATGGAGGATGTTTTTAGTAAAAATTTTTTAACCATGCTTTTTTAAATAATGTCAGAAAGAAAAATTGGTAAAATGTACAAATTGGCAACATACTTTCTGTCAACCTATTCACTTTGTCATTTCGTATACAGAAGCATTTTTTCAATATTTATACAATTTGTTTAGCGTAAAATGTCATTTATCCTATTTTATATATAATCAGAAGTAATTTGTATAGAAAAAACAATAATAATATACGTATAATTAAAATACGCATATAAACAAAAAAAATCGTCAAATTTTTTTTCATGGCTGTTTATGTCATTTGGCACCAAATCTCACTTTCTGATGCCCGAATTGCGCCAAGCTTTTTAAAAAAGCGTCAAGACCCCTGTAATAGAAAAGCACCAAAAGTTCATAGCTCGAATTACGCCAAACCTAAAAGCAAAGGATCCTATACTGGAAATGTACCCGATTTTCTTATGGACAATATTCAACTGACATAACATGGTGTAAAATTATCGCGGATAGCAAATTTGTTTAAATATCTCATCAATTGATGCCGAATAAATGCACCCATGCATGCACAAAATATTTAATTAATTTTGTATGATAAATAATTGTTAGAAAATTCGTATATACATATTAATTAAAATAAATAATTTACATATTTAAAATAACATGAAAATATGCATGATGGTGCACTAAAATAGAGAGAAAATTAAAACCTGTTACTGAAAATGTCTATAACATAGTACTTTTCAATACCGTGGTTTTTAATGTTATTCACAAGCAGATGGAATTTTTCTCATCCTTAAACGCAAAGGAAGAATAGAATACAGATGGTTGTTATAAAAGTACGAGAGGTAGCCACAATTTAAACCTAACCATTTTATACAAGCTGGTTTTCAAGTTGTAATTGATTTTACTTATCAATCCCGAAAACAGTCGTCAGTTGTCGCAACAGCTGTGTATGAGGCCATGATAATCAAAAAATGCCCCATTAAAACGTTAAAAACATGGCAACCCAATTACAGATTTACTAATATTTTTAAAACAAAGCACGCTGTCATGTTTTTAAAGGCCTCGAAGTCTGAGCGGGGGTTGGCGAGCGTAGCTCGCAGGGGGTAGGCCCCCTAGTTAAAGTTATAAAGTTATAAAGTCATAAAGTTATAAAGCTTTGTTAAAAAGTTGTGTTTTCTTTATTAGACCGGGAACTTATCAGCCCATGTGTTAACAAAGATTTTCAAACATTTCTCAATAATACAAGGAGTAGGAGTAAATACAGAAAGCAGGTTAATATGACGTCATTGGAGAATTAAAATAAAATGAATATGACGTCATATTGAAAGTTTAATGGACTTTTTCAAATATTTGACAATCATACAAAGAGAGTATGAGTTTATAAGTAAGTACAGAAAGCAAGTGGATATGATGTCCGCAGGTGAATATAACGTCATATGAGTTTGAGAAATGTATTGAATCATAATAAAAACCCGATTATGGAAATATTGGCATATTTTAACTTTTTTAGGTTCTTTGGATTTCGCTATTTTTAAATGTATTCCACATGTATATGTGTGTGTATGCGTATATATTAGAATTACCACAAATTTTTAGGTCCTCAGAACTCATTCTCAGTAAAGAACTGAAATAAAGATTTCAGATTAAAAAAATAATAATAAATGCCAGGTTATTGTATGGGATGAATACACCATGTCACACAATATTACTTTTCTGGCCCTCAATCAGACACTCCAGTTTTTAAGATGCAATGATTTACTAATGGATGGTGTGACTGTTCGATTGCCTGGAGATTTCCGACAAACATTGCAGGTCATTCTAAAAGGTGCAATTAACGCATGCATTAAATCGTCACATATCTGGAGTCATGTTCGCAGTTTGCGACTAATTAAAAATATGAGAGCTCATCTGGGTGGAAACATATTAGATCGTCAATTCTCCGACCATTTCTTAAATATGGGGAATGGATTAATACCGTTTCATCCAGTAACTGGTCTGTTCAAAACCAGAGAAGCATTTTGTAACACAGCTGTGTATGTTGAAAAACTCAAGGTGAAAGTATTTCCAAATTTTCGACATTTTTACAGACCATAAATAGCTTTGCAAATGTGTGATTCCTGCACTAAAAAATTACTAGCCGATCCCGCTCAGAGTGTCTGCACTCTAGTGTCTACTCTTTTAAACACTATATGCATATTAGAACACACGAATTTCAGCATTATATGTGTAAATATCATACATAAAAACTTCTCCACTTAGAACTGGGTACTTTGAAATAAAAAATATATACACGTCATAAGATATGGACACCATTTAGAAATATGAAAACAGGGGCATTTTTTCGGCATCGTGCATATAAAAACCTTTGCAGGCACACAATAGTTGATGGATACAATTTAAAATTAAAAAGTGTATACATATTACATTGAAAATATCTACACCATTCACAATTAGGAAAAAAAATATATATATGTAATATTTTATTTATTTATTTATTTATTTTCATCGAAAACGTCTTGACTTCAATTCAATTAAAAAATTGTTTGTCATTGTTGGCTTGTCCTTTAAGCTTTTGAGGTGTCACCGTTAACAAATCAATGTTACTGAAAAGTTGTTGCACTGGATCTTGTATATCTGGATAGTAAATTGAGGGCAACTTAATAGTTTCCCCACTTTGACATTCGCCAACCTGTAACAACCAACTTGCTAACTCTCTCTCTGAAGAGCACGCATATTTTCTGTAAGTTGCATAATGTAAAATCTTCTCTTCTTTGTGCAACTTGAAACTGTTGAGCATATTGAACCTCTAAAAATGACAGGTAGGACTGACTTGACGGAAATCTCCACCCAATAAGATTATTTTATTCATTTATTATTATTTGTTATTATTTATTTGTTATTACTCAATCCATATTATAAATAACAAATATGTGCATCAGTAACATTGACGTCATAAAGATGCGGACAACAATGAGGTTAAAAGTGCATAAGGTACAACAATGCAGTTAATGCTTTAATTAACCCCTTGAAGGTCACCGGTATATTATATATACCACTTAATTTTAATTCCAAAATGCCACAATGACACCAGAATTTTAGAATCAAATTTTGAATTTATAAGGTATATGAGGAAAAGCTTTTACTTATTTTAAAATAAATCCGTTCGTGAATCCTGGTGTCAATCAATCATTTCAATATTTTATCTACAACAGTACTTTGCCCCTGAAGGGGTTAATAACAAAATGGCGCGTTTCTTGGTTTGATTTCGCACTTTATTTTCTTTCCGTTTTAGAAAGTAGCTAGTTTTTTTTAAATAAATAATAAAACCTACCGGCCAATTTTTACAAAAATTGTATTTTCGGATGCAAATTTTTTTTTACATATGTGTGGTGATTTTTAAATCGATACCTCAAATACTTTTCTTAATATTCGCAAATTAGTGAAAACAAACTTCTCGTTGCCATCGGCAATTGATAAATAATCGCGATTTCTGTGCCACGTACGATAGCGTAATATATATATATATATAGATAGATATTGTAAACAACATCAATTTGAAGATTTAAGACGAATTACCGGAAGAAGCTGTATTGTACACATCAATAGATTCCTATTCTTGAAGAAAATAAGCTTTGCAGTAATTGCTTTTCAGTTTGTACCATCATGTGCAATTCAAAAACAGTTTGACATTTTTCCTTTTTAGCTTTTATTGCTCCAATGATGAATGGAAACAAGCCAATTTATAGCTGAATTCTGATGAATTTATTATATATATTTATATTTTTTTAGATTTGGTTTTCATTAAATTCATTTGTATAACATTTCGACTGCTTTCTTTTATTATGTTTTTTATACAACATGTTTAATTTTGAAACTGATTTTTTTAAACAAACATACTTAAAATCCGGGAAAAGCCTAAAAACGCCGGGTACTTAAAATGTATAAAAGAAAAAAATGATTTTTTTATAAAAACAATGGTATTTTTCATGACTGTATTTGTCAGTTGAATAAATCAGTAAGTATCATTTATATCACTTTATTATTTTTATCTGAATATTACTGATTGGTGAAGAAATTACACGAGTAGAAAAATACGTGGGGTACTAAATGGTACTATGCATGTGCAATTTGCGCGTTTTGAAAATCAGGCACATGGTCATATTCTAATGCATGTGCGTTTAATAGAGGCACTCTAACCTCGAGATTGGTTGCACATGCATTGGAATATGACCATGTGCTCGATTTTCAAAACGCGCAAATTGCTTGTTCAAAGTGTACATATAGCAGTCGTATCTTCCTGGAGGGTTGGATGATGATTTTATCTGAATCTCTAATTAACGAGGCTGCACAGGTTCCAGCAGAATACAATGTTTTAACTAAACTGTGACTTTAACTATTTTTTCTTGTTTTGGTTCTGGTAGATTTGTAGTTGTGTTCGTAAAGTCCCGCACGCGGGACCGTAAAGCTCGGTTCTCGTAAGATCACCGAAAGCCAAGCAGCATCGACCGAGGTTAGTGCTTGGGAGGGTGCAACCTCTCTCGTCTGCCTCTGATGTGGGACCGTGTACGTTAATGGGAGCTGGTGCACGTTAAATCTGTTCGTGGCTCCAATGTCCTCCAAGTTCTATATAAGCGTTACCTCTGGGGGTGCCAATCCAGATGCAGGTCTCTCATCTGGAATTGGTTCAAAATTAGGAGACTAGTTTTCACAGTTATATGGATCATGTCAGCTATATAGAAATAAAAAGCTGCAAAACCGGGCCCTTTGGGCCAAAAACCAAAACCAAAAACCAAACCAGTTGTGTTCGTAGTACTGATGAAATGTACGTAAGTTCACAAAACGTCTAATCATTGATAATTTTAATTATTTTTATGTATGTTTTTTAACATTAAAGTCTGTAGTTTAATATTATTTTAATGAATTTTAGTTTTATCTAGACGTAATTATGTATGTGTTTTTGAATTTTTATTAATTGATTACAGAGTACTTTATTTAATATTACACTCTTTATTATTTTTATTATTTTTTCTACTTTTTAGCGTTCAAAACATTTCGTAAACGCAGTTTCACAGCCAGTTGGCATATTTTGTTAGCGTGGTTTGGAGCAATATTAACTGTATTGCTTTTGTAATTCGTATACAATTATAACCATAAAGAATATTTGGCGATTTATCACCTGCGGTCGGCTAACGCAAAAATGCCTTAAAATTAATTTATTAATTTATTTCATAGAGATAGAGATAATCCATTTCTAAAAATATTAAAATGTTGTATTATCATCTGAAGCATACCTGCGTACATAATTTTTAGGTAGCTTTCAATACAAAAAAGTATAAAGCTACCTATTGCAGCCGTTCGGAGGAAAGCAGTTCCGGAAAATTTCGATCGATCATGACCACCAGACCCCAAAACCACCCTCCGTTCAAATGTTGATTTATATATATATATATATATATATATCTCCATATATATATATATATATCTGGCCTATGTCATACGATAACGCTCGTATTTATAAATCAATTTTGATTAAACTAATTGTGTGTATTAAGCTCACCAATGTCTCGACCGAGTTCGTTGGCCAGCTTGGTCCGCCATTTTGTTTCAAGATGGCGACCATTTAAAAATTTAAAACTAAAATAAATATACAAAAAAAGTTAAAAATTCAAATTTATTTTTTAATTCAGTGTTAGGCCTTGAAACGAGGATTCCAGAGCATTTTTTGTTTTACCTCTATCTTAAAAAACGGCTGAGATAGAGCAGTTTGAAATTCTAGGGTGGCTGACATTTTGAAACAAGACAACACATTACAAAAATTTTCATTGTTGTAATAATTTTCCCAATCAAACGCATAAAACTATATATTCATATCCGTTAGCGCCAAATTCTCGCCAAACTTGGCGACATTTGGCGAAATATCGCCAAATTTGGCGACCAAAATAAGTTTTCATAAATGAAGCCAATTTGGCTATTGCTCAATAATTTGGCGAATTTCTTATTCAAATTCAGTATTAACGAATCTTTTGTAAACGTTTTATTTGCATTTTAAGTTGCTGTTTTCGTGTAACATTAGCTAAAATTTTAAAACTAAGATATAGGAAAGCTACCTTTTCCTCCCGGTACAGGCCGGAAGGACTTTTTAAAATAAAGCCAAAACAATAAATGCTCCGAAATCCTTGTATCACGATCTAACACTTAACGGAAACAACTTTTTCAATTTATAATTTTTCTACAACTTTTTGATTTTTTTAAAATTAAATTTTAACTGGCTGCCATTTTTAAACAAGATGGCGCATGAAGCTGGCCAACGAACGCGATCGAAGCCTTGGTATGTTCTGTACAAATGATCAGTCACATCCAAATCGGTTCATAAATACGAGAGTTATAGCATAACAGAAATCAGATTCTTTCAAAATATCAACCACTCAATTTTCAAACTGCCATGTTTCAGCCTTTTTTTAAGATAAAGCGAAAACAAAAAATGCTCCAGAATCCTTGTATCACGATCTAATACTTAACGGAAACGACTTTTTCAATTTATAATTTTTTTGTACATCTTTTTGAATTTTTAAAAATTTTAAAAATTTTAACTAGTTGCCATTTTGAAACAAGATGGCGGATGATGCTGGCCAACGAACTCGTTCGAGACCTTGGTATGCCCTATGCACATACTCAGTCACATCCAAATCGGTTCATAAATAAGAGTTACAGCATGACAAATGTCAGATATATATATAAATCGACATTTGAACGGAGGGTGGTTTTGGAATCTAGGGGTCATGATCGGTGAAAATATACCAAAATTTTCTGCAATTGCTTTCCTCGGAAAGGCTGCAATAGGTAGCTTTTTTTTTTTTTTTTTTTGTAATGAAAGCTACCTAAACATTAGCTGTATATAATGCAAAAAAAGTCAGAGAAATCCGTATCTCATATAAAGCATTTCGATTTTTAAAAAACTAATTACTTAAACTAGATTTTTCGTAAATTAACTCACCATTGATAAGGCGTCTCAAATCCTTGAGTGCTTGCGTTCGGACATCTTCGGTTTCTCCTAAATCTTCCTCCGCTTTCTTCACCATCTCTGGAGTCAAACTTTTCATCCATATTGAAAGCAGAGTCATTTTGTATGCTGGCTCTAATTATAAACAAACAAGAAAGAAAATTATGCGTCAAGCATACATTATCAAACACTTTCCAACACATTCAGAATACATCGATAAAACTTCACCGTTTAATTAGGTGAAAGGTAGTGTCTAAACTAGTAAATCTACAGATCAGAAACCTCAACGTCAACTCTGAAAATCATTGTTTTTTAATATCACTTTTCATATCTAGCATCTTACAACCCGCAATTTAATTTTATATATTATATACATAGTATTTATAGACATTCAAAACATTTCGAAGGTTTTCAAAAATTAGAAACGTAACTAAACACGGTTTATGCAATGATATTCTGAAATTCTTATGAACTTCTTATTCATGAAATTTTTTGGATAAGAAGTACATTTCTTTAGGGGGGCAGAGCCCCCTGAACCCCCTGTAATCTTGTTAAATTTATATTCTTGATTTCCTATTGATTGTGTGAATGATTACAGTATACATTGGATTTCGTTTTATACTGTGGTTTTATTAGGATAAGCAACAGTTTGGAAAATAATTTCATGTTATCCTAATACCCAAACAGCAATATTTACTTATCTTCCAATCACGAAACTCTTGCATCTGATGGATAAGTTGAATAATATCTCTTGTACAAAAGCAACTTATGGAAATGTAAACTGAATCTACTATATTTCACTTATATCTATTTTAGAAATCTAGTGTTATTACAATTTTTGTTTCGGAAAAACAGTTTTGATGGTCATTCTATAATATTTAGATGTAAGATCTTATATAAGTACATCCTGATCTACTCGATGGCAATAGCATACTAAAATCCGCAGCCCCCCCACTCCCCCATATATATATATATATATATATATATATATATATTATTATTATTATTATTATTATTATTATTATTCATATTTGGAAACTTTTAAACCTATTGGATAATCGTTCATCAAGACTATGCTGAACTTAAAATATTTATAAATCAGCTAAACTCAATTGACAATAACATTAAATTCACTATTGAAATTGAACATAATAAAAATCTTCCATTCCTTGATGTAATGTTAACCAGAACAAATAAATCTATCGACAGAGCTGTTTTCCGGAAGAGTATGGCTAACCAATCTTACCATACCAAATAACGCATGTTCTCCATTTACATACAAAATTTCAGCCTACAGATTTTTCATAAGACGAGCTTTTATAATATGTACTGAAAATAAATTGAATATTGAATTAGATAATATTCGTAAAATTGCTTATAATAATGGTTTTAAAGTACACCATATTAATAAATTAATCATGGATATCACCAATAATAAGAAACCGGAAAAGAAAGGTGATTTGCAAAAATACAAACTTTATACTCTTCAATATTATCCAAGTTTTTTTGAAAAATTAAAACACAACCTTAAACATTTCAATATCTGCTTAATAGCCAAACCCCCTCAGAAATTAAAGAATATCATTTGCAGTAAAATTGACCCAATTAATTTTGAGAATTATTCGGGAGTATGTGAAATACCTTTTATTAAAGAAGACGGATCCAAGAATTACTACATAGGCATGACTAGCAGGAAATTTAATTGCAGAAAAAAAGAGCATATAGCTGATATTAAATATAATAGAAAAACTACAGAACTGGCAAGATTATATCAAGAATAAACCATCCAAATAAATTTCAATGAAAGTAAAATAATATTTCCCCCCAGTCTATACTATCCATCTATAATAAGAGAAACCATAGAGATAATTGCACGCAAAAATACAATATGTAACGATGCGGCATATTTTAATTTATCGAAACTGTGTCTCGAGTTACTCTATGGTCACAGATATGAAAATAAACAACCAAATAAAAAATAAAAGATAACGTGCATAATTTTGAAAAAAGTACATGGAAATAATAACTTCAAAGCCCGTGCAATTATGGAATATTGTCATTTTGTTTTTGAAAATGACTCGGAAAAAGTCGAAACATGTAAAACAACACTAATAAAAGTTATTTTAATTTGTATTATGTTGTTAATTTACACCTTTAGCATTTAAAAGGAATTGAAAATTTACATTTTTGAGTAAAAACTCTGTTGGGGACTTTTTCGGAAAAATCCACTAATTTGGGAAAATTTTCAGAAATTTTGGAGAAATTCATTTTCGATCATCTGGCAACGCTTCTCGTTTTGCCCAGTCTTGCTTTTTCTAGCATGCTGTGCTTTGCTCTTTGTCGCACTGAAGAAGAATCTCGCTTGTGCATTCAAAGCAGCTGTTTGCTGCTTTTTCGTGCATTATTTATGCATTTTTAACTTTGGTATTCTTACTTTTAATATATGTTATAATCAATATGTAAGGTATAAAAGCCGAAGTCAATGTTTTTGGGACACCTTGTATAGTACAAGTGAGAAATACGAAGTCGTCCGAACTTTGGAGTTTCCGGATCATGGATCATGTCTTTATGAATTGCATAAATGAAAAAGGTTATAAAATTTAAGCAACTTACTTTGTTAAATTGAGTTCAAGCTAAGAGTTTTATTTTCATTTATTAAACGCAGCTGCCATTTATTAAACACATTGTAGTACTTCAATCTTGGTTTTTGAGACAATACATTTTTGTGATTTCATAAAGTATCGTTAATTCTTCATCAGTGACATAATATTCCTTTTTCTACTCCTTTGATTGCTATATCTAGTATCAAATGCACTGTAAAAAAGATAAATGTTTCATTAATCTGAGAAATTATAATATAACCAACAACGAAAAAGTACAATAACCTCTTCAGGGTACAAACAATGATTCCGAAAAGCGTTCTTTATCACTAAAAACCTTCGAAACCAATATATTTTGCAGATTTAAAGAAGCATTTTGTAAAGATAAAGTTTATTTTTCTGCCACTGGTTTTAGAAAACATTTCGAGTAGTTTTTATGGTGTATTAATCGGTTTTCTAAACCTGGAATATCGGTTTTTATGGTATATTAATCGGTTTTCTAAACCTGGAATATCAGTTTTTATGGTGTATTAATCGGTTTTCGAAATCTGGAATATCGGTTTTTATGGTGTATTAATCAGTTTGCTAAACCTGGAATATCGGTTTTTATGGTGTATTAAACAGTTTTTCTAAACTTGAAATATCGGTTTATCTGGTGCATTAATCAGTTTTCTATACATGCATATATTCCGAAAAACGTACACTGCAAAAAATAATTGTTGATTTTACAGTATAAAACTGGCACCCCATCTGCCAGTATTATACCGTAAAATTAACAGTATTAAACAGTAAAATAAGTAGTAATACGCTGCCGCGCAAGCAGTAATACGCTACCGCGCATGCGCGGTAGCGTATTACTGAGAAGACTGTTGGGCTAAGTCACATGTTCGAGAAAATTCAATTAGTGGGTCATTTTGGTCATGGGTCATGATATTTGAACTCAAATTTTATTTTGACCGAGCATAGCTCGGTCTTCCCTGCTCGTAGTTATTTATAAAATGTAAATGCTCTCTAAGAACAAATTCTAAAAATATTCGAAATTTAAAAGGGGGAGATGAGCGAAACGCGGTCTAAAAACATTCTAAATTACAATTTCAATGGAATCTCTGGTACTACAGAGCTATTTTCAAAAGTAATGGTGGCAAATTAATGGCAACAGTCTCTGCTGTAACATAGGCTATATTTTATGTCGGTGCAACTACCACAGAGAGGAGGGGTGCAAGAGCGAAAAACGTTCTAAAATTTCAATTTTTTTATACTGAAGGAGCTAGAAACATGAAATTTGGCATGGTAGTTACTTATAAGATGTAAATGCTCTCTAAGAACAAATTCGAAAAAAAAATCGAAATTTAAAAGGGTGAGATGAGCGAAAAGCGTTCTAAAAACATTCTAAATTACAATTTCAATGGAATCTCTGGAACTACAGAACCATTTTCAAAAGTAATGGTGGCAAATTGGTGGTAACAGTCTCTGCTGTAACATAGGCTATATTTCATGCCGGTGCCACTACCCCCAGGGGAGTGCATGAGCTAAAAACGTTCTAAAATTTCGATTTTTTTATACTGAAGGTGTTAGAAACATGAAATTTAGCATGGTAGTTACTTATAAGATGTAAATGCTCTCTAAGAACAAATTCTAAAAAAATTCGAAATTTAAAACTGTGAGATGAGCGAAAAGCGTTCTAAAAACTTTCTAAATTACAACTTCTATGGAATCTCTGGAACTACCAAACCCTTTTCAAAAGTGATGGTGGCAAATTTTTTATGACAATCCCTGCTCCAATATAGGCTACATTTTACGTCGGTGCCACTAATCCCAGGGTGGTGCAGGAGCGAAAAACGTTCTAAAATTTATTTATTTTTATACTGAAGGAGCTAGAAATTTGAAATTTGGCATTGTAGTTACTTATAAGATGTAATGCTCTCTAAGAACAAATAAAATAAAAATGAAATCTAAAAGAGTGAAATAAGAGAAAAGCGTTCTAAAAACATTCTAAATTACATTTTCTATGGAATCTCTGGAACCACAGAACCGATTTCAAAAGTAATGGTGGCAAATTAATGGTATGACAATCCCTACTCCAACATACGGTATATTTTACATCAGTGCCACTAACTCCAATGGGGTGTAGGAGTGAAAAATGTTCGAAAATTGCGACTTTTTTTTATAATGAAGGAGCTAGAAACTTAAAATTTGGCATGGTAGTTACTTATAAGATGTAAATGCTCTCTAAGAACAAATTCTAAAAAAATTTCGAAATTTAAAACTGTGAGATAAGCGAAAATCGTTCTAAAAACATTCTAAATTACAATTTCTATGGAATCTCTGGAACTACCCTTTATCAAAAGTGATGATGGCAAAGTTTTGATGACAATCCCTGCTCCAACATAGGCTATATTTTACGTCGGTGCCACTAATCTCAGAGTGGTGCAGGAGCAAAAAACATTTTAAAATTGCAATTTTTTTTATACTGCTAGAAATTAAGGAGAGAGCTAAGAAGGAGCTAGAAGAAGGAGCTCTAGAAGGAGCTAGAAATTTGAAATTTGGCATTGTAGTTACTTATAAGATGTAAATTCTCTCTAAGAACATAATTTAAAAAAATTGAAATTTAAATGGGTGAAATGAGCGAAAAGCGATCTAAAAACATTCTAAATTACAATTTCAATGGAATCTCTGGAACTACAGAACCATTTTCAAAAGTAATGGTGGCAAATTGGTGGTAACAGTCTCTGCTGTAACATAGGCTATATTTCATGCCGGTGCCACTACCCCCAGGGGAGTGCATGAGCTAAAAACGTTCTAAAATTGCGATTTTTTGTATACTGAAGGAGCTAGAAATTTTAAATTTGGCATTGCGGCTACTTATAAGATGTAAAACCTCTCTAAAAACAAATTTTAAAAAAATGAAATTTAAAAAGGGTGAAATGAGCGAAAAGCGTTCTAAAAACATTCTAAATTACAATTTCTATGGAATCTCTGGAACTACAGAACCATTTTCAAAAGTAATGGTGGCAAATTGGTGGTAACAGTCTCTGCTGTAACATAGGCTATATTTCATGCCGGTGCCACTACCCCCAGGGGAGTGCATGAGCTAAAAACGTTCTAAAATTGCGATTTTTTGTATACTGAAGGAGCTAGAAATTTTAAATTTGGCATTGCGGCTACTTATAAGATGTAAAACCTCTCTAAAAACAAATTTTAAAAAAATGAAATTTAAAAAGGGTGAAATGAGCGAAAAGCGTTCTAAAAACATTCTAAATTACAATTTCAATGGAATCTCTGGAACTACAGAACCATTTTCAAAAGTAATGGTGGCAAATTGGTGGTAACAGTCTCTGCTGTAACATAGGCTATATTTCATGCCGGTGCCACTACCCCCAGGGGAGTGCATGAGCTAAAAACGTTCTAAAATTGCGATTTTTTGTATACTGAAGGAGCTAGAAATTTTAAATTTGGCATTGCGGCTACTTATAAGATGTAAAACCTCTCTAAAAACAAATTTTAAAAAAATGAAATTTAAAAAGGGTGAAATGAGCGAAAAGCGTTCTAAAAACATTCTAAATTACAATTCCTATGGAATCTCTGGAACTACAGAACCGATTTCAAAAGGGATGGTGGCAAATTGAACTCCCTGCTCCAACATAGCTATATTTTATGTCTGTGCCACTAATCCCAGGGGGGTGCAAGTGTTCTAAAATTGCAATTTTATTTATATTGAAGGAGCTAGAAATTTGAAATTTGGCATTGTAGTTACTTATAAAATGCTCTCTAAGAATAAATTTTAAAAAAATCGAAATTTAAAAGGGTGAAATGAGCGAAAAGCGTTCTAAAATCGTTTTAAATTACAATTTCTATGGAATATCTGGAACTACAGAACCGCTTTCGAAATTGATGGTGACAATCCCTGCTCCAACATCCTCTTTAATATAAAGCTATGCGTTGCTGACGACTGGGTTTTTCGCTAATCTTTACCACAGATTAATCTCGGAAAATTAAACATTTGAAGTTACTGAAAAAAATAATAGCTCGAAAAGTATTTGTCAGAAAATTGTTAAACAACTGTGTTTGAAAGGTAAAAAATTGTACATTTCTTGATATAAATTTCAAATCTAATAATTATGCCATATTTCAAATATTGAATTTCAAAAATTACTAAATTTCACAATGGAGTACCATAGCGAAACCTTCACGCGTAAAAGATAATGATAAGGGCGACGTGTCCTGACGTGTATATTGGCTATAGCACGAGTCACAAGTTATAGTATCCTTATTATTCTGTTAAAATATAAAAGTGAATTATGAAATGTGAATATTTTGTTTGATTAAAGGTTCGTTAAGAGAAATTGACCAGCGTAGCTTGCTAGTATATGTATAAAAAACACAATTGTAAAAGAAAAACTCATGCAAGGAAGGGTTAATGAGTCTTGTACGATTCTACCTGAATATGCAGTCTTACTTTAACATAAGCTCTGTATTGTTTCATGAAGTTAACTGATAAAACTTTTGATTGTAAACATGTTTGGTAATAGTCTGGTTATTGTATGACACTGCACTGATGAAAAACTCGATCGTGGCCTGTAACGTTTGCTTTACTATTTTATTGTTTTATATAATTGTGTTTTTTTAATCTTGTAATGTCTGATTAAATGTGATAATTTTTAACAATTTGATAGGTATACATTTTCACCACATTCTAAAATGCCAATTATTATCATTTTCTTTTATGTTTTTGTATTTATAATATTCCCTGATGTAAACCATTACTATTACCAGGATTTCTACTTTCCATTTTGGTAGATTTCACTTTTTAACACTTTCCAACAAAGTTGAATATTGTTTAGGATTTCGGTTTGTCTGTCTGCCTGTCCGTGCTCCACCTCACGTAAATGTACTCAGATTGTCATGCAAATGATAGATGTGATTGAGGTTTACTATGGCATGTTTGGTATTGAAAATGAAGTGTGTACCACTTACAGTTCATTTACAGGGCCCCTCAAAAGAATTTTTTTACATTTACGGCCTATGAAGAAAAATCGTTTGCGATGTATTTTAATCATGTTAATGTATTTCAAACATAATTAAATTTCATAAATATCACTCAGGTGCATTAAAAGATACTTACTATTGATTATGGAGTACAAGCATTCATCGTTCATTTACAGGGACACACAAAATAACGGTTACCCTACTGACTATGAAAAATAATTGCTGGAAGTGTGTTTTCCATTGTTGCACGGATTTTTTGATTTAACTAATTTTTTGCACATTTCTATGTGTGTATAAATTATATAGATCATTTATAGGGCGGCACAAAAGATCTCGAGTACATTGACGGAAATTGACAAACATTAATTTTCAATTCTTTTATATGTTTCCTAACTGTACTAAATTTTAACATACCATGTAGTTCATGATATACAGGGCTGCACACAAAAATTCGGATGTTTTTCTGATTATAACTGAAATGGGGTTTTCAAATATCTTAAGTCTTTTCCAACTTGTTTACTTAGATATTGATTTCATTTCATTTCATTTGTTTATTTAGACATCATCTTTCATTTTATTAATCTATGAATTTTTGTTACAATATTCTGAATGTGTTGGAAAGTGTTTCATAATCTATGTTTAACGCGTGATTTTTCATTCTTGTTTTTCCTTTTCTGGATGTATGGTTGATGGGTAGAAATTATGCCATGCGCATAATTTAATGTTATGTCATAACACATCGTTCTATGATTTAGCTATATTCCACGCTGCAGATTTCAAGTTGAATTCTTTTAAGAATTTATGGATGGTTTTACCATCATTCAAGAAATGTAATACATCTTTAAAGAAGTCCGCTTTGTATTTGCAGCTCAAGGATCTTTAAACAAGAACGAAAAATCGTGCATCAGGCATTGATTATAAAACACTTTCCAACACTTACAGGATATTATTAAGAAATTTAATTTCTTCCTAGAATGAAATGAGATATCTAAATAAGTGACTTATAAAAACACATAACTCAGTAAAAATCCATATTCAGCAATTACAGTCCATATCCGGTAACGTGTGCAAAGTCTTTCGTGTATCCCTGTATCCGATCTATAAAATATATACACACCATCTCATACACTCAAAATTAGATCAGTTTAAAAATGCATAATACTACAGAGGAAAACGCACTTCTAGCAACTATCGATATCGATCTCAGTCAATATTTTAACCGAAATCTTTTGTGTGTCTCTGTAAATGGACGATAAATGCCATACACTCTATAATCTATGTAAAACATGCAGTGCTTTTCAGTGATTTCGTTATTTTTTAAGTATCATGGCATCATTAAAATGCACCGCAAACCATTTTTCTCTATAGATCATAATGTAATGGCATCTTTTGCCCGTCCCTGTAAACGAACTATAAAGTTTACTTATTTTATATTCCTTATAAAGCATGTTGTAGTCCATTCTATTGATGTATGTTAATCTCATTATGTTTGAAATACCGTAAACATTAATATAATGCACCGTAAACGACTTTTCTCCATAGACCGTAACTGTAACCAGAATTTTTTGTGAGTCCCTGTAAATGAACTATAAATTCTTCCCACTTATTTTTCAATACCGAACATTCTATAGTAAACTTCAATAACATATAAATATTTTATGGCAATCCGAGTATATTTACGAGAGTTAGAGAACGATAGACAGACGACAGACCGAATTCTTAAACACTTTTCAACTATGTTGGAATGTGTTAAAAAGAAAGAAACAAAAAGTCGTTTTTTTTTTTTTTTTGTTTTTTTTTTCAAACATGATTTTTTTTGTTTCAGGAAAAAACAAGAACGAAAAACCATGCATCAAGCATAGATTATGAAATACTTTCCAACACATTCAGAATACTGTAATAAAACTTTAGTAAAACTGTAAAACTTTAGTAAAACTGTAAAACTTTAGTAAACCTTAGTAAAACTGTAATAAACAATTTAAAAAACGCATAGCACACTTAAAAACCCAATTTCAGCAATTATTACCTATAGTCGAACAAAATATCCAAATTATTTTGTGCATCCCTGTATATGATCTATAGATTTGTATGTATACTTCAGTTAGGAAATACATAGCACAATTGAAAATTTCCCTTCAGCAGTTTCCGTTAATAACCGGAAATGTACGTGAGATCTTTTGATCAGCCCTGTATACGATCTATAGAATTTATATGCACCAATTAATATGCAAAAAATTACTAACATTTAAAAACGTGTACCACAACTGAAAACGAACTACCAGCAATTATTATATTATTCATAGACGGTACCAAATTATTTTGCGTGTCCCTGTAAATGAACGATATACATTCTATGCAAACCTTATTCTACAGTAAGCGCCTTGTAGTGCGCCTCAGTGATATGTATCCATTTGAATATCTCTATAATAAAACTGTAAGTCATGTGACTGTCCTCAACAGTTCCGGGATGCCGCATCGCTTTTTCATATGCCAAGCGGCCATTTTTATTCAAAATTATTTTTTCGAATAAACTGCATAAAAGATACATTTTAAGAAAGATCGTTCAAAATAAATTAATATTTGAGAGATGACTTGCGTTCAATTATGTATATATTCTGCAATAACTTCAGTCGAAAGATTCGCAGTTCAAATTCTCTATTCATAAAAGTAAAAAAAAAAAAAAAAGATTGATTCGTCGTGAACATTTAAAATATTAAATCATGGAGGTAATCATTCGCAAAGCAAGTTCTCCGCGAATGAATTTTTGGACCGCTGCCTCCCGTCAAAAAAATAATTCGCACCAGTGAGACAATCAAAGTTTACCATAATTATGTGCTATACAACTCAACTTTCGGACCTTTTCTTGACGTAAATTGAACTCATGTAATAATATTTAATGAATCAGATTTTTAGCATTTTTAAAATCGCTAATACAGCTTTCATTTATCGCGTGTACAAATTAGAAATGATACTTTGATTTTGGAATCAAATGTTTTGATTTATGATATTATTTCTTATTTATTTATTTATTTTCTCTTTTAAATGAAAAGTGTGAAGTATTTTAAATTTATGTAATATAAGCATTTTAGATTAAAGTTAAGTATTTTAAATGAAATGAGTGACAGGTTTATAATTTAAAATTAAATTAATTGTAGTATGAATGACGGTGATGGGAACGATATTTGGCGAATTATCATCTGCTCCCGGCTAACAAAAATACTCATAATTAAAAAAAAGAATAAAAATAAATAAATGATAGTTTGTTGTAAATAAATATTGATATACATATCAAAAATAATTTATAGAATTAAAATAAAAAATAAAAGTAAATAAACAACAATTTCCATAACAAAGTTTTCGCCAAATTGGCGGGGGAGGGGGGGGGAATCGCGCCAACGTGCGTATGTGACATTTGTGCCCAAAAAATATGCGAAATGCTACCATGATCGCAAAAGTTCATGATTTGTCTATTAGAATCTCCGATTTGGCGAAGGATTAAGGGAAAATTAAATTATGAATAAATGTAACGTGTTGCAATGTTTAACATACATTTAAGGGAGACCAAACTGGTCGCCAGTGGCGGCTAGTGTTTAAAATAGTGTAACATCTTTAAAATACGCCGCAAACTATTTTTTTCCTAGACCGTAATGTAACGGAATTCTTTTGACTGTCCCTGTAAACGAACCATAAATACTATACACACCGGATTTAATTTTCAATATCAAACATGGTTTAGTAAACCCCCAATAACGTATCTCAATTTCATGGCAGTCCGAGTATACTTACGCGAGATAGAGAACGGGAAGGCGGCAGACAGACAGACAGACAAACCGAATTCATAAACCCTTTTCAACTATGTTGGAAAGTGTTAATAAAAATGATGAATCAAAAATGTCCTCATTATAGTCCTCATTATGTCCTCAAAAAAAACGAACGATGTTTTTTTTTTTCAAAATTTGCAAGAATACTTTGTTCATTATTATATTTGTCTTGAAAATGACGCCGTTGTGAGCGTTGAAACGTATGTTGGATCATTAAAAAGGTTTTTATAAGCCTTTTGTTGTTTTCTTTTAGTATCACTTATGCATTTCTCTAGATTTAATTATATTTAGTGATCTTATTTTGTGGTTACGTAATTTTTTTGTTATATAAAAAAAATGGTAGATCACCTGGATTGTGAATATTTCCGGTTTATGAATGATATATGGATTATAATATCCCATCCGCAAACTTAAAAAGTTTTAGTCGACGCCATTTTTAAAGTTTTGTTTAAAACAAATTTATTTTGTTTAAAACAAAACACATTTCGAACAAGAAAATTTATTTCATATATCCTTATAGAGCAAAGATTACTGTTATTAGAAGGACTATGTATATTACGCACACTCTTTTATTTTTAACTCAACTTAGTTTTGCGTGGAAAACCAATACCAATGCAACAGATTTTGAATGAAAAATCCACTCTTTTTGCTCAATCATCTACGCATCAAGACAATCGATTGATCACTGTCGACTGAAGGTAAACGAAGTCAGTACGAACTTCGTCGGCACTTCACAACTTCTGCATTGGAACATTAGAACATCAACTTAGTTTTTAGGGTTCCGTTCATCTCACGAAACCCTATTCGTCTCGCTACGTTGTCTGTCCGTCACAAATCCGGTTCTCAGAAACTATATAACTTACAGACTGGAAATTTTGTGTACTTATAGCTGAATACCTACTATGAAGTTCAAAATTATAAAATTTTGAAAAGAAAACGTATTATTTTAATATAGAGAGATAAAAAAACCAAAAATCTGACAGCCTTTTCCTATTAAATTTAAACATTTTTCGTTATAGTAATTGCCAACAATTGAAAATCCACAATAAAATTCTTTCTACAATAATTAATTTTCTATTGAAAAATGTCCGCGTGAAAAATGAAAATGAAATAAAAAGTTTCAACTGAAAAAAAGAGTAATATGGCGTCATATTGGTGATAAAAAGGAATTTTTCAAACATTTCTCAATAATACAAGGAGTATGAGCATGTGTAAGTACAAAAAGCAGGTTATTATGATGTCATTAGAGAATTAAAAAGAAAATTAATCTGACGTCATATTGGAAGTTTAACGGACTTTTTCAAATGTTTGAGAATAATACAAAGAGAGTATCAATATGAGTAATAGAGAAAGCAAATAGATATGACGTCAGAAAGTGATTATAACATCATATGAGTTTGAGGAACGTATTGAATCATGATAAAAACCCGATTATTCAAATATTGACATATTTCAATATTTTGAAGACTAAACAATATGTTTAATTTTGAAATTGATTTTTTTTAATATCGCATTTAGTCCACATGACAGATATTATTATGCCAGAGTATAATAGTGGGCTTCGTTCGCTATCGGACCGGTTCTGATTTTCGAAAAAAAAAAAAAAAAAAAAAAAAAAAAAAAAAATACCGGTAAATTTTTATTTTATAAAAAACATGACTTTTTTTCTGAAAATGAAATTTATTTGGATTTATTTAAAAAAAAGGATGAAGTGTTTTGAAACGAATTTTAAACGAAACCCGTTGTGCGATCTTCGATTACACTTATCCACTTGTTTGTATGTAAAGATGGTATTTTGTAATCGATTTTTTCTTGATATGCTAGAATTTTAAAAAATATGCTCACGGGTATGTTTCCACTGATAATTCAACATTTTAATATTTTTAGAATTTAATTATAAGTTAATAAATTAATTTTAGAGCACTTTTCCACTAGCCAGCCACAGGTGATAAATCGCCAAATATTCTTTAAGCATGACAATTGTGTGCGAGTGGATTTAATTATGCGCCAAACCATGCTCGCCAACAACGACCTCTGGCTGCGAAACTGCAACAAACAGACATTTAAAGCAAAAAAAGTAGAAAATATAAATAAAAAGCAAAGAGTGTAATACATTTTTTTTTTTTAAAATAATACGCTTTAATCAATTAATAGTTTCATATTTTTAAATTATGTTTACACGTTGAGAAATCAATTTAAAAATCCTAAAAAAAATAGTTAAAATAACGTTTTTTTTATTTCCTGTTCCTACATCTTAAAAAAAAAAGCAGAGCAAAAATTATAATTTTAAAAAAAAATTCACTAGCTTGCACTTTTTCTACCAAACGGAATAAATAAATAAATAAGTAAGTGAATTATCTATAATCCAGTTCAATGCCTACACTAAAGTAATATACCGTAACGGAACTTTTGCAGTCCTGAAATTAGGTGTGATTTTCAAGATAAACATTAAAGGCTTTAAAAAAAAAAAAAAAAAAAAAAAAAAAACTATTTTTACTTTTATACTTATTTAATTAAATTTTTCTACGTAAAACTTATTTTATTTTATTTCTTGCCACTGGCGACTAAATTTCATTTTTTATCTGGCCACCAAATTATTTAACTAGGATTCTTTTCCCCACAAAAATTGACCTAAAAGAAATGAACAGAATCGGCATTTTTTCTCTCGCCGGCTTCTGATTCCGATTATGTAATACGAACACGTGAGAATGGTTTATTTTAGCAATACATATTACATAATAACTCTTTGATTAATTTGGAAACGTAATAAGTTTTGATTTTTCTAATATTAGGATTTACGTTATATGTCCGTAAAGATTTTTTTATTATTAGAGCCGGTTTATGTATATAAATAAGCTTATTTTTTTACAACTAATATGTTACTTGCCTACAATTTCTATCAAGAGCATCATCTGCTACTCATCTTAATCACAATGTTAAAAGTAAAATTCTCTTAAAATGTCTCGTTATAAATGTTGCAAAGTTACAAAATATTAAGAAATAAGCTCATAAATTATACTCAAACAAAAAATATTTTTAACTTTTATTTTTAATTTCGCAAAAATAAGTTCATCAAATGCGATTTTTAAAATAATAAAATGATATTTATTTGACTGACTTCGACATTGAAAAAAGAAAAAAAATTGTTTCCCTGCTTCACTATTTCATCGCTGCGTCTCTCATCAGATATAGATTTTGCAGAATTCAACTATTCGGACATTCGAAGTATTCGGCAATTAGCATTTCCCGAACATGCCGGTTAATTCAACCTTTACAGTATTTTTTTCCAGATATATGTAATTTTTCTAATTTTAATTAGAAAACTTAGTTTATGTTATCTTTCTAAATTATGTAAACTATTCTGAACTAGCTTAATAACTCTGAACTATGCTTGTTATTATTACTATTTTTTTTTTTCACTTGCTGGCTACCAGATTTTAACAAATTTGTAAAGCTTTGACCTGGGTCAAATCAAGGTTACTATATTAAATTAATGCACACTTTATAAAATAATAGTGAAAGGTTGGCAGGTAGGATTCTCTGAATCAACGCTAAACGCAACGAAAATTTTCAAGACTTTCATATAAGATGCCAATTTCAACCAGAAATTTTACTTAGTGAAACATGTCTCATCTTTATGTGCTATTTATTTTATGTCGTTCACTAATTTAAAATTCTGGTATTTAAGGAACGACATCGTATGTTAAATTATACATAATAAGAATCATTGTAATGCTTAAAATGTTTTCAATATGTAATTAAAAATTTGTAATAGTATTTAGAAACTAAATATACGCTTTTAAATTTTATCAGTGCTTAAAATATACACTTCATAAAAATACTTAAAATATAA
The DNA here is from genome assembly GCA_963931845.1 of Maratus michaelseni. NCBI lineage: Eukaryota > Metazoa > Arthropoda > Arachnida > Araneae > Salticidae > Maratus > Maratus michaelseni. Next base: position 45,262,568 of record OZ007591.1, read on the forward strand.
AAATATGTAATTTGAATTTCATCGTAATTTTTGAGATATAAAATTTTTTCATAATTTTTTAAATATAAAAGTATAGGGTGTCCCAAAAGTCTCCGTACAACTTCAAAAATTTATTACAAAAAAAAAAAAATAATAGGCCTACAGCAAAAATAATTACAAATAAGAGTAACTTAAAAAGTTCTTTTTTCTACTGCCTTAGTAAACTTCAACATGAGATCCTTTCGTAGCACGAAGAATATCAAGACGATATTCCAATTCAATAAACGAACGTTTTAGCATGCTAACATTAACAGTAGCTACTGCTGTTTGGATCTTTTGGATCTTTTGTTTCGAATCCATGAGACTATTAAATTTTGTTCGGATTTCATCAAACAGTTGTAACTACTTTTGATGTTAGCATGCTGAAACGCAAGTGGGAGGAATTGGAATATCGATTTGATATTCTTCGTGCAACGAAAGGATCTCATGTTGAAGTTTACTAAGGCAGTAGAAAAAAAAAACTTTTTAAGTTACTCTATGCATTGTTGTAATTATTTTTGCTGTAAGCCTATTTATTTTTTTTTTTTTTTTTGTAATAAATTTTTGAAGTTGTACGGAGACTTTTGGGACACCCTATACTTTTATATTTAAAAAATTATGAAAAAAATTTATATCTAAAAAATTACGATGAAATTCAAATTACATATTTTTATATTTTAAGTATTTTCATGAAGTGTATATTTTAAGCATTGATAAAATTTAAAAGCGCATATTTAGTTTCTAAATACTATTACAAATTTTTAATTACATATTGAAAACATTTTAAGCATTACAATGATTCTTACTATATATAATTTAACATACGATGTCGTTCCTTAAATACCAGAATTTTAAATTAGTGCAAGCATACTAAGGTAGCAGAAAAAAACTTTTTAAGTTACTCTATGTACTGTTGTAATTATTTTTGCTGTAGGCCTATTATTTTTTTAAAATAAATTTTTTAAGTTGTACGGAGACTTTTGGGGCACCCTGTATTTCACCAATTTCATCTTAATACTTGAAAGTATAATTTCATCAAAAGGCTTTAAAATAATAATATTATTGAATTATAAGTAAAAAATTACATTAAAAATAACAAGAATGAAAAATCATGCATCCGGCATAGTTTATGAAACCCTTTCCACCACTGACAAAATACTATTAAGAAATTTAATTTTTTCATAAAATGTAATGAGATATCTAAATAAGCAATTAAATAAAAATAAAGAAAAGTGCCCAGTTAAACTGATGACATTGAGGTCACAGACTATTCACACTAATTGTATATTATACTCTTATTTCAAAGAATAATGCCCCTCGAAAAATAAAGAAATCGGCAATATATTAAGGAAGGAGTCATCCTCCCGTCCCCCCTTACCAATGAACCCACAAAACTAATCAGGGAAGCGCCTTATTACAATGAACATATATACAAAATTTGAAGCAAATCGGATACTTCTACATGAAAAACCCATTTACAGTATATACTCGTGTATAAGTCGAAGAATTTTAGACAAAATTTGGGAGTTCAAAATGGGGGGGGGGGGGGGGCGACTTATATACGAGTTAGTAAAAATAAATAAATACAGGAGTGCAATATTGTACTGGAGTCACCGGGTCTAGGTTGGAGAGAAAGATAATAGCGCACAATGGTCATTTGACTGTGATTGACAAAAAAAAAAGCTCTACAAAAATGTGCCTGTAAATTGTTTTGCACCCATTTTCTCTTGGGATAGAATTCCCTTCAATACAGGGGCATTTCTTTCAACATTTTAATCCCCTTTCTAAAAGAGTTCAACTTGAGAATGCTTCTAGATTTCTCTCCTAAAAGTCCTACAATACAAAGAAGTACTATATTTTAGCAGTTTAAGAAGTTGTTTACCCTTGTAAATAAAGCTTGAATATATTTTTCAAAGAATTTTTTATTATTAAGTATCATTAAATTGATGTGAATGAAGTTCAAAATAGTTTCAAATCCTTCAGTTTTACATAATTATACAGTTTTAAAACGTTGAATAATAATATAAAAAAATCTGATTAAAAACGTAAAAAAAACCCCTAATTTAATGAAAATTTATTAATTTTTTTTTATCCTCGATTACAAATCATTTTTCAACATACTACCAGAAATGTGGTTCGACTTATACACGAAAATTCAATTTTTTTTTTTAAATTTGCGTATAAAATTGGGGGGTCCACAACACTAGGTTCGTTTTGAAAGATTTTCATTTAAAAATATAAAATCACTCAACGCTGATTTTAGATACATTTAAGGTTTTTGTTACGGGCTCGCGCAACGCCGGGCGGGTCAGCTGTTTCGAAATATTCGTAAAAACAGCACATGGTCTTAATACAAACGCTTTAAAAACATCACTTACCTCTACTTATCTATTGGCACTTTTTGATTTAGAATATCCCATCGGCAAACTTTTTCAGGCGAGATCAGTTTTCCAATTTTCTTTAGCACTTTTTTCCCCTTCAACTATAGTATTAAATGCTTTATAACAAAAAATTCGTCAGTAAAAAATGTTCACTGAACATTAGAATATTGTGTTGTAAAAAATTTCACTTGTAAAGACGTTGTTATAAAACAGGTGAATCTAATGTTCAATCCTCAAAAATTCTCTCCGCGTTTTTATGATTATAATCTACATCTGGAGAACAAAGAAATGCAATTACAATTCTAGTTAACGTCTCGAATTGTAATGATAGCAACATAATTCTTGCGTAACGCAATATAACACAACAACATTACATTGTTGTCTCATAGCAACATCAGCAGATGGAATGTAGGAAAACCCATATTTAAATCGTGAAGATTTTGTCTCAAAGTAACAGGAAGGTCTCCATTCACGAATATTAATGACCTAGGATTAGGATAATTAAGAAGTTTTTTCTTTCCTCATACAGGGTGTCTTAAAATGAACTGGGGGCTTTTAAAATTCAATCACCAGTATGCGGTGACAGCTACTACAGTTATTATTGCAAGGATATTAATGCGTGAAAGTGGGGATTTCTTTACTACTCTTCTTTGTTTTAGTTCCAATTATCACCTACAGATGGGGTTGCATTGTCTCAAACTGTAATTAACACTCTAAATAACCTTGCAAATTCAAAAAGCAAACTTTTTTTTTTTTTTTTTTTTTTTTGCGTTTTAAAAGTTAAACAGAATGAAGTGTAAAAACTGAATGAACTTTGATGAAAGCCGCAGCCAATCATGGTATGGTCCCCTTCTAAAATGTTTGTCAGGATTACTATAAATATGCCATTAAGTATCAATCAAGGCAGTTGAAAATAAAAAATCGTCTATAAACAAGAAAATTAAATCAAAATTCTGTACGGTATTATCTTTTTGTTTCTTTGATTCCATCAGCATGTTGAAAAGATGAAATCAATTTCTAGAAAGTCTTTAAAATTCATAGAATTTTTTGGAATGAGACTATGTAAAAGCGCGATTTCTGTGCTATCAAACAAAATGGCTAGAATATTCTAATATAGATTCTCCAGTTTGTTTAACTGAAACTCTTGAAGAATACGACGAGGGTCTAATTACAAATATCCACAAATTAACAAATTTGGCAAACGTAACCGTTTTGCCATATGCTCCTGGTAAGACATTTTTGGCAAAGAACATTTGAAAATATATGTAAAAAGCTTCGGAAATCTTTAATTTGGTTGACACTAATGTTGATACATCGGCAAAGCAGAAAGACCATCAACACAAACGAGGCTATAAATATCTTTGCAATGAACAAGGCTCAAATATTCAATTTTATTTTCTCATAAGTAGGATTTATCCGAATTCACAATAACCAACTGCTAACTAATTTCCCCTCTATTAAATTATTAAAAACAAATCTAAAATAAGATAATAAGAATGAAATTTTGAACCGACAAATCCCCCTCCGAAATATTTTTCTGGTTTTTCTTTTATCCTTTTCTATGCGTCAATTTGAGTGTTCCGAGAGTTTGAAAGGGTAGCAAAAAGGCAAAATTTCCCTCATTTCTATTCCCGAATCCCGAATCATTCGAAAACTCTCTTTGTTGCAAGAGATTTCCAAAAAGTCTACAGCGTTTGCGCGGTAGGGGGTAAAAGCGAGTAAAAGGATATCGTTACAATGGACTTTATGCACGTTAAGTCACATATCAGAGCTAGATGTATTTTGATCCGGTATTCTAGCCTCTGTACCGCCAGAATGTCAACATGTGCAGGTGCAAATACCGCCAGCAGACGATCTTTAGCCTCCACCCAGGTTGCGTGAATAAAGTTGAACAGTAATTTTAAGCAGCAATTACACTTTAATTTTAAATAAACTTTAATTACACATACTCCATAGAGGGCTATGCTAACATTCAAAAGCAAATACCGCCAGCAGACGAATTTTAGCCTCGACCTCAGGTCGCGTGCATAAGGTCCATTTCGACTCGGTAGCAAAATTGTAACTTTTTTGCAGGAGGTTAAAGGTGTAATTAATCATTTCTTCCGGCTCCATTTCTTCAGAAATCTATTCCTGTTAAAAAAAAAAAAAAAAATAAAATAAATACACGCATTTTTAACAGGAATAGATTTTTAGAAGCTTCAAATATGCGAATCCAAAATTACAGCTTATTCCGACAAATAGTTTTTCAGTTATGCTTTAAAAATTACCCGCATTGCACTGTTTTGCAACGACTAAAAATATATTTAACAGTACGAATTACAAACTTTAAACCTTCATAATTTCTAAACGATTTCTAACATTCACCAGTAACAGTTTCTCCTGGTTTCGGGAGCTTGCAAAACGGCACAGCACAGTTTATTAGTTATTTGGGACTAAAATAAAGAAGCGTAGTTAAGAAATTTCTGACACACGTAGCTCTTTAGAAAGAATAGTTTCAATAGATTTCACCACTAAGTTCAAAGTTAATTATAAATGCTTTTATAATACATTCCATCTTTATGGTTAAAATACAAAAACACGTATTTAACTTTCATTATAGTGTTTAAAATATGTGTAATATTTATTGAGAAATTCTTCATGGTGCTTAGAATATAATAACACGCATTTTAAGTTTCGTCATAATGTTTAAAATATACATTTCACCAAAAAAAAAAAAAAAAAAAAAATTCTTAAAATATAAAAATGAGTATTTTAAATTTCATCATAAGGTTTGCAAGATTTTTTTTTTTTCATGATGATTAAAATATAAAAGTATATATTTTCAATTTCATCTTAATGATTAAAATGCTAATTTCATCAAGATATTTTGAAAATATATATCATCATATCATGTTGCATCATATCACATATATTATAAAACAATAGGTCTGGAAGTGTTTGTCTGTATGTCCGGGCTAGTTAAAAAAATTACCGGATGGATTTTTTTTTTCTGATTTAGACTATTGGATAGGCAATTTTCCCGTGCTCATTTGTATGTATAATACACTTTGTATGTATAATAAGCATGATTTTTTATATTAAAATTTGGTATTCTTTTTTTCTGTATTTCGGGCGCAAGCGCTGCTATTGGTCAATTTTTGCCATCTTGGTGGCGGTATATTATGCTACCGTTGATTAAATAATTGAAACGGTTACATTAATTTATAAAAAAAAATCGCTGACGGCTCGGCCTACAGACACAGGTAGATTTCGAAGACGCAGACCGTGGGGGACCTGCTTATTGGGAATTGCAGAAGAAAGACCTATTCGCCATGATGTGGCAGTTGGGACCACCCACTTCGAAATAAACCTCTTCCTGTAGGTGGAGCCAGCAGGGATTTTTTTTTTTTTTAATTTTTTTTTTTTTTTTTTTTTTTTTTTTTACCGTAAAAGTTGGTCTTATAAGAAACTTGTCAATATAAAAGTTGTATGTAATATTAAGAAGATTTATAATAAATTTAAGCGGATTTGATATCTTGGGAATTGACGAAGTTATCATTTTTTTTCTTCTGAAACCCCTATTTCCCCCCCCCCCCCCTCCTTGGGGGCATTTTTAATGAAATAAAAATTTTTTCATACATAAATTTTTGGCACTTTTCCTATAAGTAATAATAACTTTAAACGGATTCGATATGTATAAAAATTAAGAAGTTATGGTTTTTTTTCTGTTTTCACGTCTGCTTGTAGGCGGAGCCAGCAGGGATTTTTTTGTTTTTAATTTTTTTTTTTTTTTGCCATAAGAGTTGGTCCTATAAAAAACTTGTCAATATAAAAGTTGTAGATAATTTTAAGGAGATTTACAATAAATTTAAGCGGATTTGATATATTGGGAATTGACGAAGTTATGATTTTTTTCTTCTGAAACCCCTATTTCCCCTCCTCCCTCCTTGGGGGCATTTTTAACGAAATCAAAAATCTGTCATACATAAATTTTTGGCCCTTTTCCTAGAAGTAATAATAACTTTAAACGGATTCGATATGTATAAAAATTAAGAAGTTATGGGTTTTTTTTTTTCTGTTTTCACGTCTGCTTGTAGGCGGAGCCAGCAGGGATTTTTTGGTTTTTAATTTTTTTTGCCATAAGAGTTGGTCCTATAAAAAACTTGTCAATATAAAAGTTGTAGATAGTTTTAAGGATATTTATAATAAATTTAAGCGGATTTGATATCTTGGGAATTGACGGAGTTATGATTTTTTTTCTTCTAACCCCACCCCCCTTTCCCCCCTTGGGGCATATTTTAATGATATCAAATACCTGTCATACATAAATTTTCGGCCCTTTTCCTAGAAGTAATAATAACTTTAAACGGATTCGATACGTATCATAATTAAGAAAATATGGGTTTTTTTCTGTTTTCACAAAAAGCCCCCTCCATCCCCCCCCCCCTGGTTCGATTTTGCCCGTTAGCGAACCTGACCGAGATTTTATGTCCCTTCATTTTATGTATCAATTTGGAAGAGATTTGTGCAGAATTATTGGAGTTATCGTGCCCATAAAAAAAGTGACATAGATAGATAGATAGATAGATAGATAGATAGATAGATAGATAGATAGATAGATAAAGTTTTGAACTGGGGGTGTTTTTGGGTTCTGGGAGTCATGATCGGCGTAGATCTGCAATTTTTTTTTCAAAAATTCCAACTTAGGGGAGAATGTAATAGGTAGTATTTCCTACGAAATCTACCTAAAAATACAAACACCTCGAAAAAAAAAAAAAAAAACGGTTACTAATTTTATTTTATTTTAAAGTTTTAATGTAAAATAATACTGTCAAAAGAAAATATTTAATGTAAACATGAAAGCAATGTTTCTAAATCTAAAAAAAAGTGTTTAATGAGAAAGATTTTAATTGAAACAATGTTTGGCGATTTATATTTTGCGCCATAATAAGAAAAAGGCATCTAAAATTTTGATTAGGTATAAAGTCTGAATTATTATTATTTTTTTTTTCATCTAGTGTTTCAGTTTTAAGTTTCGTGTTCTATATTTAAATTAGTTTGCAATACATATAATAATATAGCCAATAAACATCTATTAAAAATTCTCAATCAAATTTATACACTGACAACATCCATTGACAATACACATTGTATAAAAAATAGCTATCAACTCGTCAATATTTTGAAAAATCTTAAATGTGTTAACAATATAATTACATATGATTTCAAAGATCTATTTAATAATATAGATTTATTAGATCTACATAATATTATAAATGCATTATTTAATAAGTATCATCATTCACTTAATTTACCAATTCATACAGATACAGCTTATTTTAAAACTTTAACAAATTTCATTATATATAATAATTATATAATGCATGATAACACGTTATATTTACAGAAAGTCGGTATACCACAAGGGGGATGTACATCTAGTATACTTTCAGACTTATACTTGTATCATTATGAACGTACTTTTATTAACAGTAATATACATTTATATCGTTATATTGATGACATAATTTTAATTGCCACTAATCACACTAATATTTCTATATTTCCAGTTGATTATCCTACTAATTTAGAATTAACGGAAAACCTCCTTTCTAACAATACTATTAACTTTTTAGATCTTAAAATTACACTTAAAAAAAATAAAACAATAATTGATCTATTTGATAAACGTAAAGAATTTAAATTTAAAGTTAATTCATTTACTAATTTTAAATCATGTCTTCATAATTCTGTATATCGTAATATACTCCTTAATCATATTTATAAAATAAAAAGTTTATGTTCTTCTCACTAATTAACAACAATATTAAAAAACTTATCTATGATGCATTACAACATGATTTTCCAAAAAAAATCATATATTCTTTAATATATAGTTAGTTCTTGAATGATCTTTGCAACCAAATTAACACATGCGTTAAAAAATGTTTAAAAAAAATCATATAATCTTAGAAAATAGTAATTAAAATAATTATAATAGGACGGTTGGGTGGGTAGATGTTGGATTGAAGAGGTGTGTGGCGGAGTTGTATGGTAAAAACGCATGGTTAATTTATATTTAAAAAAAAGGGGGGCATTTTGATTTACACAAACGTTTGATATTACGGATTTTATAATGGACTGTGATGTGATATTTTTATATGTATATTAATTTAGTTATATTTACATATTCATTATTTAATTAATTTAAATGAATTTATATTCATTAATATTAAGAATGTTTTTGATCTAATGCATTTGGATTAATGCCTACGGTGGACAATATCATATTAACTTCTAATATAATGTTTACTTTTCTAAAGTGTTAATATAATATATGTTTTAATTTTTATTAAACATTCTACCCTTACCACTTATATTAAGTGTATATAATTTTTTAACTTTGTATGAAGAAACATTATATGTTACTAATTAATTTCAATACTTAATTAATATTATTTTAAATCCTTTGTATCTTAATTTAAATATTTAGTATTTTATTTTAATTTAATTTATGTGATGTTACATTTTTGGCACAGCTATTTAATAGTTGCTATGTCATTTCATGGTACATATATTTTTATGTTGCTTTAATTATTAATTTTTCCATCTTACATCTTATTTTTAACATAGAATTATTCATTAATACATCCATTACTTTAATGTAATTGGATATTCTATTTATTAATAAATTTCAATTATTTATTATTTAACTAATTGCTATCATCTTTAGATAGTATATGGTTTAATTTTTAAATATTAATTTTCATCCAATACTATTTTTATTCAGCGTATATTCACTTTTTACCATTATAGATGGCAGCACCAATGTTCCTGCTGCTTTACAATAATATTCATATTATTCTAAAATCTTTTCTGGCAACATAGTAAATCATTTTCTAAATCTAAATTTGGCAACATGTAATGTTTTTTTTGCAATTCATTCCCTCGTTTTGGTTGTGTTCATGTGTGGTTCATGTGGTGCACAGGTATCTATTTTAATCCAAATGGATTATAGACTTTCTGACTCCATTTCATGTTTTATCTGTATATTATAGGTATGGCTTCTTTCCTTTTTAATATTGTTTTTTTTTACAGGTTTGATTCAATGTTTATGAGTAGATAGTCCCAAAATCATATTCTTTAGCAGTGTTATTGCTAATATGATGATGAAACCACTCATTTTATTTGTGGTATTTAGGCATTTGAGACTTGAAAATTCTGTCTAAATTCCTCAAATTTCATTTCATTCATTTAATTTCATTTATTCAATTTTTAATTTAAATTATTTTTCTTTTAAATAAGTTTTTGGTATCCATATTCAGTGTGTTGGGGAATACTTTCATTGACAACTAATTATTACATACTTAATCATTATTTCATAGTTTAAGTTGGTGTTATGGTAATGTTTCATTTATGGTTATATATATATATATACGAGCAGGGAAGACCGAGCTATGCTCGGTCAAAATTAAATTTGAGTTCAAATATCACGACCCATGACCAAAATGACCCACTAATTGAATTTTCTCGAAAATGTGACCTAGCCCAACAGTCTTCTCGTGCCCGAAAACCATAGGATGCAAATTTTAGTGTAAATAATCGGAGCCGTTTTTAAGATAAAATAGCTTGACCCATAATGAGCAATGATCAAAATGACCCACTAATTGAATTTTCTCGAACATGTGACCTAGCCCAACAGTCTTCTCGTGCTCGAAAACCATTGGATGCAAAATTTAGTGTAAATTGAGCCGCTTTTTAGATCGATCTTGACACACAATAACCCAGAAATGACCCACTAATCGAATTTTCTCGAACATGTGACCTAGCCCAATGATTTTCGCGTGCCCGAAACTCGTAGGATACAAAATTTAATCAAAATCGTTAGAGCCGTTTTTAAGATAAAATAGCTTGACCCATAATGAGCAATGACCAAAATGACCCACTAATTGAATTTTCTCGAACATGTGACCTAGCCCAACAGTCTTCTCGTGCTCGAAGACCATTGGATGCAAAATTTAATGTAAATTGAGCCGCTTTTTAGATCTTGACCCACAATAACCCAGGAATGACCGACTAATCGAATTTTCTCGAACATGTGACCTAGCCCAATGATTTTCGCGTGCCCGAAACTCATAGGATACAAAATTTAATCAAAATCGTTAGAGCCGTTTTTTAAATAAAATTAATTTGACCCGCTTTGACCCAAAAATGACCCACTAATCGAACGTTCTCGAACATGTGACTCAGCCCAATAGTCTTCTCATGCCCGAAAATAGTCGGATACAAAATTTCGTCAAAATCGTTTGAACTGTTTTTTAGATACAATTAGCTTGACCATGACCCAAAATGACCCACTAATTGAATTTTCTTGAACATGTGACCTAGCCCAACAGTCATCTCGTGCCCGAAAACCATTGAATGCAAAATTTAGTGTAAATTGAGCCGCTTTTTAGATCTTGACCCACAATGACCCAGAAATGACCCACTAATCGAATTTTCTCGGACATATGACCTAGCCCAATCATTTTATCGTGCTCGAAACTCGTAGGACACAAAATTTAATCAAAATCGTTAGAGCCGTTTTTTAGATAAAAATAATTTGACCCGCGTTAACCCAAACATGACCCACTAATCGAAAGTTCTCGAACATGTGACCCAGCCCAATAGTCTTCTCGTGCCCGAAAATGGTCGGATACAAAATTTCGTCAAAATCGTTTGAACCGTTTTTTAGATACAATTAGCTAGACCATGACCCAAAATGACCCACTAATCGAATTTTCTCGAACATGTGACCTAGCTCAATGGTTTTCTGGTGCCCCAAAACGGTAGGATACAAAATTTCGTCAAAATCGTTAGAGCCGTTTTTAAGATAAAATTTGCATATATATATATATATATATATATATATATATATATATATATATATATATATATATATATATATATATATATATATATATATAACCACACACAAGATTTGCTCGTATTAGAATATATGATATATATATATATATATATATATATATATATATATATATATATAACCATTAATGAAACATTACCGAAACACCAACAGAAATGTTATTGCCGAAACGTCAGTGAAGGCTCACTGTTGAGAACAAAAAAAGTTTTGGTTTTTGTTTGTTTGTCTGTCTGTCTGTCTGTCTGTTCCGCGATAACTGCCGCAAAAAGGGTCCGATTAGGTTGATTTTTGGTGGGTATGTTGGCGAGGTACCCGGAATTAGCTGTATAGTTTTTGGTTAAATTTGGTTCATTCGTTCGAAAAATATAGAACATTTTATTTTAAGTCATAATGCTTTTCAATGGGAAGTCAGACGATTTTTTAATTTTAACATTCTGCGAAAAGAAAATCACGCATTGGGATAATTGTAAATGCTAAATTACGGATATTAAATTTACGAAATGGATATCTTAATTTAATTTGATCGCTTTGAAAATTTACCAATATATTTATTAGAATTTCTAAATTAATTGTATAAATTATTGGGAAATTTTACGCAATAATTTGAAAGATATGAAAATTTTAATTTCTCATTTTTTACAAAATTTCCCAATGCATTTTCTTTCTCTCTTTCATTAAATGGTTACTAAGCAACTATATATCAAAGAATATCAACAAAGGAAAATTCAAATGAATTATTTTGACGCGAAATGTTATTAACAAAATAGCTAATTTTCGGGTGATTTAATTTTTTAATATGCTTTTTCTAATGAAATAGATGAGAATTTATTTTAACTGCTAAAGAAAGATGACCCAATCGGCTTTCCAAAAGAAAAATATAAAAACGTTGAATGTGAAAATGGAATATAAGTCTCATAAGAGAAATTTACATTTGTATAAGCATATTTAATACACGGAATTTTATTCATTTTCAGCAACATATGATATTTAGAGGTAGAAAAATAAGTATTCTTTTAAGGATAGGATAAAACCTCCTGTGTAAAGAGATGGTTAATTTAATGAAATTAAAATAGTAAATGCACTCAGACATATACTCGATTAATGAAAGCGCACGATAACTGGAAATTGATAATATAAAATTAAAGTGACGGCAGTGGGTTCAGGGGGGCTCCGCCCCCCTAAAGTTATGTAATCTTATTCTGAAAAAAAAATACAGTAATAAGTAGTTTATCCTATCATTTATTCGACATAAAATTGTGTTTAATGTGATACTTCTAAATTTTTTGGAACTTTCAATAAATCTTATATTCCTAAAAATGTATAAATAACTTAAAAAGATTGAATTTTAGGGTATCAAATATTATGCAGATTATATTAAAAATTAGTGAGATTAACGAACAATGATTTGTAGAGCTGACGTTGAGGCCTCTGATCTGTAGATTTACTAGTATATATATATATATATATATATATATAACCATTAATGAAACATTACGATAACACCAACTGAAACTTGAAATTATGATTTAGGAAGTAATAATTTATTGACAACGAAATTGTAACCCCAGCACAATGAATATAGATATTAGATACTAATATAAAAGAAGTAGAAATTAAATTAAAAATTGAATAAAATAGAATGAATGAAATTTGTGGAATTTATACAGAATTATCAAGTCCCAAATGCATAAATTCCACAAATAAAATGAATGGTTTGATCTTCATATTAGCATTAAAATTGCTAAAGAATATGAATTTGGGACGACCACTCTATGACCATAACCATCTAATTAAAAAAAGACTGAAAATTCATAAAACAAATACAATACTTAAAAAGAGAGAAACCTTACCCAGAATTATAAGAGAAGAACTGGATAATAGATCGACAAAAGCCATAATCTACACGATGAAGATGGATTCCTACTACCAACACTTACCAGATACATGAAGACAAATAAAGGCAATGAATTGCAAAAAATAATTTACTAAATGTTGCCAAAAACAGTTTTAGAAGATTATAAACCCTGTTGCCAATTTAGAAAATGAATTACATGGATATATGGAATTTTTTTAAAGCATCACAAACCATGGTGCTGCCATCTATGATTTTGAAAATAAACTACATGGAAATATTGAATATTTTAAAGCAACAAGCCATGGTGCTGCCATCTATGAGCAGAATATGTAGTGAAATACAATGGAAAAATCAATATTAAAAATGAATTCATTCTATCTTAAGTGGTCGTAATTAGTTAATAAATAAAAATGAAATAAAAATAAAATAAATAATATTTAATAATAAATACATATGAAATTAAATATAAAATGGATAATAAATCCAATTACATTAAAGTAAAACTGGATGTAGTAATGATTAATTAAAATACTAAAAGTGAATAAAGATGCTATGGAGATAAATTTAATATTAAACATATGATACAATAGGATAGGGAATAACATTAATTTAAATTAATACATATAATTTTAGCATTTAATAAAGTATTACATTATATTAGAATATGATATTGCCCACCGTGGGCAAATTAAAATACTAAATATGTGAATTAAGATACTATGGATTTAAAAATAATATTAATTAAATATTGAAATTAATAGTAACAAATTATGTTTTTGCATACAAAGTTAAAATTTAAATTCACATGATATAAGTTGTTAGGGAATAAAATTAATTTGAATTAATATATATTATATTAGTGTTTAATAAAGTATTACATTATATTAGAATATGATATTGACCCCCATGGGCATAAAAATAAATACAATAAATCAATAAACATTCTTAATAGTAGTGAATAATTCATTTAAATTAATTAATGAAGATTTAAATATAACTACGGTAATTCACATATAAAAGTACTACATCAAAGTCCATTACAAAAAGTGTATTAGTAAGCGTATGTGTAAATCAAAATGCCCTTTTTTGTGTGTGTGTGTGTGTGTGTGTGTGTAAAATAAATTAACCATGCGTTTTTTCCATACAACTCCGCCACACACCTCCTCAATCCAACATCTACCCACCCAGCCGTCCTATTATAATTAATTAATTAATTTTTTTTTTAAATATTATGTTTTTTTATACATTTTTTAACGCATGTGTTAATTTGGTTGTATAGATCATATAAGTACTAATTATATATTAAAGAATATATGAATTTTTTTGGAAAACCATGTTGTAATGCATCATAGATTAGTTTTTTAATGTTGCTGTTAATAAGTTGAGAAGAACATAAACTTTTTATTCTGTAAATATGATTAAGGAGTATATTACGATATACAGAATTATGAAGACAGGATTTAAAATTAGTAAATGTATTAACTTTAAATTTAAATTCTTTACGTTTATCAAAAAGATCAATTATTGTTTTGTTTTCTTTAAGTGTAATTTTAAGATATAAAAAGTTAATAGTATTGTTAGTAAGGAGGTTTTCCGTTAATTCTAAATTAGTAGGATAATCAACTGGAAATATAGATATATTAGTGTGATCAGTGGCAATTAAAATTATGTCATCAATATAACGATATAAATGTATATTACTGTTAATAAAAGTACGTTCATAGTGATACAAGTATAAGTCTGATAGTATACTAGATGTACATCCCCCTTGTGGTATACCGACTTTCTGTAAATATAACGTATTATCATGCAGTATAAAATTATTATATATAATGAAATTTGTTAAAGTTTTAAAATAAGCTGTATCTATATGAATAGGTAAATTTAGTGTATGATGATACTTATTAAATAATGCATTTATAACATTATGTAGATCTAATAAATCTATATTATTAAAAAGATCTTTGAAATCATAAGTCAATATATATATATATAAATATATATATGCCGTAACTTTTACTTACAACATTCTTACAACATTCACTACTTCAGACGTTAGGAATTAAGGAGTACTCTTACGAAAATTTATGCAATCATGCATTATTACTATCACAAAAATCAACATTTTGAAATAAATTTTGCTTGCTGAAATAAGCTTTTTAAATTCGTTTTACTTCATTTCTTTTTAGTATTCCTTTGTGTGTCTCACCGTTTTTCTGATAGGTGTTTATAGGATTTCTGACTAATCTTCCGTAATCGAGCCGTCAATTGGCGTAATAAAAACACACTCGAAAAATAAAAGAAAAACTGCTGCAGATTTTATTTAAAATACGAAAGACGAACAAAAGATTTGCTGCTTTTTTTTCTTTTTTTTCCCCATCTGCAGTTATTTTATTATCACCAAAAGGTAATGTTTGTCATATACAGAAGAAAAGTTTGTAATGCCAATGATGGCGATTGAAAAAATATTTGGCGATTTATCATTTGCATCTGGTTAAGATAACAAACATCTGAAATTCTGATTAGATATACTTTCGGTGATTATAAACCAATTTCATCTCAAGTCACAGCCCTAGCAACTCAAATTATTGTCAAATTAATGGTTGTTTACATTATTATGGATACTTAATTTTGGGTTACAGACTGAAGAATAATTTAATCTTAATTAAGTAATTAATATCTCTATAATAAAACTGTAAGTCATGTGACTGTCCTCAACAGTTCCGGGATGCCGCATCGCTTTTTCATATGCCAAGCGGCCATTTTTATTCAAAATTATTTTTTCGAATAAACTGCATAAAAGATACATTTTAAGAAAGATCGTTCAAAATAAATTAATATTTGAGAGATGACTTGCGTTCAATTATGTATATATTCTGCAATAACTTCAGTCGAAAGATTCGCAGTTCAAATTCTCTATTCATAAAACTAAACAAAAAAAAGATTGATTCGTCGTGAACATTTAAAATATTAAATCATGGAGGTAATCATTCGCAAAGCAAAGTTCTCCGCGAATGAATTTTTGGACCGCTGCCTCGCGTCAAAAAAATAATTCGCACCAGTGAGACAATCAAAGTTTACCATAATTATGTGCTATACAACTCAACTTTCGGACCTTTTCTTGACGTAAATTGAACTCATGTAATAATATTTAATGAATCAGATTTTTAGCATTTTTAAAATCGCTAATACAGCTTTTATTTATCGCGTGTACAAATTAGAAATGATACTTTGATTTTGAAATCAAATGTTTTGATTTATGATATTATTTCTTATTTATTTATTTATTTTCTCTTTTAAATGAAAAGTGTGAAGTATTTTAAATTTATGTAATATAAGCATTTTAGATTAAAGTTAAGTATTTTAAATGAAATGAGTGACAGGTTTATAATTTAAAATTAAATTAATTGTCTGAGTGACACGAAGACTCATACACAGCGCAGTATTACTTTGCTCCATATATAGCTACGGCGGATATTAAAACCTTTCGTCAAGCATAACTCAAAAAATATTTAACAGATTTCGTTCAAATTTTTACAGCAGGTACCTATAAAGGTGACAACGACGTCTATTTATTACCAAGAATAAATTTCAAACCGTTTGGAAATTATATTAAAAAATAAATAAAAAAGCACAATTAAAATACATACGTCACGAAAAATTAGTACATACGTCATTTTCACCGGCGGAGATTTTCGTAAATAATAAGATTTTAAAAGTTCATGGAGTAACATGGAGCAAAAAAATATGCACGCACAATACAATACAATATCAGTACAATAAAACATATTTCCATTTAATAAAAATGGAAAATAAATCTGGAATTTTTTCTGTTTGAAAGAAAAAAATCCGCAATAACTTTGTATTAGAGATTTGGCGCAAATCTCAACATTGGCAGCTTTTTATTTCGCGTGTGTAAATAGGAAACAGTTCTATGATGTTTAAATAAAAGGTTTTGATTTGCGGCATTATTTCTTCTTATTTTCTTTTCCTTTTTAGTATTTTAAATGGAATTAGTGAAAGGCATGTATTTTAAATTAAATGTGGGGAAGACATGTATTTTTAATGTATGTATTTCAAATGAAATGAGTGAAAGGTTTATAGTTAAATGAAATTAATGAAATATAAAGATGTTATGAGAACAATATTTGGCGAGTTATCAACTGCGCCAAGTTAACATAAAAATACCAATACATAAGTGAAATGACAGATGTCATATACGCACCACGTTGGCGCGATTTTTTCCCCCACCAATTTGGCGAAAACTTTGTTTTTGAATTTTAGTTACAAATATCAGGCAATAATAGCACGTGATTTTTTATTTCAATATAAAAATAAAATAACGTAATAAATGTAATTTCTACTATTTTAAAAAAGGAAATAAAAATAAATAAATAATAGATTGATATCAATAAATATTGATACACATATAAAAATAATCTATAGAATTAAAATAAAAAATAAAAGTAAATAAACACAACAAACAGTTTTTGCCAAATTGGCAGGGGGAAAATCGCGCCAACGTGGTGAGTATATGACATCTGCGCCGGGAGTTTTACCCTTTTATCTGTGCTTTCAGAAATATCAAAAAATTAAAAAATACTTATATCAGGAGTATTATGTTTTGCATTTTTATACGGACCACTTCTCCATTTTAAGATTTTAAAAGTTATTTATATCAGATATTTCTTCCTGGAGATTCCCACAAGTTATTTTCGGTAATCTTTTAGTTCGCTTATTAATTGTTTACAATTTGCCCCCCCCCCCTGACAATAACAATTATTTATCACAAAAATGTCTCTTAGTTTTGTTAAATATGTTTCTTATGTATTTTCATTAAAATATCGAAAATGGCAATAAAATTTTATTTTAGCATCGTACTTATATTTTTAAGATGACGCAAAAACATGGTTTAATAAATGTATATTTGTAAATACTTGAAAAACATATTTTTCCTCTCTCTAGAAAAATTTCGTAAGATGCTAAAACTGCCTTTTAGCACCATTTTTAATTTTTTCGCTAATCGCGCCAACCAGCACATGATACGGAACTTTTCCCCATTCAGATACACAAACAAGGTTGGTCTCAAACAAGAGTAATGCTAGCAACAATATTGTTTTAACTCTATAAGAGTTACAAACAATAATTATATTAAATTCTCCGATTAGCTTTGGGCCCGTTTACGGAAGTTTCTCCTAGAAAAAAAGAATTGTGAAGAAGTCTTTTACATTTGTTTCGAATGAAGCTTGGTCATAATAATACAGACAACACTAATATTAAAATGGGAGTAAAACTTTGAATTTAGGTGTAAATATTTGGAATCCTTCACACCCCCCACCCCCCACCCCTCAAACAAAAAAGAAAAAGAAAGTTACAGAAATGAATTTAAAATGGCGTTAAGCCACGCTTTCTGACTTAAGCAACCGGCTGCGAACTCGATTACGAAACTTTCACTTAACTTAATAACATGTATATAATAGCCCTTAGGGTACTTTTCCTTCTCAGTTATACGGACCTTGGGGCTTTTTTAAAAAGCTTAACTCGGTAACTAAAAGCTCGGTTTTAAGAAGTTCAGATTTACAGCCAAATAACATAAATTACAATGAAAATAAACCTGATGAATTATTATGCTGGTTTATGTATGTATTTAAAAAATTGCATCTGATTACACTTATTAGATAAATTACTCCTGTTTGCATTTAATAACAGATGAACGGCTTCTGTATACTAAATTGTTTAAATATTGGGAAGGTTGCGAGAGGTGCAGAGACGTGTAAACGAACGAGTAGACAGACGGGTAGTGAGATGGGTAAAGAGACGGGTAGAGAGACGGATAGCAACATACATAAGCTAACGGGTAGAGAAACGAATGGGCAAACGGGTACTGAGACAAAAGATGGTTGACAGAGGGGTAGCGAGAAAGGTAGGGAGACGGGTATAGAGAGACGGATAGCGACATAGATAAGCTAACGGGTAGCGAAACAAATAGACAGACGGGTACTGAGACAAAAGAGGGTTGACAGAGGGGTAGCGAGATAGGTAGGGAGACGGGTAGCGACACGAGTAGCCAGACCGGTAGACAGGCATGTAGAGGGAAAGGTTGCGAGACGGGTAGCGTGGTGAATAGAGAGACGAGTACAGAGATGAGTACAGCGACGAGTTGACAGGCGGGTAGAGAGAGGGGGTATATAGACAGACAGACGTGTCGAGAGACGGGTAGTGAAACGGGAAGCGAGACAGTTAGAGAGACGGATAGACAGATGGGTAGCGAGACGCTTAAAGATGCGGTGGAAAGAAACATGGATAGTGAGACGGGTATACAGACGAGTAGTGAGGCAGTAGACAGATGGGTACGGAGAGAAACACAGTATAGAGACACGGCTAGACATAAAAGTAGTTAGATAGATGGTTAGAGAAACAGATAGATGTGTAGAGAGACCAGTAGAGAAATAAACGACATGTAGAGAGACATGTAGAGAGACAGTCAATCGGGTATGGAGATGGGTAGCAGAACGGATAGGGAAACAAACAGATTGTAGAGAGAGACAGACAGGCAGACAGAAGAAAAATTTTGTGGTTTGAAGCAGTAAAAGCGCAGGGGGTAGAGTCTCCTAGAAAATAATCAAGAAGTATTATCTTTGAAATATATGTATATTTTTCAACTTCATTTTTACAAAAGTCATCGAAAGATTTTTTATATTACTTTAGTAGGAATTTAGGCTACAGTTTCGTAATCAGGTTTGTAGAAAAGCATGTTATCAATGTGGTTTGAAGTGTACGAGTTTCTATAAATAGTTATACAAATAAACAAGGAGGAAAATTTTTAAATTCAAATGTAAATATTTGTCACAAAGAAAATGTTTCAACAATGAAATTAAATTTGCGTTAAACTACGCTTCCTAAAATACGCTCTCGGCTGCAAATCTGATTAGGTGACTTTAAAAAGCTTGGCGTATTAAAAAAAAATACGACTTTTTTGTTGTTGTTGTTGTTTGTTTGTTTGTTTAAAGTTTTGAGCTATTCCAACTATATACATGAAAACATAACAGTATATATGTATTTATATATGATATTTTGTAATTCTATCATTTAATTTGCTCTTTTTCACATATTGTATCTTCTTTATATCGTAATTGTTAACCCTATGTTCTGAGAAATATCACTCAGACTAATCCCTTTGAGGGAAGTCCTAGTTGTAGTATGAATGACGGTGATGGGAACGATATTTGGCGAATTATCATCTGCTCCCGGCTAACAAAAATACTCATAATTAGAAAAAAGAATAAAAATAAATAAATGATAGTTTGTTGTAAATAAATATTGATATACATATCAAAAATAATTTATAGAATTAAAATAAAAAATAAAAGTAAATAAACAACAATTTCCATAACAAAGTTTTCGCCAAATTGGCGGGGGAGGGGGGGGGAATCGCGCCAACGTGCGTATGTGACATTTGTGCCCAAAAAATATGCGAAATGCTACCATGATCGCAAAAGTTCATGATTTGTCTATTAGAATCTTCCGATTTGGCGAAGGATTAAGGGAAAATTAAATTGTGAATAAATGTAACGTGTTGCAATGTTTAACATACATTTAAGGGAGACCAAACTGGTCGCCAGTGGCGGCTAGTACAAGAAATAGCAAGCCTGTATTATCTGTTTAAAAAAGTAATACAAAAAAAATAATTTTTACAATTATTGCAGGATGTTATTATGCGTATCAGCGTATTAGAAAAATGGAAAGGAGATCTTCGGTTTAAATATTAAAAAGAAGATTATTACTAAGAATTTTGCATCGCTAACTTTGTTTGTTGGAGAAGGATCTTTAAGCAAGTCAACAGCAATTTGATATACAGTAGAACCTCGTTAACGCGAATACTCAAGGGGAAACTTTTTTTGTTCGTGTTATCCGAACTTAAATGCATTCCATACAACTGGACGGGGCAATCGGAATCAATTCGTGCTAAAAGTAATTCGCGTTAAGCGTGTTCGTGTTAACGAGGTTTGACTGTATTATTTTAGGAACGCGTAATTGACTCTGTTTTGTAACCCTAATAAACTTCTCTCTATATATAATTCCTTAAGGAAGAAAATTTACTTCAAATTTGCGAAAATAATTGCACTTTTTATAGCTTAACAGAACGAGCTTGACACCTCCTCCCATCCATCCCCCTCGCGATCGGGAAAAGTATTAATTTTCCCCTTTGATGCCTATAATATTTTGTGGTGTTAAATTTTTAAGGTTTTTGTATGTAACACCTATCGTTCTATGCTGCTTTTATATTCCAGGCATTAGGGGAAAAAAAGAGCAAATAAAGGAAAGTTTTGGTGTAGTTTTTTTTTTTTTTTTTTTTTTTTTTTTGGGTGGGGGGGGGGGGGGGGGTATCTTTATGTTTTTTGAGTCGCTGAACACGAATCCGAGGTTTTCCAACAAAATTTTTTTCGGGAAATACATTTTTTTTACAAAAAACGTGTAAAAAAACAGACTTTTCTCCGTTTTTTCAAAATAATTCCAAAATTATGCATTTTACGTGAAAGTCGGCAATATATGACTTAAAGAAAATAAAATTTCCTATATTTTATGTAATGAAAGTTTTTTTCTCTGATCAATGGTTTAGCCGTGGAGTGTCGCAAAAAAGTGTGTTAAAAGCAAAAAACTGTAGAAAAAAAACGGTAATTACGGTAATGTATGTCGATGTAAGATGGAAACTAACCATTTTACGCAAACGGTAACCATTAATGATACTAAAAAATTATATGTTTGACTGTATTTTATGCATTTGAGGTAGAGGAAAAGTGCGGATCCTGCGCCAGGGGAAGGTGGGATCAGTGGAGCAGTTCCACCTTCTCTCATGAGTCGAAGGTGCTCCTCTGCCGGAGTGCTCATACTGTAAAATTGGGAGGTGTAAAAGACAAAAAACTGTAAAAAACGGGAATTAAGACCCTGTACGTCGATGTAACATGTAAATTTTAAACAAACGTTTTAACATTTTAAACAAACGTTGACTGTTAATGATACTAAAAACTATATGATTGACTACATTTTACAATGAAGTTGCCTGATAATAAATACGGCGACTCATTATGAATCATTATTTAATTATAAATTATTATGTACATTAGTAACAAACATTAGTATATTTACATGAAGTCAAAAAGCAAAATTCTTATTTCCGCAATCTTTTATTTGAAGGTCCCTGCTGTTCATCGACATCTACAACATAGAAAATAGACGTATGGAATTAGTGGATTTTTTATTTACTACCAATATTATAGAATAAATGTTTTCTTAATGGTAAATATTTCATATCTTGTGGCATAGCTGGTTCCTCTTCCATTGGGTCCACGGATTCAATGGGTGGGCAATCCATCTCCAGCTCGGTTTCAGGGTATAACTCGTCTTCCTCATCTTGATTCACCACTGAGATGTTGCTGCAGTTCCCTTCGCAGTTGAGGCACATGTTGGAACAACAAAGACCTGCCTTCTTGCACCCACAATTTTGTTGGCAGTTCTTTTTGCACTTACATGATACAAGCTTCAACAACGCAGGGGGAGCAGGGGGTAGTAAAGTAAATACAGGCTCAAGGCCAATATTTGTTTTTTTCCATCCCCACTCTTCAGCATTTTTTTCAACTCCTATCCATTGCTGCACCTGGTGATATACTCTTAAAGGGTGCTGTCGTGCTGCAGCTGCAGATGGTGGTAAAGCAGCAATATTTGAATTGTAGTTAAATGCTGACTTCTTGTACGAAATGTACCTTAGGTGGTTCAGCGAAGGCACATTCGTCCCACTATAACCGTACAGCAAGACCAGGAAACGTTCCCCAGCAGCTGCAATCATCTCTTGAGTAGCGTTGGAGTCTTTAAATACTTTAACAGCGTCAGCAACATCTGAATTCTTCACAAGAGTTTTGAGGAACTTCATTTTTCCTTGCATAAATGGTGCTGACGTTGTATCACACCCGCTCATAGCATGTAGGAAGAGGATGTTTTCGCAACCGTTGAACTCACAGCATTAATTGGAGAAAATATCATTGGAGAAACAGTGTCCTTTCCAGGTTTTAAAAAGAAAACGTTTTCAGCCCTGCAGAGAGCTATCAAAATGACCAAGAGGTCTACATCCTCCCCAACTATAATCACCTTCTCATTTGATGGAGCCAAGGACAAAGCAGTGTTTATAATCAAGGTGTCTGCGTCTTCTTTTGCTTGCTTGCATCTAATATCTGCTGATGAGAACTTATCACTCATCATATATATTAAGCGACCCTTGTTTTTTGGGTTAGCAAGAAACTTTTCTTTGCAAATGGTAGGAATCATTGTACCGTCAAACAATATATCCGTTGAAGAAAGTTTCCTTGCTCGTCTCATACGCTCAGCAGTTTTTGTACCACCTTGTAAGTCATCAGGGTAACCATCAAAGACAACTACTGCTTGCGGTTGGTACCGTGACTGTACGTACTCAACAAATTTATCGCAGATTGTTGAAAAAGGCTGATTCTTAGGCCAAACAACCCTATGCAATAAAAAAAACCCATCAATGACGAATTGAATTCTGCCGCTGAACCGCTTGTTTGTTAGGGGTTTAAATGCCTTGTAGAGATTTGATTAATGTTACCGCCTCTTAGAATACGAACTCTCCGGGGGAGTAGCACCCTCGACTCGTGAGAGTAGCTGGATCTGCCCCACTGCTCCCAGCTCCCACCTTCCCCTGGTGTCGGATCCGCCCTTTTCCTCTACCTCAAATACATAAAATGTAGTCAAACATATAATCTGTAGTAACATTAATAGTTAACATTTGCGTAAAAGGATTAGTTTCTATGTTACATTGACATACAGTACCGTAATTCCCGTTTTTTTACAGTTTTTTGTTTTTAACACCCATTTTTGAGGCACTCTCACGGCTAAACTATTGATCAGAGAAAAAAACTTTCAATACATAAAATGTAGGAAATTTTATTTTCTCTAATTCATATACTGCCGACTTTCACGTAAAATGCATAATTTTGGAATTATTTTGAAAAAACGTAGAAAAGTCCGTTTTTTACTCGTTTTTTGTAAAAAAAAAAACGTATTTCCCGAAAAAAAAATTTGTTGGAAAACCTCGGATTCGTGTTCAGCGACCCAAAAAACATAAAGATACCCCAAAAAACAAACTACACCAAAACTTTCCTTTATTTTCTACCAAATGACTGGACTATTAGTTATTGAACTATGGGGGGAAGTCCTATAATCAGGTGAGTCTGATTATAAAAGATTAGCATTTTTAAAAAGTTCTACTGGATGGATTTTGATGAGTCTTGTATTGTTAGTTAGATAATTTCTCAGAAATGTTTTTAGTATACTGAATATCGTTCTATTATTCTTTATCAAATTTTACTATAAATGATCGACTAAAAGAGTTGGCCCTTAACAGCCCAGATTTCGTCTGACACATTAGAAAATATAATCGCTCAATGGAATTCGTATCGGTTTTAGCAATACCGAAGGATTTTTCAAGAATGATCCATATTCCTTTAAAACGCAAGATCAAATTCAGCGATATATTTCATTTCGATTTATTCAATCTTCGTTTTGAAGAGCGAAACTTGCTAGTAAAAGATTAATATTAATTAAAAAATTAAAATATGCATTTTTTATTTCATCGTAATGTTCGAAATTTTTTTGTTTATGTTTAAGACATAAAAATATTACATTATAATTAGTTTATTAATGTTAATTATTATTAGTTTATTAATAACATTTATATAAATATGTTTTATCAAATAGTTAAAATGTAAAATGTTTTTAAAACAGTGCTATAATTGTATTATAACGTTGTAACATATTCAAACATATCTTAACTCTACTTATATATATATATAATATATATATATATATATATATATTATCTCTTTTTAATCTCATCGGCAAACTGCAAAAATTTTCAATTTATGTCATTCTTTAAATTTTATCTAAAAATTTCAATTTTTTTTCTTTTAACCATAACAGTAGCTATTCAGTTTGAATAAATTAATGTCTAAAGCAAGTTTTCTTTTTCTAAGACTATCACTGAACATTTAGTTTTTATGTTGCAAGAATTTTTCCCTTAAAACACATCATTGAAAAACAGGTGAGTCTTTTGTAATGTTTAACCCTCAAGCTTGTACGTAATATTTTTTTGGTTTTGAAACTTCCATCGGCAAACTGCAAAAATTTTCTATTTATGTCATTTTTAAATTTTTATTTAATAATTTCGATTTTTTTCTTTGATAAAAGTAGCTATTCAGTTTAAATAAATTAATCTCTAAAGCAAGTTTTCTTTTTCTAAGGCTATCACTGAATATTTAGTTCTTATGTTGAAAAAATTGTTCCCTTAAAACACATCATTGAAAAACAGGTGAATTTGTTGTAATGTTTAACCCGCTTGTACGTAATATTTTTTTTTTTTTTTTTTTTTGAAAATCCCATCGGCAAACTGCAAAAATTTGCAATTATGTCATTTTTTAAATATCATTTAATAATTTCGATTTTTTTCCTTTTAACCATAAAAGTAGCCATTCACTTTAAATAAATTAATCTCTAAAGCAAGTTTTCTTTTTCTAAGACTATCACTGAAAAACAGGTGAATCTGTTGTAATGTTTAACCCTTAAGCTTGTACGTAATATTTTTTTTTTTTTTTTTTTTTTTTTTTTTTTGAAAATCCCACCGGCAAACTGCAAATATTTGCAATTGATGGCATTTTTTTAATTTCATTTAATAATTTCGATTTTTTTCTTTTAACCATAAAAGTAGCTATTCAGTTTAAATAAATTAATCTCTAAAGCAAGTTTTCTTTTTCTAAGGCTATCACTGAACATTTAGTTCTTATGTTGAAAAAATTGTTCCCTTAAAACACATCATTGAAAAACAGGTGAATTTGTTGTAATGTTTAACGCGCTTGTACGTAATATATATATTTTTTTTTTTTGAAAATCCCATCGGCAAACTGCAAAAATTTGCAATTATGTCATTTTTTAAATTTCATTTAATAATTTCGATTTTTTTCCTTTTAACCATAAAAGTAGCCATTCACTTTAAATAAATTAATCTCTAAAGCAAGTTTTCTTTTTCTAAGACTATCACTGAAAAACAGGTGAATCTGTTGTAATGTTTAACCCTTAAGCTTGTACATAATATTATTTTTTTTGTTTTGAAAATCCCATCGGCAAACTGCAAAAATTTGCAATTGATGTCATTTTTAAAATTTCATTTAATAATTTCAATTTTTTCCTTTTAACCATAAAAGTAGCCATTCACTTTAAATAAATTAATCTCTAAAGCAAGTTTTCTTTTTCTAAGACTATCACTGAAAAACAGGTGAATCTGTTGTAATGTTTAACCCTTAAGCTTGTACGTAATATTTTTTTTTTTTTTTTTTTTTTTTTTTTTGAAAATCCCACCGGCAAACTGCAAATATTTGCAATTGATGGCATTTTTTTAATTTCATTTAATAATTTCGATTTTTTTCTTTTAACCATAAAAGTAGCTATTCAGTTTAAATAAATTAATCTCTAAAGCAAGTTTTCTTTTTCTAAGGCTATCACTGAACATTTAGTTCTTATGTTGAAAAAATTGTTCCCTTAAAACACATCATTGAAAAACAGGTGAATTTGTTGTAATGTTTAACGCGCTTGTACGTAATATATATATATTTTTTTTTTTTTGAAAATCCCATCGGCAAACTGCAAAAATTTGCAATTATGTCATTTTTTAAATTTCATTTAATAATTTCGATTTTTTTCCTTTTAACCATAAAAGTAGCCATTCACTTTAAATAAATTAATCTCTAAAGCAAGTTTTCTTTTTCTAAGACTATCACTGAAAAACAGGTGAATCTGTTGTAATGTTTAACCCTTAAGCTTGTACATAATATTATTTTTTTTGTTTTGAAAATCCCATCGGCAAACTGCAAAAATTTGCAATTGATGTCATTTTTAAAATTTCATTTAATAATTTCAATTTTTTTCTTTTAACCATAAAAGTAGCTATTCAGTTTGTATATAAATTAATCTTTAAGGAAGTTTTTTTCTAAGACTATCACTGAACATTTAGTTCTTATGTTGCAAGAATTCTTCCCTTAAAGACATCATTGAAAAACAGATGAAGTTGTAATATTTAACCCTCAAAAAGTTTGTACGTAAGATTTATGATTATAATCTACACCTTTGACAACAGCAACGACAAAAATTCCATCACACTTCTAGACGTCTTTTCCAACTTAAACATATGAAATATAGACTATTCTCATAATTCTTAGAAAATAAATACAAGATCTTTTTTAATTTCATTAAAATGCTTAAAATATACATCTATCAAAATATTTCGAATATTTAAAAAAAGTATATCAAATTTCATTGTAAAGTTTAACAAATAAATATTTTTCATAATGAATAATATTTATATATTATATATAATTTCATCATAGTGCTTAAAAAAGAAAATGTATGTAAAAAAGAAAATTATAAAGCAAAGCGTGTACAGGATTTACATATAAAACAAATCTTTAGAAAATAAAAAGATGTATTTTAAGTTTCATCATGGTGCTTGAAATGTAGATTCTTCTAAATGCTTAAAAAAGAAAATGTGTTTTAAAATTATAAAGAAAAGCGTGTACAAAATTCATATTAAAAAAATCTTTAAAAAATAAAAAGATCTATTTGAAGTTTCATCATAGTGCTTGAAATGTAGATTCTAAAGAAGAATATGCATTTTAAAATTATAAGGAAAAGCGTGTTCAAAATTTATATATAAATAAAATCTTTAAAAAATAAAAAGATCTATTTGAAGTTTCATCATAGTGCTTGAAATGTAGATTTAAAGAAGAATATGCATTTTAAAATTATAAGGAAAAGCGTGTTCAAAATTTATATATAAATAAAATCTTTAAAAAATAAAAAGATCTATTTGAAGTTTCATCATAGTGCTTGAAATGTAGATTCTAAAGAAGAATATGCATTTTAAAATTATAAGGAAAAGCGTGTTCAAAATTTATATATAAACTAGCTGTTACCCGTGACTTCGTTCACGTATCATTAAAAGAAGCATAAATGCATTAATTAAGCAAAATATTTCATTCCCGATAATTAGAATCGTAAATAATTAACTAATTCTTTATCACATTCCATAGGAGACAATACCGTATTTCTATGTTATACAGGCCTTGACATAACTAAGTTTTAAAAAAGTGAAAATTTGTGACAAATAATCACGAAAAGGAAAATGCAACCAATGAAAAAAGGCGGGCCAAATAAAATCGTGGAAATCGGCGAATTGTGTAAAAACATATGTCAAGTTTACCTGGTAAACTATTTTACTTTTCACGCCTTTGTGAAACGTTTTAGTAACATCCTTCAAAGATAATGGAAATAGTATAATCTTTTTCATTAAATTCAATTCTTGTGAATAGGGAGCAATAATTGTAGACCTAACTGCAAGGACCTTAAATTTGCCTCCTTGATTTAATTTATACCTGAAAAAAAAATCTTTATTTCTAAATTAAAATATGTTGACAGACGACTTTTTGTTCTCCAGAATAAATTGATTCATGAAGTTTGAATATGTGAAAATACGTTTTTATTTTTCAAAAAGTTTACTGTAATCAAGATTTTTTTTTTCTTTCACTATCTATTCAAATTGAAAATAAATTCTTTTTTTCAGTTTTAATGAGAAAAAATATATTAATCCGTTTTATTTCTTCTTTTTTATCCACAAAAATGGAATAATTTAGTTGCCATTTTTAGAGAAACTTCGTTAAAATTTACAAAAAAAAAAAAAAAAAAATCTCTGAATTTAAATCATTTTTTTAAATTCTGAGAGTTTATGACATCCTCGGATCAATGATAACCGGTCTTAAGTAAATCGTGTTGCGTTCGACAACCTGAAAGGAGTGGTTTCAAAATGCAAACAGGCGGTCAGATTTTAATATAATAGATTCATATTTATTTTTCTTTTCCTAATAATTACGTTTTGGTTTTTGGCAAAAAACTCTCATCTGTATGTAACTGATATTCATGCTTAATAATCGGTGTAGATAAAAAAAAAAAATTTCAAATTTTTCGTTTTAAATTTGGCGTAAAAGTCATTTACTTTCTAAACTTACCGATCCTTGTATGATTAATGTAAGGAATTGATTCATGCTCCTTGTAAAACACATTTGAAAATTCCCGTTTTATTTCAAATATGACGTCACTTTTTCCTCAGAGAAATCTCTTTTTAATGGCATAATTCTTGTTAGTTTTCTTTTTCTGGCAATCAGGGTGTAAATTTTAGCGGAAAACTCACATTTGTATGTAACTGGTATTCAAGCTAATTATTAATCAGTAACGATAAAAAATATTCAGTTTTTCATCTTAAATAATACGTCCATTATCTATCTACTTTCATTATACATTGATATTCATGCTCCTTGTATTATTACGAACATTTGGAAATTACATGTTTTATTTATGACGTCATATTTGTCCAAACCGAGGAGGATCCTTTTCATAGTTCCATGGTCCAAGCGAAATCTATTTTAAATAATATAATTATTGCTCATTTTTCCTTCTAATTATAACGCAATTTTTGACAGAAAAAGATCTTTTTAATGTAACCGATATTCATACTGTATCATGTCATACTGTATCATCATGTATAATGTTGTTTCAAATATCACGGAAATTCATCTTCTTTTGAATTCTTTTTAATTTTCATTTTTCACGTGAAAATCATTCAATTGAAAATTAGTTGTTGAGGAAAAATTATTTTTCCGAGTTTTTATTTTTTGGCAACGATCAAAGCCCTAGCAACGATAAAGTAAAATGGTTAAATTTTATTGAAAAATGTCCATTTATTCTCTATGAAAATAATGAAATTTTTAATTATTAAAGAACATATTTGAATAAAATAAATAAAACCTAGTCTATGTTCATTTGAGGGTTATAATCAAACTACATGCAAAAATACAGGATCATTAAAAGCTCCATTTTGACGCTGGCTTCAGCCTAACATTTGCACACAATCAGATTTATAATATTATTAGGATTTGGCATGAAATTTCACATTTTTAAGACTGGGTTATGTCAAGGCCCCTATAGCAAAGAAATACCGTATGGTCTCCTATAAAATACGATAAAGCTTTGGTTAATTATATATGTTGTTAATTATCAAATGAAATGTTTTGCTAAATTAATGCATTTATTCTTTTTTTAATGCTACGTGAACGAAGTCACGGGTAACAGCTAGTTATTTTATATATTCGTTTCAAATATCCGAATATTTAACGATTTTATAAATTCGTTTAAATAATTTTTACAAAAAAATAACAAAATGATATCAATAAATAATAATTACTATTAATTCCTTCCCCCCCCCCACTTTCTTTTGCGTTTACATAAATGACGTCATTTGGACGAATTTATTCAAAATATTTTCAGTTTATAAATTAAATTAAATGCTGACAGACAATTGAATCCTGACGATAGAAATGTGAATTTTTTTTCAAATTTTCCTGAAAAACATAATTTAATCATAATCTTGTCTTCATTATCGGTTGAAATAAAAGATAAATTCAATTTCAATTTGAAAATGACGAATAAAAAGAAATCAATAATCCCTATTGGGATCCTTTTCAATTTTTTTCCCTTTTTTGTCACAAAAAAACGGAGTAATTAGTTGCCATCATTACAGAAATGACATTAAAATTAGGAAAAAATTAATATCTCGAAAACTAATTCCAATTTCAAAATTCTATTACCAGTTTTGACATCCGCGGATTTTTATGGACGATTGGTATTAATTTCACCATCAAGCGTTTAATATTTTATTAAAAATAGCCTTGAAACATAATCAGTCGTTTAATCAGTCCTTTCATAAAATCGTTTCATAAAATCGTTTCACAAATTCGTTTCATTAGGATTTTATATATATAGGGTAGATAAAATCTTTAAAAAATAAAAAGATCTATTTGAAGTTTCATCATAGTGCTTGAAATGTAGATTCTAAAGAAGAATATGCATTTTAAAATTATAAGGAAAAGCGTGTTCAAAATTTATATATAAATAAAATCTTTAAAAAATAAAAAGATCTATTTGAAGTTTCGTCATAGTGCTGGAAATGTAGTTTCTTCTAAATGCTTAAAAAAGTATAAGTATTTTAAAATTATAAAGAAGGGCGTGTACAGAATTTATATTAAAAAAAAATCTTAAAAAAACAAAAACATATATTATAAGTTTCATCATAGTACTTGAAATATAGATTCTTCTAAATGCTTAAAAAATAATATGTATTTTAAAATTATGAAGAAAAAGTGTACAGAATTTATATAAAAAACTAGGGGGGCCTACCCCCTGCGAGCTATGCTCGCCAACCCCCGCTCAGACTTCGAGGCCTCTAAAAACATGACAGCGTGCTTTGTTTTAAAAATATTGGTAAATCTGTAATTGGGTTGCCATGCTTTTAACGTTTTAATGGGGCATTTTTTGATTATCATGGCCTCATACACAGCTGTTGCGACAACTTTCGACTGTTTTCGGGATTGATAAGTAAAATCAATTACAACTTGAAAACCAGCTTGTATAAAATGGTTAGGTTTAAATTGTGGCTACCTCTCGGAATTTTATAATAACGATCTGTATTCTATTCTTCCTTTACGTTTAAGGATGAGAAAAATTCCATCTGCTTGTGAATAACATTAAGAACCACGGTATTGAAAAGTACTATGTTACAGACATTTTCAGTAACAGGTTTTAATTTTCTCTCTATTTTAGTGCACCATCATGCATATTTTCATGTTATTTTAAATATGTAAATTATTTATTTTAATTAATATGTATATACGAATTTTCTAATAATTACTTTTCATACAAAATTAATTAAATATTTTGTGCATGCATGCCTGCATTTATTCGGCATCAATTGATGAAATATTTAAACAAATTTGCTATCCGCGAAAATTTTACACCATGTTATGTCACTTGAATATTGTCCATAAGAAAATCGGGTACTTTTCCAGAATAGGATCCTTTGCTTTTAGGTTTGGCGTAATTCGAGCTTCAAAAATGGATAGATTCGTTAATATACATAGATTTGTTGCCAAAAGTTATGAAAACAAACCCAATGAACTTTTGGTGCTTTTCTATTATAGTCTTGACGCTTTTTTAAAAAGCTTGGCGTAATTCGGGCATCAGAAATTGAGATTTGGTGCCAAATGACATAAACAGCCATGGAAACAAATTCGACGATTTTTTTTTTGTTTATATGCATATTTTAATTATGCGTATATTATTATTCTTTTTTCTATACAAATTACTTCTGATTATTTATAAAATACGATAAATGACATTTTACGCTAAACAAATTGTATAAATAATGAAAAAACGCTTCTGTATACGAAATGACAAAGTGAAAAGGTTGACAGAAAGTATGTTGTCAAATTTATTTTTACGCCAAAGCTATTTTCTCTATTTCGTCAAGGCCCCATATACTGGAAATGCACCGAACTTTTATGCTTGTTTATACATATGTATTTTTATATGTATATATATTTTATTTATAATTGTCTTTCAATTTACCTCTTTTTGTACATAAAAATAGATAAATGGCTTCTTTATATTAAATAAATTCCTTTCTCCCCTTTCTTTTGCGTTTACATAAATGACGTCATTTGGACGAATTTATTCAAAATATTTTCAGTTTATAAATTAAATTAAATGCTGACAGACGATTGAATCCTTACGATAAAAATGTGATTTTTTTTTTCAAATATTCCTGAAAAACATAATTTAATCACAATCTTGTCTTCATTATCGATTGAAATAAAAGATAAATTCAATTTCAATTTGAAAATGACGAAATCAATAATCCCTATCGGGATCTTTTAATTTTTTTCCCTTTTTTGTCACAAAAAACAGAATAATTAGTTGCCATCATTACAGAAATGTCATTAAAATTAGAAAAAAATTAATATCTCGGAAACTAATTCCAATTTCAAAATTCTATTACCAGTTTTGACATCCGCGGATTTTTATGGACAATTGGTATTAATTTCACCATCAAGCGTTTAATAATTTATTAAAAATAGCCCGGAAACATAATCAGTCGTTTCATAAAATCGTTTCATAAATTCGTTTCATAAAATTGTTTCACAAAATCGTTTCACAAATTCGTTTCATTAGGATTTTATATATATAGGGTAGATATCTTTAAAAATAAAAAGATCTATTTTACGTTTCTTCATAGTGCTTGAAATGTAGACTTTTCTAAATACTTAAAAAAGAATATGTTAATTACAAAGAAAGGTTTGGACAGAATTTATATTAAAAAAAAAGAAGATAGAAAAAAGCATAATATTTAAAAAAATAAATAAAAACATCTATTTTAAGTTTCACCATAGTGCTTGAAATTTAGATTTTATCAAAATGCTTAAAAAGTTAAATAGTGTTAAATTTAATCGTAATGTTTAAGATAAAAATTGTGTCATAATATCTAAAATGTATGTAAATATTTTTACAGTGCTTGAAATATAATATCTAAATAATATATATATATATATATATATATATATATATATATATATATATAATATAAATATATATGTATATAATATATAAAATCTAAAATATTTACGTACATTTTAGGTTTCATCAAGACGCTTAAGATGTAAATTATTCATTATAACAATACTAATTCGTCTTAACATAACATACAAACGCATAAAAAACATCTCTTACCTCTAACTCTTGACACTTCGATTTAGAATATATCATCCATCAAATGCAAGAATTTTTTAACCGACGTCATTTAAAAAAAAAAAAAAAAAAATTCCCCTTTAACTATAAAAGTAAATGTTATGTAACAAAAAAATTAATCTCTAAAGGAAGTTTTTTCCCAAAAATTTCACAGAACATCCAACCTGTTGAAAGAATTCTTATCTGTATAGACGTCATTGAAAAGCAGGTAGTAAATCTGTTGTAATATTTAACCCTCATAACGTCTGCATGAACGTTTATGATTATAATCACACCTTTGTCTACAAAGAAATGCAATCACACTTTTAGACGACTAGCTATAACATAAACAGATGAAATCTAGAACAACCACATAAAATCAAGAAAATTTACTTCAAAGTAAGAGAAAAACTCGACTCATGAATATTAATGAACGGGTAAGTTAACAAGTTGTGCTTAGCTCGCTCATGGTCACCAGAAAGGTTAACGCGCCCATTCTGGGAACAAAATATTGATGGAAATTAAGAATACTTTCTTTGTTTAAAACTTCTTCTACAAGAATTATTTATTAAAACATATATTAAAATGTTAATGTATATTATTCCTCGTTTTTTTTTTTTTTTTTTTTTTTTTTTTAAAAATCCAAAGAATGTAAATAGTTTTGTTCGATTGCGTTTACCTTGGGAATAGCCAATGCCATCTTAATGTATTCGGATGCTCTGGACCGCTTTAGGGCAGCACTGCAAAAAATAACTGTTTGATTTTACAGTATAAAACTGGCACCCCAGCTGCCAGTATTATACCGTAAAATTAACAGTATTAAATAGTAAAATAAGCAGTAATACGCTGCCGCGCAAGCAGTAATACGCTACCGCGCATGCGCGGTAGCGTATTACTGCTTGCGCGGCAGCGTATTACTGCTTATTTTACTATTTAATACTGTTAATTTTACGGTATAATACTGGCAGCTGGGGTGCCAGTTTTATACTGTAAAATCAACAGTTATTTTTTGCAGTGAGTGGCGGATACAAGGAGACGGTTAAAAGGGCAGTTCAGAGGCGGATTATCAAATAGGCTGAGCAGACTGAAGCCTAGGGGCCCTAAAGGCCTGGCGCTGAGAAATCCTTTCGATTTTTTGTGAAGTATTTTGTAACACCTACATGTTTAAAATTATATTGATCATTAATTATTATTAATTGTTTAATAAACAGATTTTTTTTTAATCTCAAAAAAGAATCAAGACATATTTCTGCTCATGAACAAAATAACTAAAAACTGAACAGTCTATCAATAATGCACAAAAAACAGTATGCACTACATCCAATGGATACACATTTAATTATTAAGGGTTTTGTCAACAAAAAACAAAAAAAGGGATTTAAAAAAAAACAGTAATGTGCAATATTAAAACAAAATTGCAATTAATGTTTAATATGAAAATTGTTGTAGTAACATTTATTATTAAATAACTGAAGTAAGAAAATTTTCTTTGTAGGGGGTATTAGAGATATTTCTATATAAAAGTAAAATTACTGTATTTTTTTTCTTAAAGAAATTTTATGCAAAAGAATTAAATAATTTCTTAGAATTGTGATAAATGTCTATAAAAATGTGTGCATGATTTGAAGCAGAAGTGATAGCATATATAATTTCGAGAAACAGAAGCGTAAAACAGTCAGGGCCCAGGAGATTGCCAATCCATCTCTGAGGCAGTACCCCTTCTGAACCAATAAAATGTCTAACAAGTGGGAAAGTGTGATCAAAGATCGCACAAAGGGTTTCGTTTAATATTCCTTTCAAAACACTTTATTCTTTCTTTAATAAATCCAAAAAAAAAAAAAAAAAAAAAAAAAGTCATGTTTTTTTATAAAGTAAAAATTTACCGGTCTATTTTTCTCGTTTTTTTTTTTAAATATCTGAACCGGCCCGATACCGGGCGAATCCCGCTATTATACTCTGTCATAATAATAACTGTCATGCGGACTAAATGCGATATTAAAAAAAAAACAATTTCAAAATTAAACATGTTGAATAGAGACCTTCAAAATGTTAAAATATGCCAATATTTCCATAATCGGGTTTTTATCATGATTCAATACGTTCCTCAAACTCATGACGTTATAATCACTTGCTGACGTCATATCTACTTGCTTTCTCTATTACTCATATTGATACTCTTTTTGTATTATTCTCAAACATTTGAAAAAGTCCGTTAAACTTCCAATATGATGTCAGATTAATTTTCTTTTAAATTCTCTAATGACATCATATTAACCTGCTTTCTGTACTTACACGTACTCATACTCCTTGTATTATTGAGAAATGCTTGAAAATTTCCGTTTTATTACCAATATGACGTCATATTAATCTTTATTTCAATTGGTGAAACTTTTTATTTAATTTTTAACGTGGAAATCTTTCAATAGAAAATTATTGTAGAAATAATTTTATTGTGGATTTTTATTTGTTAGCAACTGCTATAACGAAAAATGTTTAAATTTAATAGTAAAAGACTATTCGATTTTTGTTTTTTTATTTCTCTCAATTAAAATAATACGATTTTTACAAATTTTATGTTTTTGAGCTTCATAGTTGGTATTTAGTACACAAAATTTCATGTCTGCAAGTTAGTTTCTAAGCATAGTTTCTGAGAACCGGCTCTGTGACGGACAGACAACGTAGCGGGACGAATAGGGTTTCATGAGATGAACAAAACCCTAAAAACGGAATAAAACCCGAAAAAAAAGTGAAAAAACATCCATCAAGCATAGATTATGGCCATTGCCTTGAAAGGTTTTTTTTTTTTTTCCTTAAGAACTCATGTTTTCACTACTAAATATGCATGTTTTTTCGTAAAATTTTAAAGAGAGATTTAGTTATATTTATAACCGATTGAAATGTAAATGTCAGAGTTCGGAACATGAGAACTTTTTTTTATCATTGCTATGTTAAAGGAGCCGACGCGAAAACAAACAAACAAACAAAAAAGTGAGAAAAAAACATTTCTTTTACAATTAGATAACAATATTTTCTCACGAAATTTTTACACGGGCTGTAAAACCGTTTTATTTATAACCGATTCAAAGATTTCCAGGGGACCAGGACCGATTTCAAAGAGTTCGGACAAAAGGAACAAGAAAATGAGCGCTTTTATCTCTAAACATCAATACTTTTTTGCGGATTTTTCTTTTTAAAATATAATTTCATACAAAATCTGGTTAAAGGTATAAAATAATAAAAACTTGATTTAAAAATATATATATTATCACGGCCCGGGCAACGCCGAGCAGGTCAGCTATTAACATATAAATTTTCATTGCAATCTGAGTATATTTGCGCGAGGTAAAAGTACGGACAAAGGACAGACCGCAGGCAGACAGACCGAATTCATTAACACTTTTCAACTATGTTGGAATGGAAAGTATTAAAAAAAGAAATGAAATAATAATAATAAAAAAACTATTGTTATGAGAATTTTTATATGCATATTTCTAATGTTGTAAACATGGCTTTACAAATTTAATAAAATTTAGTAGCCAGCAAAAAAATCTAGTCGCCAGTAAAAAATACCTCCCCCGTCATTGTTTTCAAAAAACAGAAAATGTTTTTTTTTTTTTATTAACTGAGAAAAAAATAATAAGAAGCCTATTTTAGAACTATTAGTTGAACAGTTTAGAATAGTACATAATTTAGAAATAAAATATCTAAGTTTTCTGATGAAACTTATTAAAATTATATATCTTTGGGGGGAAAAAAAGAAAAGAAAAGAAATACTTTAAAGGCTGAAATTACCGGCATGTTCGGAAAATGTTGATTGCCAAATGCTTCAAATGTCCCGATGTCGGGACATTCAAATCGACACCAAGTGGTGTCTTTTTTTTTCTTTTAGTGAAAATTTACCTAAGAAATGAACACAATGTCGGGATGTTCAAATGTCGCCGGGGTAAATTATATCTACATTACTTGGTCGCCGGGATCTGACGACCACATTTGTCAAACCCTGGCTAAAACTCCTACGTATTTCTTTTGTTACTATCACATTGAAAACAAAATTTATTTATTTCCTGGATAAAAAAAAAAAAGAAAATAAATAAATAAAATAAATAAAATAAAACAAAATTATGCCCACCGATTTGATCTCAGCAAGGACGGAAAAGAAAAGATACAGATAATGCCTCTGGAAATTACATTTAATGATGCTATTGTGTTTTAAAGAATTGCTCATTATTATTTTTATAATCTTGAATAGATATGCAATAATAAGCAACTTTACATTAAATTATATCAGCGTTTATCAAAACTTTTTTTTTGTTTCGTGAAATCAATGTTGTCTTTTAAGTTACCGTCTTCTTATACATAATAAACAGGGAGAAATGCGGGCGCCAAGTCGCCACTGACGACCAATTTTTTTTCTATGGCGACCAAGTTATTTACTCTTCGAATTTTAAAATAATAAAATAAGAATTATTTGATTGACTTCGACAAAAACTAGTCGTTGGGGGCCACCGTAATACTTACCCATCATGGATATGCATAATGTAAAATATTAAAATAAAAATGTGTAAACTACTTTTAAAATGCATTGCAGTTCAAATAAAATCGTGGCTTGATGACGTCACAAACTTTAAAGGCTCGATTACTGAATTGCTTGAAAGAGGTTTTTCCTTATAACTCCAAAAATAATAATCCTATTAACTAGCGGTTTAATTTCCAATTAAAATATATCTTTGAAGTGAAATTTGGATGAAATACAGGGTCATGAAAAATCGAAGAGTGTGGAAAATAGGATTCCAAATATCTGGGCAACTAATTATCCGATCGACTTCATGCTTTATTCAAAATTTATGTTTTTTTATTGTCTTTTATATTCATTTCTTAAAATATACAATTTCGAAAATTTTTATATACCTTTCATCAGAACGAATATTTCGAGAGTCCGAAAAAAATTGTTCCGGTTAATCGAGGTTATTGAAATGAAATAGGCTTCTTCCCATTATTACATACTAAGTACATACCAAATTGCAAGTCTCTATCTCAATTTTTTCGGGAGGTAGAGCGTTTACAGACACACAGACACACACACACACAGACGGACGGCAAAAATTTTTTTCTAAAAATATGTTTTTCGGAATCTCCAGTGTCTGAAACGTGTAAATCCGTCAAAAAAAAAAATTTCGATTTTCAAAACGATTACTAGACTTACCCTATACTACGTATGATGGGTAAGTAAAAGACAAAAAATTGTTTTCCTGCTTCACTATTTCATCGATGCCCCCCCGCCCCTTTAACTTGACATTTGAAGCATTCGTCAATCAGCATTTCCCAAACAAGCCGGTTAATTCAGTCTTTACAGTATTTCTTTCTTTCTTTTTTTTATCTTTTTTTTTTAAGAGATATATAATTTTGAACAGTTTTATTAAAAAACTTAGTTTATATTATCATTATAAATTATGTAACTATTGTAAACTATGTAACTAATAATTCTAAACTATGCTTGTTATGTTATTTTTTCTCAATTAATTCATAAAAAACCTTCGTGCTTTCTGAAAATCAATGACAAGAGAAGGGGGCGGGGGGGGGGGGCTAATATTTTTTACTGGCGACTATAATTTTTTGCTGGTTACCAGATTTTTATCAAATTTGTAAACCCCTGGTAATAAAGTCATGATAAATTGTAAATATGCATATCTTAATGCTGGCATGTTAAACACTTGGCCCGCCGACAACTTATCTGTGGCCCGTCAAGCCTTTGACATTTCACCTATGTTTGATTCAGTGCTTTTTCTACGAACTCACTTTGCGCGAACACGCTTGCACTAAATGTAGCTGCAGTTTTGTTGAGTTTTTTAGTCAAAATACCACCAATATTTCCGAAAAGTAATCTTTGCTTTCTTTAATGGAAGGCATTTCGTGATTAAATAAAGCAAAGATTACTAGTCAAAAAATTGATACATAGTTATTTTGAGTAAAAAATTCCACAGTTTGACAACATTGCCGTGACGTTAGAGATGACAAACATCAGAAAGTACACTATATGTAACTAGACAGATCTAACAAATTTTAAAATTTCAGCTCAAAGAGATTGTGGATGCAAAAATAACCAGTCGGAAAGTTACAAAGAGCAGTTCTTGAATCTGAAAATTTAAAGGTTTATAAAAAAAAAAAAATGTAATATTTTTCTTATAAATTGATATGTGTTTTATGTTGAAACTCATACTTCATTTAACTACTGTCTTAGATTCTGCATCACATTATTAAATAACGTTTAGTATTTATTAAATTCTAAAAAAATGTGTAATTTTTTTTAAAATAATGCTCTAATTAACAACAGGTAAAAGTTTTTAAAAATTTAATTAAGCTGTTAAATGAGTAGCTTTGAAAGTGACACGAATTCTCGTCTTGTTTTCGTGGGTCGAAAAACCTAGAAGTATTACCCTGGCTCTTCACTTGGGGCATATGTATAGTCTAAAACAGTGTTGGGCACGCTCACAAAAAACACGAACTAGTTCAAACTCAAGTTCAATTTCTCAAAAATGAGTCAAGTTCACGTTCAAATTCAAAATTTTTCAAACGAACTCGCTCAACTCAAATTCATCTATGAAAATAAACAAAATTCACTAAAAACTCATTTTTTTTAATTTTTTTTTTATATATTAGAATTTTACTGTCCAAATTTACAAAATTTTGTAAACTAATCTTTTGGTTATTCGATGTAAAGGTCTTCATGGGCCCGGCCCTATTTTCCTTCCCGACTCTCGGTCCGAGCTTGGTTTGGGATTACTTTTTTCTAGAGATTCAGACGCAGATGGGCCGGGACTAGATTTATTTTCCGACCCACGTCGGAGCTGGACTGCATTCTTCTTGAGGTCTAAACAGACAGAAATTTTCAGTCCCAACTCATATGAAAATCATTGGACCGGTACGGCTCTGGCCTGTTCAGTAAAAATATCAGTAACATTTGGCCCGGCCCAATTTTTTTTTTTTAGAATGCACGTATTTTTAAATCGTTACTATACCACAATTAAAATTGATATATTTATTTATTTAAATGGGTAGATGCATTTCTAGGGAATAAAATTAAAATACGGTAAAGCCTGAGAAAAATAACTTGCCTGTGACGGAATCCCGTGTTTAACAAAACAAAACAAAACAAAATGTTGATCTATGTAAAATGAGGATAACAGTACTTGTAAAAAGAATGTAATACATTTACAACAGACGATGAACTTGCTCATATAGGGGAACCAGCCCATGAAGGCCATTTTCTTTTTCCTATGCAATTCTTCCTTAGAATATTTCATTGCATAGAATTTTCAAAATTTTTAAATATCCACGCCATAGAATGTGGATTAACGATATTAATGGTAACTGTGATATTTGCATATAATCAGATGCATTTAAAAAATAAATATCATATCTCAGAACTAAAACGAGGATTTTGGATTTGAGATTATTCATTATTTCCATTATCTAGGTTGATGAGCACTACATGATCTTTATTACTTTCTTCTATCTATAATAGAAAAAGTACTGTAATCCAATTTTTTTTCGACTTCCGGTTTTCGACGCACTTAACGTTTTAAGGGTCAGAGATCCCGAAAAACATATATTTACAAAATGCCCGTCTGTTCGTATGTGTGTGTATGTGTCCTCTTTGTATCATTGAAAAGTTATGAAGTTATGCATAGAATTGAATCAAATTTCATTTTTATGTCAAATTTCATTTATGCCCTGCAGGTTCCAGTTGAATTTGGGGTATTCTGTTGGAAGAGGGCACTGTAATAACAAACTTTGTTCCATTTTCATTATTGTATCATCGAAAAGTGTATGAAGTTATGCATAGAATTGAATCAAATTTCATTTATGTGTTTTTGGCTATGCCCTGCAGGTTCCAGTTGAATTTGGGGTATTCTGCCGGAAGAGGGCTTTATAATAACAAATTTTGTTCCATTTTCATTATTATATCATCGAAAAGTGTATGAAGTTATGCATAGAATTGAATCAAATTTCATTTATGTGTTTTTGGCTATGCCCTGCAGGTTCCAGTTGAATTTGGGGT
Organism: Maratus michaelseni; assembly: GCA_963931845.1. Classification (NCBI taxonomy): domain Eukaryota; kingdom Metazoa; phylum Arthropoda; class Arachnida; order Araneae; family Salticidae; genus Maratus; species Maratus michaelseni. The sequence goes on from OZ007591.1 coordinate 45,304,513, forward strand.
ATTCTGCCGGAAGAGGGCTTTATAATAACAAATTTTGTTCCATTTTCATTATTATATCATCGAAAAGTGTATGAAGTTATGCATAGAATTGAATCAAATTTCATATATGTGTTTTTGGCCATTACCCTGCAGGTTCCAGTTGAGTTTGGGGTATTCTGCCGGAAGAGGGCACTGTCATAGCAAATTTTTGTTCCATTTCCATTATTGTATCATCGAAAAGTGTATGAAGTTATGCATGAAGTTGAACCAAATTTCATATATATGTTTTTGTCTATGGCCTGCACACTGCAAAAAATAATTGTTGATTGTACAGTATAAAACTGGCACCCAGCGCTGCCAGTATTATACCGTAAAATTAACAGTATTACTGCTTGCACGGCAGCGTATTACTGCTGATTTTACTGTTTAATACTGTTAATTTTACGGTATAATACTGGCAGCTGGGGTGCCAGTTTTATACTGTAAAATCAACAATTATTTTTTGCAGTGTACGGGTTTTTAAAAATTATGTTAAAGCCCTCTATAGGTGTGAATAAATGCAATTAATTGGAGATGAACATCACAGATTGACAAAAGCCAATTTAGAAAACTTTTATACTGAAATAAAACTAAAATTTTATATTTGATATGTAGAAACTGTGTTGGAGTTTGCAAAGAATGTGCTCACAAATATTTTAAAAAGAACTTCGGAAAGATAAATTGTAAGATTTAAAACTGATATTTCATAAAAAAAAATAATAATAATAAATAATAATAATAATAAAGTATTTATGAAGCCTATTAAAGGTAATGCATCTGCTTAAAAGAACAACAACAAAAAAAATATTACATTCAATTACACGAAAGGTGTGAAGTGAAAGAAATGATGTCCAGAGCAATTTAAAAAATTTGAATACTATACAAGCTAAAATACATAAGTGTCATTGCTAGAAATATTCATGATATAGACAGAAATGTCAATATTCAAATAAAATCAATAATTTCAATATTTGTTGTTATACATTGTAATTCATGAAAGTACAGATGCCCGAAATTCCACTTAGTTGGCAGTTTTTATTGGTATGTATGATGTGTACTTAAAAATAAGTGAGAGGTTTCTGGAAATAATTTCTATGAAAGTTTCGACTATTTGTTGTTTAAAAAGTAAGTTTATATTGCAAATAATATAATGTTCCTTGCCACAATTTGCTTTATTAAAAGGAGAAAAAGAAAAATGCTAAGGTCGGAATAATACACTGAATAATCCATATTTGTAATCATTTTGATTTCGATTCAGGGCTTAATTTGTAAGGAAAACAGTATCGGAGCCCTAATATTCTGCAGTACTAACACACGTAGAGTACCCCTGCCCCCCTCCCAATCCCTCTGTCGTCACTCCAATCTTCATATTTATATTTCATACATTATTTTCAAAATTTAAAGCATTTGTTTATTTCGCAAAATAAAATTTTTTAAATAGATCTATCTGCGTATGCTTATCTATCAACTATTCCACTTTTTAGTTATTACTACTTCCAAATAGAAATCTTTGCCTAATCTTAATGCTAATTTATCGCAGAATTCTGGGATTAAATAAGCTCAGGAATATGATTCGAAAATAGTGTTAACACAAAAATGAATAATCCGCAGATATGCAGAATAGAAAAAGACTATTTCTGTTTACACTTTATTCTGATCAAAATAGAATTAAAATGATTTGAAATGGATGTAAATAAAAATTTGAATTTAAGACAAATTGAACTCGAACCTATCCAAACCCGAAGACTGATATAAAAATCGAGCACGTTTCATCTCCATGTCTTCCGTGAGCGACACATTACGCGATTTATAAGTGTTTCGATACAAAAGAAAGCAAAAGATTGGAGATGAGAAGGAACGGAAAGGTTAATTTACTAGATTTACGGAGGCGTTATTGCACTGAGCTCCGGAGCGCAGTGTTTATGAGTTCCGGTGAATTCTGTCCAATATTTAAATATTTACTAAAAACAGAGAAGTACCAGAGCTGAGCTCCGTTGGGCTCCGGCGCAAATTAAGCCCTGCGATTTAAATTTTTAAATGCCAGATATAGGTTTAAACATATTAGTTAGCTTATATATATATGTGTGTGTGTGTGTATCTGACATATGCCATGCTGTAGCTCTCTTATTTATGAACCTATTTGGATGTAACTGAGTATGTGTATAGGAAATACCAAGGTCTCGACCGAGCTCGTTGGCCAGCTTCATCCGCCATCTTGTTTCAAAATGGCGGCCAGTTAAAAAATTTAAATTTTTTAAAAATTCAAAAAGATGTACAAAAATTTATAAATTGGAAATATTGTTTCCGTTAAGTCTTAGAACGTAATACAAGCATTCTGGAACATTTTTTGTTTTGGCAATCTTAAAAAATGGCTGAGATAAGATGGCAGTTTGAATTTCTAGGGTGGCTGAGATTTTGAAACAATCTGAGATATTTGTTATTCTGTAACTCTCGTATTTATGAATCGACCAGCAGGGAAGACCGAGCTATGCTCGGTCAAAATTAGCTTTGAGTTCAAATATCCTGACGCATGACCAAAATGACCCACTAATCAAATTTTCTCAAACATGTGACCTATCCCAACAGTTTTCTCGTGCCCAAAAACCATAGAAAGCAAAATTTAGTCTAAATAGTCTGAGCCGTTTTTAAGATAAAATATCTTGACACATAATGACCCATGACCGAAATGACCCACTAATTGAATCTTCTCGAAAATGAGACCTAGCCCAACAGTCTTCTCGTGCTCAAAAACCATAAGAGGAAAAAAATTGTCTAAATAGTCTGAGCTGTTTTTAAGTTAAAATAGCTTGACTCATAATGACCCATGACCAAAATGACCCACTAATCTAATTTTCTTGAACACGTGACCTAGCCTAACAGTCTTCTTGTACCCGAAAACCATAGGATGCAAAATTTAGTGTAAATAATCTGAGCCTTTTTTAGATAAAATTAGCTTGACCCACAGTGACCCAAAAACGACCCACTAATCGAATTTTCTCGGACATGGGAGCTATCCCAATGATTTTGTCGTGCCCGAAACTCGTAGGACACAAATTTTAATCAAAATCGTTAGAGCCGATTTTAGATAAAATTTGACAGGCGATGAACCAAAAATGACCCACTAATCTAAAGTTCTCGAACATGTGACCCAGCCCAGTAGTCTTCTCGTGCCCGAAAATGGTAAGATACAAAATTTAGTCAAAATCGTTTGAACCGTTTTTTAGATAGAATTAGCTTGATCCTGACACTTGATGACCCAAAATGATCCACTAATCGAATTTTCTCGAACACGTGACCTAGCCCAATGGTTTTCTGGTGCCCCAAAACGGTAGGGCACAAAATTTCGTCAAAATCGTTAGAGTCGTTTTTAAGATAAAATTTGCATATATATATATATATATAACCACACACAAGATTTACTCGTATTAGAATATACCAGCTGGGAAGACCGAGCTAAGCTCGGTTAAAAATAGCCAAACTTTAATCTTTTCCTAGACTTCTAAGTCTTTTGCAGATCGCAAGATAGCCAAATATCGTCAAATTTAGTGACATTCTTTAATTTGCGCCAAGCATGCGATTTGGCATTAGTAAAATTAAAAGTAGATTTTCCCACCAAATCCCGCCAAATCCCGCCAAAGTCGCCAACGTTTCGCCAAATTTGGAAAAATATTGCCAACTTTACGACTTTGCTTATTGCCAACAACTTAATAACTGTTTCAACCTTCATACTCATTGAAATATATTGACCCGTAATGGCCCCAAAATGACCCACTAATCGAATTTTCTCGAACATGTGACCTAGCCCAATGGTTTTCTGGTGCCCCAAAATGGTAGGATACAAAATTTCGTCAAAATCGTTTGAACCGTTTTTTAGATAGAATTAGCTTGACCCTGACCCTTGATGACCCAAAATGACCCATTAATCGAATTTTCTCGAACACGTGACCTAGCAAAATCGTTTTATGATGTCAAAAAACGGTAGGATACATAATTTCGTCAAAATCGTTTGAACCGTTTTTTAGGTAGAATTAGCTTGACCCTGACCCTTGATGAGCCTTGATGACCCACTAATCGAATTTTCTCGAACACGTGACCTAGCCCAATCGTTTTATGATGCCAAAAAACGGTAGGATACAAAATTTCGTCAAAATCGTTTGAACCGTTTTTTAGATAGAATTAGCTTGACCCTGACCCTTGATGACCCACTAATCGAATTTTCTCGAACACGTGACCTAGCCCAATCGTTTTATGATGCCAAAAAACGGTAGGATACAAAATTTCGTCAAAATCATTTGAACCGTTTTTTAGATAGAATTAGCTTAACCCTGACCCTTGATGACGCAAAATGACCCACTAATCGAATTTTCTCGAACACGTGACCTAGCCTAATCGTTTTATGATGCCAAAAAACGGTAGGATACAAAATTTCGTCAAAATCGTTTGAACCGCTTTTTAGATAGAATTAGCTTGACCCTGACCCTTGATGACCCAAAATGACCCACTAATCGAATTTTCTCGAAACACGTGACCTAGCCCAATGGTTTTCTAGTGCCCCAAAATGGTAGGATACAAAATTTCGTCAAAATCGTTTGAACCGTTTTTTAGATAGAATTAGCTTGACCCTGACCCGTGATGACCCACTAATCGAATTTTCTTGAACACGTGACCTAGCCCAATCGTTTTATGATGCCAAAAAACGGTAGGATACAAAATTTCGTCAAAATCGTTTGAACCGTTTTTTAGATAGAATTAGCTTGACCCTGACCCTTGATGACCCTTGATGACCCTTGATGACCCATTAATCGAATTTTCCCGAACACGTGACCTAGCCCAATCGTTTTATGATGTCAAAAAACGGTAGGATACATAATTTCGTCAAAATTGTTTGAACCGTTTTTTAGGTAGAATTAGCTTGACCCTGACCCTTGATGACCCAAAATGACCCACTAATCGAATTTTCTCGAACACGTGACCTAGCCCAATCGTTTTATGATTCCAAAAAACGGTAGGATACAAAATTTCGTCAAAATCGTTTGAACCGTTTTTTAGATAGAATTAGCTTGACCCTGACCCGTGATGACCCACTAATCGAATTTTCTTGAACACGTGACCTAGCCCAATCGTTTTATGATGCCAAAAAACGGTAGGATACAAAATTTCGTCAAAATCGTTTGAACCGTTTTTTAGATAGAATTAGCTTAACCCTGACCCTTGATGACGCAAAATGACCCACTAATCGAATTTTCTCGAACACGTGACCTAGCCTAATCGTTTTATGATGCCAAAAAACGGTAGGATACAAAATTTCGTCAAAATCGTTTGAACCGCTTTTTAGATAGAATTAGCTTGACCCTGACCCTTGATGACCCAAAATGACCCACTAATCGAATTTTCTCGAAACACGTGACCTAGCCCAATGGTTTTCTAGTGCCCCAAAATGGTAGGATACAAAATTTCGTCAAAATCGTTTGAACCGTTTTTTAGATAGAATTAGCTTGACCCTGACCCTTGATGACCCTTGATGACCCATTAATCGAATTTTCCCGAACACGTGACCTAGCCCAATCGTTTTATGATGTCAAAAAACGGTAGGATACATAATTTCGTCAAAATCGTTTGAACCGTTTTTTAGATAGAATTAGCTTGACCCTGACCCGTGATGACCCACTAATCGAATTTTCTTGAACACGTGACCTAGCCCAATCGTTTTATGATGCCAAAAAACGGTAGGATACAAAATTTCGTCAAAATCGTTTGAACCGTTTTTTAGATAGAATTAGCTTGACCCTGACCCTTGATGACCCTTGATGACCCTTGATGACCCATTAATCGAATTTTCCCGAACACGTGACCTAGCCCAATCGTTTTATGATGTCAAAAAACGGTAGGATACATAATTTCGTCAAAATTGTTTGAACCGTTTTTTAGGTAGAATTAGCTTGACCCTGACCCTTGATGACCCAAAATGACCCACTAATCGAATTTTCTCGAACACGTGACCTAGCCCAATCGTTTTATGATTCCAAAAAACGGTAGGATACAAAATTTCGTCAAAATCGTTTGAACCGTTTTTTAGATAGAATTAGCTTGACCCTGACCCGTGATGACCCACTAATCGAATTTTCTTGAACACGTGACCTAGCCCAATCGTTTTATGATGCCAAAAAACGGTAGGATACAAAATTTCGTCAAAATCGTTTGAACCGTTTTTTAGATAGAATTAGCTTAACCCTGACCCTTGATGACGCAAAATGACCCACTAATCGAATTTTCTCGAACACGTGACCTAGCCTAATCGTTTTATGATGCCAAAAAACGGTAGGATACAAAATTTCGTCAAAATCGTTTGAACCGCTTTTTAGATAGAATTAGCTTGACCCTGACCCTTGATGACCCAAAATGACCCACTAATCGAATTTTCTCGAAACACGTGACCTAGCCCAATGGTTTTCTAGTGCCCCAAAATGGTAGGATACAAAATTTCGTCAAAATCGTTTGAACCGTTTTTTAGATAGAATTAGCTTGACCCTGACCCTTGATGACCCTTGATGACCCATTAATCGAATTTTCCCGAACACGTGACCTAGCCCAATCGTTTTATGATGTCAAAAAACGGTAGGATACATAATTTCGTCAAAATCGTTTGAACCGTTTTTTAGGTAGAATTAGCTTGACCCTGACCCTTGATGACCCAAAATGACCCACTAATCGAATTTTCTCGAACACGTGACCTAGCCCAATCGTTTTATGATTCCAAAAAACGGTAGGATACAAAATTTCGTCAAAATCGTTTGAACCGTTTTTTAGATAGAATTAGCTTGACCCTGACCCGTGATGACCCACTAATCGAATTTTCTTGAACACGTGACCTAGCCCAATCGTTTTATGATGCCAAAAAACGGTAGGATACAAAATTTCGTCAAAATCGTTTGAACCGTTTTTTAGATAGAATTAGCTTAACCCTGACCCTTGAGGACCCAAAATGATCCACTAATCGAATTTTCTCGAACACGTGACCTAGCCTAATCGTTTTATGATGCCAAAAAACGGTAGGATACAAAATTTCGTCAAAATCGTTTGAACCGTTTTTTAGGTAGAATTAGCTTAACCCTGACCTTTGATGACCCAAAATGACCCACTAATCGATTTTTCTCGAACACGTGACCTATCCCAATCGTTTTCTAATGCCAAAAAACGGTTGGATACAAAATTTCGTCAAAATCGTTAGAGCCGTTTTTAAAATAAAATTTGCATAACCACACACAAGATTTTCTCGTATTAGAATATAACCAGAGGGCCCGTGCGAGGATTTCGCACTGAAATCTAGTATTTTTTAGGTACTTCTCTATTATCCCATCGACCACTTTTCATAACAAAAAACTATCGCCAAACTGTAAGTACAAACGCCAAAAATGCAGTCCCATTTACTTGATGTTAGAAGCATTATACGTGTTTGTTACTTCATCAAATGGTTTTTAATTCGACATTTGCGTGTATTTTTCATTATGTTTTACTGATTTATTAGTTATTTTATTAATTAAAATTACAATTATGTCCTTAAATTCTTATATTTTATTTATTTATTTATTTTGATATTCCAATGGCAACGTTCTCCCGTTTATTTGGCGATAGTTTTTTGTTATGAAAAGTGGTCGACGGGATAATAGAGAAGTATAATTTTTTATCAATATGTAATATTTATTAGATGCAGGTTTAAACTTCTAAAGAAAAAGCAAGGATAAAAATATCTTCAAACAACATTTAGTTGTTAGTCAAGCCAGAATATCATCTAATTTATTCCATCAAAGTTAGACTAAAAACTGATCCAAGATTGCTAAAGGCACGCGCGAGAAAAAAAAAATTAACAATCGTATTTTGACTGCATTAGAGGATGACGTCATTCGTTTCGGGAAAATCCATGGGACTTAGAAATATAAATCTAAACATTTCAATTTCAATTTCGCTTTTTAATCATAAGTATAAAATAAACCCGTGCGGTGTTTTTTATAATAATTGCTATGAGCATCATATAATGTGGTATTTTATTTTTTTTTTTTTTTTGGCAACAATAATTTCAAGAAAACCTTTCATTTCTTTTATGAAAAATATGCCAATTTAATTTTGAATTTTCAGCAAATTTTAATCAAAAACATGTTTTAACGAATTGTTAAGTGGGTATGTCAGAAGCCGGTTCTAAATCGCTTCATATGGTATCTCATTCGTCGTTTTGCGTTTCGTATTTTCAGATAAAAAGGGATGTTGACAGGAGAAATAATGTGTATGATGATATGATATGAATGTGACTGGTCATGTGTTCAGAACATACCAAGATCTCGACCGAGTTCGTTGGACAGCTTCATGCGCCATCTTGTTTCAAAATGGTGGCAAGTTAAATGTTTTTACTTTTTTTTTAAACTCAAAAAGATGTATAAAAATTTATAAATTGAAAAAGCTGTTTCCGTTAAGTGTTAGATTGTGATACAAGAATTCCGGAACATTTTTTGTTTTGGATTTATCTTAAAAAATAGCTGAGATATGGCAGTTTGAAACTCTATAGGGTGGCTGATGTTTTGAAACAATCTGATTTTTGTCATGCTGTAACTTTCATGCTGAAATTCGCTTTAAAATTGAGTATTAACGAAAACCGGGATTGAATTTTTTATAATCTGGTTCCAAGCATTTTAGTTTCAGGTATTTGAGTAAAATGAGTTGAATTTTTAAAAACATGGACTATGAAAGCTATCTTTTCCTTCCGGTACAGACCGGAAGGACTTTTTAATTTTTATCTAAACGTATATTGGCATGTCTCAAAAGAATTTTCGTTTTTAGGGTTTCGTTCATCTTACGAAACCCTATTACTCCGCCGTTGTCTGTCCGTCACAGAGTCATTCTCAGAAACTATGTAACTTACAGAGTTGAAACTTTGTGTATAGATAGCTGAATACCAGCTATGAAGCTCAAAATATTAAAATTCGAAAAAATCGTATTATTTTAATACTATTTTAATATAAATAGAGATACAAAACCAAAATTCTAACAGCCTATTTTCCTATTAAATTTAAACCTGTTTCGTTATAGCAGTTGCCAAAAATTAAAAATCCACAATGAAATTCTTTCTACATAATTAATTTTCTATTGAACGATTTCCACGTGAAAAATTAAAATGAAATAAAAAGTTTGACCAATTGAAAAAAAGATAAATATGAAATAAAATTAATTGACGACATAGTGGTAATAAAACGGAAAATTTCTAAGATTTCTCAATAATACAAGGAGTACTGCTCAGCCAAGCTTTAAAGACTGGTCACGTGAGTAACAGGTCCAAATATGACCAGTCTATTCTTCATAATAGGGATCGGGGTAATGAAAGGGAGTCTCCCCGGCTCCCTTAGTTTTGCTTTCGTGGGGGGAATGAGTTGATTTCCGATAGTTTCATGTTTACTTGTTACAAGATTATAAAAAGGATTTTTGTTCTTATGTAATAAAGCACATAAAAATTGTAGTTTTCACTTCGATGAAGGGGATATCTTCAATCTAAAGAAACATGTTATGATAATTTAGATTATTTAATTATCGGATATAAACATGTTAAGTAAATAAATACTATTTTTTACTGTATTTTTACACATGACATTGCAATTTCTTGTTTTCTTAAATAAATTACGATTTTAAATATCGGTTCCTTACAGTTATAGGGCACACTTATGTAATTGTAGGAGAAGTGTGGTTTTAAAATGTTCTTTTATTATTATGATTATTAATATATATACATATATTTAATTTTACCGCAAGAATTCCATTTTTTTTTTCTTGATTGCTCATGTTTATTTTCCTACATGAAACCATTTAATAATATGGTGAAAATGTATGACAAAATACTCAATTAATAATAAAAGAAAATAGTTCAAAGAGTACAGAGTCATACAAAAGGATGAAAAATATTTTTTACACTCAAATATTTTTAAAAATGTGCTCGAATTCAAATTAAGTTTTCGGATACCTTTTTCTAAATCTTTTTAATTCATAAATACGCGAAAGTTTCAGACTTTCTTATTCAGATATCAGGAAATCGAACAGCGTTTTTCGTTTTATTATAAAAGTAACTAATCTTACTGAAAATGTCGTTGAAGGTCGCCCTTTGAACCTATTTTTCGGATAAGTTCACGAAAAAATTGTAATTGTAACTCACAATGTGCCGAATTTATAGGAAAATTAAAGATGCTGTTCGATTTTTAAGTATTTGAATGTTAATTCTTGAAAAATTTCAGGCAAATAGGAATAAAAATGAAATTATTGTCAAAATGAGATGAAAGAACTTAAAAAATATATGCTAAAGCTGGTAAAAATAAAATTATTTTAAAGTGAAGGTCTCAGAAAAAAATAAAGCAATAAAAATGCTTGTATTTCATAATATCATCACAGACCTTCTTAAAAAAAAAAAAAAAGAAAGTGCAGGGCAAACTTATTCATTTTCGATGTCATCATCAGAATCATCCGGAAAAAAATCATCATCATCATCGTCGAACGAAATAATTAATGGATCACACATTTCTTCTATTATGCCGTCTTTCTTCCAATACTCATTTTCCAGGTGTTCTATGTTCGTGCAGTAGTTTTTCCATTTCTCAGCATTAACATTTTCTAGTGCAAGGTTGGTCAATTTAAAAAGTTGATCCATATTTAAATCCGCCGTTATATTTCTTTTTCGAATGAATTCCTTCATATCCGCCCATACATACTCTATTGTCACAATATTTTACATTAACTTATTATCACAATATTTTACAACATTGTTTAACATATTTTTCACTGCACTGTGAAAATGTTTGCCTTGAGAGCTTTTAGATTCTTTTAAATCCATTTTATACAAGTAGAAACAAATACAAAATGAATAGCAAACAAAATAAGGAGAGAGAAAACAAACGCTAATAGTACTAGAACAGCCAGTGAAGAAATGACAAGCGGTCAGGCAAGATAAGGGAAACCTGTATTTTGTCTCCTCCTAATATAATGCTTCCCTCCCTTCGGATGGGTCTATTTTTTTGGCAGCATGCCAAGGTCCGTCTTTGTAATATAATTGTATCCATGACAACGTCCATTTAACTGTAACCGCTCGTGCCCGTTCTAACTGTCTTCTATTCTTGTTTGTGTGTAACTTGTCCTCATTAAACGTATATATGTTAACAAATGTAAATGCGTATTAATTTCAACATATATCGTCACATGGTGTCAGAAGTTGTGTCAAAAAGTAATATTTACTTTAAATTTCGTTAACGACAACCTAAATTAAATACAAATGGGTGAAAACGGGATACGTCCTCCAAAACCATTACTTATGGCGGATTCCAAAGAAAAATGGGAAGATTGGATTCAAAGTTTTGATTGGTATGCTGCTGCCGTTCAACTTGACAAGAAAGAGAAAAAAGTTCAAGTTGCGACATTTATGGCCGTTATTGGAAGAGAAGCACAACAAATCTATAAAACCTTCAGTTTAAGTACCGATCAACAAGAAGATTTGGAGATTATTAGAGGTAAGTTCACAGAATATTTCACTCCTAAAGTCAATTATACTTTTGAACGTTACAAATTCAACCAGATTAAACAAAAGCAGGATGAAGCTTTTAAAGATTTTTTAACAAGGCTTAAAATACAAGCTTCTAGATGTAAGCTAGGAATTATGGAGGAGGAATTAATTCGCGATAGAATTGTTGTCGGAATTGAAAATAATGACGTTCGGGAAAAGCTTTTAAGCGATGCTGAGTTAAGCTTAGATAAAACTGTGCAGATTTGTCTTGCTTCTGAAAGTGCTGCACAGCAATTGAAAAATATTTCTGATGATAATAAACCCATAATTTCTACAATATCGAAGAAATTTACTCAGTCGCATAAAAATGTTCCTTCGAAAGATAAGCCTAATTCTAATACCAAATTCTCTAAAATGATAAACGATTGTAGAAATTGTGGTAATACACATAAAATTAATGATTGCCCCGCTTTTGGCAAAAAATGCAAAATTTGCCAAAGGCAAAACCATTTCGCAAAAAAATGTAGATCCAGAAACCAGAAAAAATACAGAGTGCAAGATATTGAAAATGTAGATACGATTACGGATGATAGTTTTCTGATAGCAAGTATCGACGCTAATAAATCAGATTGGTGCGAGACTGTCATAATTAACAATAAAGCTATTCCAATGAAACTTGATACCGGTGCCCAGTGCAATGTCATACCATTTCGCTTAGCAGAGGAATTACGTCTAATAATAAAACCTACAAATGTCCGTAAACTCCTCTCATATTCTGGTCATGCTATTGAGGTGGCAGGAGAATCTATTGTTCACTGTCAAATTAAAGATAAGCATATACAGCTTAAATTAATAATTGCACATGGAGGAATTAGTCCAATCCTAGGTCGATTAACCTGCATGGAGGCCGGATTAATTCAAAGAATTGAAGTAGTTAATTTACTGCAAGATGAATTTCAAGACCTGTTTCAAGGAATGGGATGTATAAAAAATTTCGAATATACAGCAGATTTTTCCACAGAGTGTCCCCAAACTGACATTAAGCCCCCCAGAAGAATTCCATTTTCTCTTCGACCGTTAGTAAAGAAGGAACTTGACAAAATGGTCCAGGATAAAATTATAAAGAAAGTAGAGGAACCAACACCCATAGCTAGTCCAATGGTCGTAGCAAAACAAAAAGGAAAAATAAGGATTTGCATCGATCCGTCGGAAGTTAATAAAATTCTGCTGCGAAGGCATTATCCTTTAAAAACGCTTGAAGAAGTCACTGCTAATGTGAAAGGCTCCAAATACTTCACAAAATTAGATCTGAAGAAAGGCTTCTGGCAACTAAGAGTTTCACCCGCCACACAACCTTTTTTCACGTTCACAACACCCTGGGGAAGATATTCTTTTCTGAGAGTCCCGTTTGGCATAAAGACAGCTCCAGAAATATTTCAAAATCATATGACTAAAATTCTACAAGGCATTCCAGGTGTTGAAAATTCAATGGACGATATATTGATTTATGCGCCTGATATTAATACTCTTCGATCAAATACTCGATTAGTCCTACAAGCATTAAGAAATGCTGGAGCAAAACTAAATAAAGACAAATGTGAATTTGAAGTTCAGAAAGTTAAATATTTAGGACATATCCTCTCTGGTGATGGTATCATGATCGATCCTGAGAAAGTTGAAACCATAGATAGAATTAAAGCACCAACTAGCAAAAAAGAGCTACAAAGATTACTTGGCATGATTCAGTACCTACACAAGTTCATCCCTAATCTCTCAGACAAAACACATAATATGAGATTGTTATTGAAGAAAAATGAAGAGTGGAATTGGAATAAGGAATTAGATAAAGAACTAGCTGAAATCAAGAAATTATTGAAGGAAGCTCCGTCACTTAAATACTATAATCCCAACAAAAGTATTACAATTTCAGTGGATGCTAGTTCCTTCGCATTAGGTGCGGTACTGCTCCAAGAAGGAAGACCGATAGCATTCTCATCCACAGCGATGAATGACGCCCAAAGATCTTATCCCCAGATAGAAAAGGAAGCCCTGGCAATGAAATTCGGATGCCAAAAATTTCATCAATATATATATGGAAATGAAGTAACCATTGAGACGGATCACAAACCTTTAGAATCTATTTTTAAGAAACAAATAGATCGAATTCCACCACGACTCCGTAAAATCTTCTTAGAGGTTCAGCAGTATGCGCCAAGAGTTTGTTATAAGAGAGGTAAGGAAATGTATGTAGCTGACTTGCTGAGCAGAGACTGTCATAATGAAGATTTGTTACAGGAGAGTAACTACCAAATTCTCTTTTCAATTCCAACCACAGACGTAGGGTTTAAAATTTTACAAGATCTCACAAATACGGATCCAGATCTAATACAACTGAAACATTTCATTTTTACTGGTTGGCCCAAAAACAAAAATGTAGTTCCAGATTCGTGTAAGAAGTACTTACCATTCTTGGATGAACTATCGATTCAAAAAGATGTAATTTTAAAGGGATTAACGATAATTATACCCGAAGGATACAGACGACGTGCATTGGAGAATCTTCATAAAGGTCACTTAGGCATTACAAGTTGTCTTAGAAGAGCTCGTGAGTGTATGTTTTGGCCAGGAATGTCTGGAGATATAATTTCGATGATCGAAAATTGTGTAGTTTGCCAGAAAACTCAGAAGAATCCTCCGAGAGAACCATTAATTTCTAAGGAGATCCCTAAACTACCATGGGAAATTCTTGCATCTGATGTATTTACCTATCAGGATGTTGACTATCTACTTATTACAGATAGTTACTCTGGTTTCATTGATTTCAAACCATTAAAAGATTTATCTAGTAAGTCTACAATACAAATCCTCAAAGACTGGTTTAGTGTCCATGGAATTCCTAGAATTTTAGAAACTGACAATGCTAAAAATTATGATTCTTCTGAATTTAAGGAATTTGCTGAAGAATGGATGTTTACCCGTCAAACTTCAAGTCCCCTCTATCCAAAAGGCAATGGTCTAGCAGAGAGAGCTGTCCAAACAGCGAAGAATTTGCTAAGAAAATGTAAGATATCAGGTCAAGATATACAATTAGCATTACTAAATTTGAGAAATACGCCAAGAGAAAATTTAGGATCACCAGCTCAACGTCTCTTCAGTAGACGCATGCGCACTACAGTTCCAGTTGCTGAAGAATTGCTAAAGCCTAAAGTTATGACCCAAACTACAGAACATCTAGCGGATGCTAGATTAAAGCAAAAATACTACCATGATCTTCATACTAAACCATCATTCAGCACTCCATTACAACCAAACCAAAATGTGATGCTGAAACAAGCACCAAGGAATTGGATACCAGCAACAATAACATCTCAAGCTGCTCCTAGATCATACAATGTGCTGACTCCTAAAGGTGAATATAGAAGGAACACTATCCAAATCAAGCCAACTAAGTTGAAGTTCCAAATTGAAAGGAAAAGGAAGTTACCGTTAGAAATTGACCATCAACCTTCTAGTGCTGATAACAATTCCAACGTATCTCCGGCGAAAAATCTAAATGTGTCTGCCCCCAGCGTTACTGACAAGAAACCCATCGTTACCAGGTCTGGAAGAGTCGTAAAGCCAATAAAGAGACTTGATCTTTAACATAATTCAAATAGAACTTAAATAACATTTTGAAAGGGGAGATGTAATATAATTGTATCCATGACAACGTCCATTTAACTGTAACCGCTCGTGCCCGTTCTAACTGTCTTCTATTCTTGTTTGTGTGTAACTTGTCCTCATTAAACGTATATATGTTAACAAATGTAAATGCGTATTAATTTCAACATATATCGTCACAGTCTTTTTAGAGTGGTTCCACAGTATGAGTATGTGTATGTACACAAAGCAGATTAATATCGCGTCATTGGAGAATTAAAAAGAAAATCTGACGTCATACTGGAAGTTAAACGAATTTTTCAAATGTTTGAGAATACTACAAAGCGAGTATCAATATGAGTAATAAAGAATAGTAAATATATGAGTTTGAGGAATCATAATAAAAACCCGATTATGGAAATATTAGCATATTTTAACATTTTGAATGTGTACAACATGTTTAATTTTGGAATTTTTTTTTTTTAAATATCACATTTAGTCCACATGACAGATATTATTATGACAGAGTATAATAGCGGGCTTTGCCCGCTATCGGGCCTGTTCAGATATTCGAAAAAAACGGAGTCTGTTATAAAGAAAGTTACATATGTTTTTAATTATCGGCGGTGAAACATTTTCCTTAATTAATGCATTTATTTTTCTTTTAATGTTACGTGAACGATGTCACGGGTAACAGCTAGTAAAATATAAAATAACTAATCTTCCGTAATCTGTGGGCAAGGTTAGTTCCAATCATGGGCGTTTGCTAGCAACAATATAGTTTAAAATCAATGTAGATACTTTTAAAGAACTGTCACAAAAAGTCTCACTTTCTAAAATACGCAATTTGGCAGTAGGACCTGGATTACAGAGGATTACGCAATAGGTTTAAATATCTATTTTATATAAACTATTTTTTTTTTAATATCGTATTTAGTCCACATGACAGATATTATTATGACAGAGTATAATAGCGGGCCGGTTCAGATATTCGAAAAAACGTGAAAAATAGACCGGTAAATTTTTACTTTATAAAAAACATGACTTTTTTTTTTTTTTTTTTTTTTTTTTTTTTTGCTAAATGAAATTTATTTGGATTTATTAAAGAAAGGATAAAGTGTTTTGAAAGGAATATTAAACGAAACTCTTTGTGCGATCTTCGATCACACTTACCCACTTGTTTCGTTTTTCTCGCCCCTGTTATTGAACATAAAATGTTATTCAAGAGGATATATGTCCCTCTATATTCTATTATCACACATTCTTTCTTTCATTTTTAGATCACATAAAGAGTGATAGAAATGTTGCGATTTTTTTTTACATCTTAAGGCATTATTTAAAGTTAGGCCTTAAAAGCAATAACACTGTCCGCAAAATTCGTTCAATTGGAGGCCAGGACAAGAGTAGCGTCCAGACAGTTCAAAACAAATTCAAATGTTTTAAGGAAGGGAACCAGTGCCTTGAGATCAAATCCCGAAATGACAGGCCATCATTTGGGAATTTTGATTAGTTGAAGAGGAAATTAGAGGAGGAATCCACTCACTGACTCTCTGCAAGTTTGTTTAAACTTCTGTAATACCTGGTTCAGATCGGATATTTAAGATATCTTAGACCGCCGAACTCACTGAGGGAATTCCACAAACTTACTCAGTGAGTTCGAACTTTCTATTGCTAGATACAGCCACTACCACTCACTTTGATTGACTCTGGAGGCTAGCTTTAACCGATTGGATGTTGAGGCTGCCTTTAACTTATGCGCATGCGCACATTCCATCTTTGTTCAGATCTCAGATACGGTGACGTTCAGTGAGTTATCTTAGATGAGTTTTGCGGTGTGAACAGGTATTCAATTCTGAGAGGGTACCACCTCAAAAATGGCGTTCTAAGACATCCTAAATGTCCGGTGCGAACAGGGTATAAAACTTTTCATATAGCGTGCTACACTGCAAAAAAAAAAAAAAAAAAAAAAAAAAAAAAAAAAAAAAAAAAGTTGATTTTACAGTATAATAATGGCACCCCAGCCGCCAGTATTATACCGTAAAATTAACAGTAATAAACAGTAACATAAGCAGTAATACGCTACCGCGCATGTAAAATCAACTTTTTTTTTTTTGCAGTGCGCTATGTGTGTGCTAGTTCCTCCGTCAGCTTTCGGATGTCAGAGGGTGGATTCTCCTCTAATTTCCTCTTCAACTGGTCAAAATTCCCAACATTTCTATCACTGTTTATGTGACCTACACATGAAAAAAAAAAGAAGCATGTGTGATTATAGAAAATAGAGGGACATACATCCGCTTAAATGACATTTTACTTCACCAATAGGGGTGAGAAAGTTCCAGCTACATACTTTGATATGAAAGCATTCAGAAGCCGGAAAATTCTTTTGATATACCCTAATATTTGAATGTGTTCGGCAGCGCGCATTTCTATGACATCCTTGTTATTTTCAATTTTGCAAAACAATAAATCTACAAAAAAAAAAAAAAAAAAAAAACTGAACAGTGCTAAACAGTGGAGCAGAATTACGGGGGCTTCCTGGTTGCATCCAACTACACGCCCAGTCTGCGGATTGAATGTCTTGTTATTAAATGAGTCATTCGGTGTTCATATAGCTGTGACTACATGATTACATGATAAATGAAATGGAAGGTAGTTAAAAATTTAAAAATTATGTATAAAAATTTAGTTTAAGGAAAAATGAAGAATCTGTTTCGATAATTCATTAATAAAATAGATAAATTACGTTAGGGTTAAGAAAGTATAGCTGTAGCTATGAGAAAAATTAAAAGAAAAATTTTGATGATCATTTAAGTTGAAAAATAATCTTAGCACTAAATCAGCTAAAAAAAGAAGATGGGAGGGGGGGGGGCAGAATAAGAAAAGGAGGTGGCGAGCACGATCAGGATGAGTCCTGTATGAGCTACAACCGGTGGGGAACTCCGCCTGCACATCACCCCCATTCTTCCAAGAGATTGACGACGTCCCTGCGACAGCATAAGACGGTGAGACACGTACCTTAAAGGGAACCACCTTGTAATATGAATACAGTCAGCTTTCCCCAGTTACTTGCAATACCAACGCTCCGAGACGAAAATAGGTAAACACCTTAGATAGTTACGGAGGATATACGGAGTTATTCAGAAGGTATACGGCGTATACCACCGTAACCTTCCACTACATCCTTGATGTTTTGCATGCATTATTTTGCATTTCGATTTTTTGAAACACCAAATGTTGACCTTTCCTCAAAGGAAAGTTTAACGAATTTTTCAGATGTTTGAGAATAATACATAGCGAGTATCAATATGAGTAATAGAGAATAGTAAATATATGAGTTTGAGAAACATATTGAATCGTGATAAAAATCCGATTATGGAAATATTCGCATATTTTAACATTTTAAAGGTTAATTTTGAAGATTAATTTTGAAATTATTTTTTAAATATCGCATTTAGTCTGCATGACGGATAATATTCCCGTAAGGCATGGTGACGTCACGGCGACGTCATTGTGAAGTCACACTGTGACTTTGTGACCGTCGTCGTGACGTCAATGTGAAGTCACTGTAACTTAAATTTTCAGTCGTTATGGTCGTTTTAAAGCTCTTTTGTGACGACACATTGTGACCACTTTGTGAAGTCATGGTGTGACAAATTTGTGAAGAGTGTGTCGTTTGTGACGATTTTGCCATTGACTTTGTGACGAATCTGTGACGAAAGCGACAATGTTTTGAAGTCACAATATGACCAATTTGTGAAATATGTGTCATTTGTGACGATTTTGCCATTATCATTGTGATGAATCTGTGATGACAGTGACAATATTGTGAAGTCACAATATGACAATTTTGTGAAAAGTGTGTGATTTGTGACGATTTTGCCATTAACTTTATGACGAATATGTGACCCCAGGGACGATGTTGTGAAGTCACCCTGTGACCAATTTAGAAACAGTGTGTCGTTTGTGACGATTTTGCCATTAATTTTATGACGAAACTGTGACGGCAGTGACATTTTTGTGAAGCCCTTTGGGTCCTGCCCTGCGCTGGATGATTTGAATTTATTCAAACCCGGCCCAATCAGTTAGTTGTGTTTACTGTATTTGTTTTACTCCGAATCGGATTTTTAGAGTATTTTACTGCTCGTTGTATTATGGCTGCATGTACCCAACTCACACCGTGGGTTGAATTCGCTGGAGTTTATTTTCTTTCGAGTTGGATTGACTGATTCGTTTTCTTTTAAGAGATGTTCGAGCTATTAGTTGGTACTTGTGGATTGGTCATTGGTACTCACCATATCTAACTCAAGCCGTGATTTTTAGCGAGTCAGCTTCTGCTAGGCATTACAGACGTCTAGTTCAGGTAGTCTTTACCCGTATTCGATCCCGAAAATTCGGATCGGTATTTTCCTTCTTTTTTTTCTATTACTATTATTACTTTTTTTTTCTGATGAAGGTTTTAAAGAATATTCAGCTTTTTTCTTTTGTTCAAGTTATTTTTTTTTATCCTAGTTTTTCAGATGAAACCAAACCCGAACTGCAAGAAAAAAAATCTCAACTCGAAATTGACCCGAACCTGAAACAATTAAGAGCCCAGAACAACAACATTAACAAAAACAATAACAACAACAACAACAACAACAATAATAATAATAATAATAATAATAAAAACAATCATCTCTACTCTTACTCGGTTAAGCCCCACCAGTGGCCGAGAGGTTCTTCTCTCAAAGCTGGTAGACGGGAGGTGCTGGGTTCAAACCCTGTCGCGCTCTTCGACCTAACCGTTCAGAGTTTTCCGTGGTTTTCTTCGAACATTGCCGTAAATACGGGTTAGGATCTCTTAGAAATACCCCTATGGAGGGCACCCGTCCCCCTAGAGCCTATATGCCTCGAGTAGATAATAGGCCGTCATAAATAAACCAACCAATAAATCGTACTCGGTCAAACTGAACGTCATGTCGGGTGCAGGTAAAATCGTATTATCCAACTTGATGCAGGACTTTAATTGGGGTTTTGAATTATTTATTTTATTTTATTTTGTCTGTTTAGTTTAGTTTTTGCTTCAGCTCCGATACTTATCTGAATACTCTATCAGGTCAGGTAACGCGATTTTGAGACGATTTTATTAAAATCCTGCAATTGAGTGAGCTAACCCGATTTCAAAAAAACCCAAATCATTACACCCTTAGTTACACATTAAATAGAAAAATGTGGATATGCATATATTTGTGAAACGTATTAAAATTCTGATGTTTTATAATATAAATGCAAGATTTTTTGTATTTTCAGCTGGGTGTTTTAAATTTTTAAAGAAATGTTTTTCAGTTAAACAAATAAGTACTATGTGATTTTGCTGTTAATGGGAAACAGTACTTTTCAATATTACTTTTAATTTTAAGAATTTTGATAAAAATATTATTGCCTTACATTTTAGTATTCAATTAAAAACACATTTTGAAAAAAAAATAAACTACACACTTATTTAAAATTTTTACAACATTAAAATAAATTAATGTTTTTAAATTCCTGCTACTTTTGAAGTATTGGTGTTTTAGAATGATTTTATTTTATTTTATTTTATTTTATTTTATTTTACCTTTATTAAAATATGTTACACAACACATGGATTTTTATATTCAAATAATTTTAGAGTTTATGTAAATTTATTATTGTTATATATAGCGAGGAACAATGAAAATTAACTCTTCTTCCTATAATTTATAAGTATTAAACAAAAGTAAAATCCACCTTCTAATTCCATGCGCGGTTTTATCATATACATAAAAAAGAATATCTATAATAAATATAACCGGAAATACTAAGTTAAAAAACATAAGTATGAACAAAAAATTAATATTGAGAAAAAGTCATTTATATTTCTCATGTGTGAAAAGCCCTTGAATATTTCCACATGTATGAAAAGTTTGGATCTATTATAATTTGAGATAATAATAAAAGAATCGATATTTTGACTGGGATACTGCCGTCTTCTCTTTAATCATTGAAATTTTAAAGGGTAGTTTTTATTATTTCAATAGTTTTAAACAGTATCTTATATATTTAATTAATAAAATTATCAACACAATGTATTCTCCCATATTATTCATATTCTGGTGTCCAGGTTTTAGATGATATTTAAAAAATATAACGATACGTTTAATTTATTAAGGAAGATTGTTGAAAAATATTTGATAAAATTTGACGTTTTTGAAAGGGAAACGCAAAAATTTAACCTACAGATCAAAATAGAATGTGCATGGAACCTTTATTTATAATTATATTTTAACCCTTTGTGGATCAACAACATCGATTTGAAAAATATTTACTCTCATGTTAGAATACATCCTTTTAAGCAAGTAAAAAAAAGAAAAAAAAATTAAATCAAAAATAAAAATTATTGACTAAAAGAGACTTTTTCATATTTGTAATAAACAGAAAATTACATAGCTACTTCTCATAAATATTGTCATTTTTTAATACAAAATTGTAAACTGTATGAACCTTTGTAAAAAAATCTATTTTTGAACATCTCCAGTCTTTTAAATTCAACAAAGTTTAGTTTACAAAACCAAGGTGAAACTCTTTAAATGATAAATAAAACTATGATATGAAAAATTAACTCAGTATCGTCGTATGTTGAGAATTCTATGAACAATTTATATTAACTACTGCGTTGAAAGATAGCAGTAATAAATAAAATCGTCTTTTTAAGCTCACTATAAAAAACTTTGGCATTTGGGTACGTTTACAGATATGAAACAGGGCGATACAGAGCTAATTCATTTTGAAACAGGGTTTGCCTGCAGTAAAATATATATACTTAAAAACAATATTTTGGTTATTAAAAATATAAATTTACTAATGAATTGTCAAACTTATAATTTTATTTAGGAAATTATATACTTATATAAATAATAGATCTTACTAGGGATGATTTTTTTTTTTTAAAACACGGATCATTAATTGTTTATAATGACACAGCACCGCACCTACTCTATTTGGCGTCCGATGTGAGTCCTTTTTTACCTTTTACTGCTGATTTTAGACGCATATCGATAGTGATACATATATGTATCATATTACGCCGATGAAGGATCTATCTCGTTCGATATTTGGTGACGGGGCAATAACCACAATAACCATTTGTAATTCTGATATCATCATCAATAGAAGAAGCAGATTTGACAGAATCTACCATGAACATTTTAGGATAAAATATGGGACAAATTTTAGGTATAAAGTCTATTTGAAATACAGATAATCGTAGTGACATGACCCAATAAAAAGTTTAAAAATATGAACATAGTATCAAATATTTTACGAGTTTTTAATGTGAATAAAGTATAAAAATTCATACCACAAAACAAAATGGAACCGCACATTTGTTCATTAGTATTATTAATAATTTTTACAAGATTAGATGATAATTAAAAATAATATGCCCCTGTTAATAATAACTATTTAATAATAGTGTATAGATATTTTGAAATTTATAACTATAAAATGGTTCAGGAAACGAAATAGTGACAGTACTCATCTGATTAAAATCGTTGAAATACTGCTATTTATTTTTTTTAAATAAACATTAAATTTAATAAACTTTATTTTTATAAAAGTTAAATTAATGAAATATATAGCTTTTGTAAAATACCCATATGGAATTAACTGAAAACGTTATAATTTAATAAAAATATAACAGGGAAAATAACATTTTTTTTCATACCTATTTTTCTTTGTCATCATCTTAAATATTCCACTTTGATGTAATCCAAATAACGAAAGCTTCTTTTGTATATAAAATTGGTTCAAATCAAGTACAGTTTTATTGACCGGACTCAAATTTAACCATGCCAATAAATACTGTACCTTTCTCGAACGTAATTTTTTATAATACATGTATTGGCGAAATTCTGTGCAGGTTTTTGTTAAATTTTAATTCTATACAAATTATACACGCTCATACCACGTCTATTCTATTGTCCAACTAGTTCACATCGAACGATTAAATATACACTGTTGTGTGTCTCTTTCTTATTCTGACGTCAATCTGCAGACGATATTTGCTGCTATTTAAAACATCTGCGCGCTAGGGCAGATGGTTTTTTTTCTTCTTATATAGTTCAGGTTAGACTAAAAAGTTAAATACGGAATATTTTTTTAGACTCTCTCCAATAAAAATTTCTTATTTGAAGAAGTATTTTTTATGCATTTGACCTTTTTTTTCCATTAGATTCACACTAATTTCTATTTAATGTTCCTATTTCGTAAACTGAAACAATAACATTATAATATTTATGGCATATCAAATAAAACAATGTTTAAATTTTAGAGTATATAAAAAATATTTTAATGGGCAATAATGCAAGATCTTTTGAAAAAAAAAAAGAGTAGAATTTGTATCACGTGTAATAAATTCAAAATATGATCATAAAAAAGAAAAAAGGTTTTCTCGGAAGAGGGGGGGGGGGAATTTTTTCATTTTCAACCTTTCTTTTTTTATTAACACTTTCCAACCTAGTTGAAAAGTGTTTATGACTTCGGTTTGTCTGGCCGTCTGCCGTCTGGCCGTCTGGCCGTGTTCTAACTCCCGTAAATATGCTCGGATTGCCCTGCAATTTTTATATGTTATAGTCGTTATCTATAGCATGTTCCCTATTTCAACGGAAGTGTATAGCACTTATGGTTTTTCTACAGGGACACTCAAAAGAATTCCGTTACATTGCGGTCTACGGGGAAAAATCATTTGCGGTTTATTTAAATAATGTTTCACTATTTTAAACGGATTGAAATTTATATATATCACTAAGGTGCATTAGAAGAAGCTTAATATGGAATAGGGTGTGCATAGCACTTATACTTACTTTACAGGGACAGTCAAAAGAATTCCGTTACATTACGTCTATGGAGAAAAATCGTCTGCGGTTTATTTAAGTAATGTTTCCTTATTTTAAACGCATTGAAATTTATACATATCACTAAGGTGCATTACAAGAGGCTTACTACAGAATAGTGTGTGTATAGCAGTCATCGTTCATTTACAGGGACACACAAAAGAATTCTCTACTGTATGTTAACAATAATTCCTGGAAGTGCGATTTAAGTTACTGAACGCGATTTTAATTTTAAATCGTTTTTGTATATTACGTGGTGTGTATAAATTCTGTAGATCCTATACAGGAAGCACAAAATTCGGGAACACATTTCCGTATTATTTAACTCCAGACGGAGAATTTTAAACTGTGCTTCGTGTTTCCTAACTGAACTAAAATTTAGCATCCTATGTAGTATATATGCAAATCTATAGATCCTATACAGGGCTGAATAAAAGTATTCCGATTACTTAGATGTTATATTTTAGCTTATTAAAGAGTATGATTCGTAAAATTATTTTGGAAGCGTTGGAAAGTGTTACATAATCTATGCTTGACACATGATTTTTCGTTCTTGTTTATTTATTAATATCCCGTAGAATAAAACAGCTTGTAAAATAGCATTTTTTTAAAAGAAATTTTGATAAACGAAAAAGGAAAAGATTAATAATTATTTATGTCATGCGTTTTACATACGTTTTGTATATTTCATTTTATATTCGGAGAATGTTAAATTTATTTAAGAAGTATGAAACAAGTACTAAATATATATTGGAAGAGGTACTTAATCTACTTTTTTTTTATATATACCGCTAACCAGGCCCTTACCTGCCCGGCATGAATGCCTAGCTTAACGGGTTAGTACCTGGGTGCGGGGCGGAAATCGCCTGATCACAGCATGGCTGTGATCCACCTGACTATTGATTTGTTCACATCGCTGCTGTGCTTGCTCTCTTGTGATTTGCTACCGTTATCTTTGTTTGCCGGTTCAAGGTTTCTGTTTAACTTTGTTGAATTGACAGATTTAATAGGTCTCGTAATTTAGAACCTTGATCAGGTGACGAGACCCTCACCTGACTAGGCACCCCAGAAGTATTATTCACCGGTAACTTGGAGGGCTTTGCACCCACGACGGATTTTACATGCACCAGGTGCCATTAGCGTACATAGATTTACATATTTACCATGTCTGTTGGCTTGTCACGTTCATGTTGGGTTGTCGCTGTAGTGTTTATCGCCTTTTTTATGGGCTGATTTCCCTTCTTGTTGTATTTGTCTCTGTCAAGGCTTTTTGGCGTTTTTATAGGCTCGCCCCTGTTGTGGGTTGTTTTTTGTCTATCATTCATTGGTTTTTTGTCTCTTTCTTGATATATTTTTACCTCTAGCTTGTGCTAGAGCTGGTTTTCACATTTTGAATCTTGGTCTTCTTTCGAGAGCTTCACTGGTTATTATGTCACTATCGTGGGTTTTGTCACGTGTACTTAATCTACTTAAACACTAACAGAAAAAAAATATATTTATTATTGAAAATATACAAGTGTTTTTATTTTAATAAAGCGTCTGTTTATCACAACGCACCACCCCTCACAAAAACAAATCTTTAATTTCTCCATCTGTATATTATTTTCTGCCGTAATTTACAATTGACACAAATAAGGGATTCAATCTGGGCTCCTCGAGTTATAGCATATAGCATATATATTCTTAAATTGAAAATTCTAATAGATTTTTTTACATTTAATACATTATTTTAGATTGTCCACTAACAACACCAAAAATAATTTTCATATGAAAAATATTAATTATGTATTTAAATAAAATTTTGAAATTCATTAGTGATACTTTCGTATTAGTCGCATGACAGGAGTTAATTAGTCGAAGATATCGCCACCTATATCTTTTCGTTGTTGTTTATTCTAATAGTTTTAGTGGTTTATTGATTTTATGTCTATTAAATTTGAGTTTAAAAAAAAATATGAATTCCTATTTTTTATGAAGTTTTTAATTTCGATGTTGAATATTAGTCGGAAATAAACTCTGAAATATGGGAAAATTATTATTGTAACATTGCTATTTAAATTGAAACGTTTTTATCTGTTGTGATTGGAATGCACGCAATAGAGTGATTGGAATGCACGCAATAGAGTGATTGGAATGCACGCAATAGAGTTTAAAAAAAAAAAAAACCACAAAAAAAAACATGCTTGATTTTTTTAAACCATAGAGAATAGTAAATTGAAGTACAGTTTCAAGCCTATTGCATTTGAAAGTACATCTTTTTTTCGACGGTTAAAAATCGAAACTGTGCAATGTTTCGAAGTTAAAAAAATCACAGTAAAAGCGTTATTTAATGTTCACTTGTTGCCACCGTCAACATGACGTCATTGTTATTCTGAGATATGATTCCGCCCTGCAATATAGATTGCTGCTCTTATTTCAACAAAAGTTGTTAGTTTTTCACATAATATAAAAAGCAAATGAAAAACTGCCTTAATTAAAAAATTGTTCATTGAGTACATGCAGAATTATGTTTGTATTATAATTTGTAATTGCATATTGATTGAAATTTATCTACTTATGAAACATGTTCCTGTAGGTCGGTAAATAAATAAATTAATAAATTAATTAATTTTCTATGGGTCTCAAAAATCAGTCAGAATCGGACCTTTTAAGTGCATTGACGCATTCCTGATTAATATATTTCTCCTCCTTTTCAAATATGTATTTAAAATTCCCATTTTTGTCAAACTATGACCTCCCAACATAGAGGTCTTTTGACCACACAAGTGACGTAACGTTTGTGACTTTCAGAAACGTTACAGTGACGTCACAAAAATTAAAAAAATTGTCAGGCACATGTTTTTTACATTGAATAACATATTTTGTAGTGTTCTTGCAATTTTTCAAAGGTTTCTAAGCAATTCACATTTTAGTCACAGTGTGACTTCAATGAATGGTGGTATTTCGGTCACAGATGTGACGTGACGTACGTGACTCACAGTGACGTCACTGTGACGTCCCTGTGAACATGCATGCTTTACGGGATTATGACAGAATATAATAGCGGGCTTCACCCGCTATCGGACCGGTTCAGATTTTCATAAAAAAACGAAAAAATAGACCGGTAAATTTTTACTTTATAAAAAACATGACTTTTTTTTTTTTTTTTTTTTTTTTTTTTGCTAAATAAAATTTATTTCAATTTATTAAAGAAAGGATAAAATGTTTTGAAAGGAATATTAAAGAAACCCTTTGAGCGATCTTCGATCACGCTTACTCACTTGTCATTTTTTTCCGCAGAAGCTATTATAACAAGAACGAAAAATCATGCTTCAAGAATAGATTATGTAGCACTTTCCAACGCTTCCAAAATAATTTTACAAAACATACCGTTTAATAAGCTAAAAGATAACATCTAAGTAAACAATTTGGAAAACGCATAACATATTTAAAAACATAATTTCAGGAATTTCCAACAGATACAATATTCGGAAAAATATCCGAATACTTTTATTCAGCCCTGTATAGTATCTATAGATTTGTATATATACTACATAGGATGCTAAATTTTAGTTTAGTTAGGAAACGCGTAGCAGAGTTTAAAATTATCCTTCTGGAGTTTCTGTCAGTAAACGGAAATGTGTTCGCGAACTTTTGTGCTGCCCTGTATAGGATCTACAGAATTTATACACACCACGTAATAGACAAAAAGCGAGTTAAAATTAAAATCGCGTTCAGTAACTTAAAACGCACTTCCAGGAATTATTGTTAACAGACAGTAGAGAATTCTTTTGTGTATCCCTGTAAATGAACGATGACTGCTATACACACACTATTCTGTAGTAAGCCTCTTGTAATGCACCTTAGTAATATATATAAATTTCAATGCGTTTAAAATAATGAAACATTATTTAAATAAACCGCAGACGATTTTTCTCCATAGACGTAATGTAACGGAATTCTTTTGACTGTCCCTGTAAAGTAATTATAAGTGCTATGCACACCCTATTCCATATTAAGCTTCTTCTAATGCACCTTAGTGATATATATAAATTTCAATGAGTTTAAAATAGTGAAACATTATTTAAATAAACCGCAAATGATTTTTCCCCATAGACCGCAATGTAACGGATTTCTTTTGAGTGTCCCAGTAAAAAAACTATCAGTGCTACACACTTCCGTTGAAATAGGGAACATGCTATAGATAACGACAATAACATATAAAAATTGCAGCCGAGCACGGATGCATCCGAGCATATTTACGGGAGTTAGAGCACGGACAGACGGCCATGCGGCCAGACAAACCGAAGTCATAAGCACTTTTCAACTAGGTTAGAAAGTGCTAAAAATTAAATACCCAGATCTACAATTTTTTTTTTCTTTATTTCGTAAAGGCCTTTTTTTCTTTTCTATTATCGAATCCGCATTATAGTTCGTTCTGTTGATATTATCTAAATGTACAAAACGATGTTTGTCTAGTTTGCCTCGAATAATCAAGGCTTCAAAAGAAATAAATGTTAATAACCTACGACAAGCCATTCATTAATCGCTACAAACTCCGAAAAATTATAAATTGTCTGGTTTGGAGATTTCAACTTGTACAACCTTGAATAGTATCTCGTTGGAAATCCTTGAATTTTCCTTTTAATGAAATTCCAACGAAATAATTTTTCAGTAACCCGTCGATATTTAATGAATTGTTATTGTGTAACATTGCTTCATTTAGTTCCCGATTCTGAATATCCTAGAGGCTCTATCTCATCTCGCGTAGATCAGTTTGCTTATTTTGGAGCTGCAATAAAAAATTTTACCTGTTTTGAAACATTTTCAATGGAACTATAATTTTGTTTTGAAGAATGTCATTGAAATTTATGAGATTTTCTTACAGGAAAAAGATAGAAAAAAGGTTTACATGAGAAAATGTTATCATCAGTAGTTGTAAATTTATGCTGAAATCATGGGTTAGGCAATAGGTTAAAGTAAGTTTTGCATACAAATGAGGGGGTCGGAGCAAGAGAGTGCCAAGCCACATTTTTGAACTTCTAAGATATATCAATTTGAAAATTAGATCAAATACTCAAATCAAAATATATAAACATAAAGTTTTTTTTTTGCCAATTTCTGAGTAACATTTGAGATATTGTGAGTAACAATATGTCATTACTTTAATGATATACACTTTCTTTCTGTTAAAAAAGTTCTAGAAACATCTATGGCAAAAACGAAACCTGGGACATATGCTGCCACCTAATGACATTAGAAAAATATGATATGTAGGATATTATAATTTACAATATTAAGCAATAGATTACAGTGTCAGATTAGAAAAATATAATATGTAGGATATTATAATTTACAATATTAAGCAATAGATTACAGTGTCAGATTAGAAGAATATAATATGTAGGATACTATAATTTACAATATTAAGCAATAGATTACAGTGTCAAATTTAAAAAATATAATATGTAGTATATTATAATTTACAATATTAAGCAATAGATTACAGTGTCAAATTTAAAAAATATAATATGTAGGATATTATAATTTACAATATTAAGCAATAGATTACAGTGTCAGATTAGAAAAATATAATATGTAGGATATTATAATTTACAATATTAAGCAATAGATTACAGTGTCAGATTAGAAGAATATAATATGTAGGATACTATAATTTACAATATTAAGCAATAGATTACAGTGTCAAATTTAAAAAATATAATATGTAGGATATAAGAATTTACAATATTAAGCAATAGATTACAGTGTCAAATTTAAAAAATATAATATGTAGGATATTATAATTTACAATATTAAGCAATAGATTACAGTGTCAGATTTAAAAAATATAATATGTAGGATATTATAATTTACAATATTAAGCAATAGATTACAGTGTCAGATTAGAAGAATATAATATGTAGGATACTATAATTTACAATATTAAGCAATAGATTACAGTGTCAGATTTGAAAAATATAATATGTAGGATATTATAATTTACAATATTAAGCAATAGATTACAGTGTCAGATTTAAAAAATATAATATGTAGGATATTATAATTTACAATATTAAGCAATAGATTACAGTGTCAGATTAGAAGAATATAATATGTAGGATACTATAATTTACAATATTAAGCAATAGATTACAGTGTCAGATTTGAAAAATATAATATGTAGGATATTATAATTTACAATATTAAGCAATAGATTACAGTGTCAGATTAGAAAAATATAATATGTAGGATATTATAATTTACAAAATTAAGCAACAGATTGCAGTGTCAGTGCTTTCTCTATTACTCATATTGATACTCTCTGTGTATTATTCTTAAACATTTGAAAAAGTCCGTTAAACTTCCAATAGGACGTCAGATTAATTTTCTTTTTAATTCTTTAATGACGTCCTATTAAGCTGCTTTCTTTATTTACACATACTCATATTCCTTGTATTATTGAGAAATGTGTAAAACTGTCCGTTTTATTACCAATATGACGTCATATTAATCTTTTTTTTCAATTGATGAAACTTTTTATTTCATTTTCATTTTTCACGTGGAAATCTTTCAATAGAAAATTAATTTTTGTAGAAAGAATTTTATTGTGGATTTTTAATTGTTGGCAACTGCTATAACGAAAAGTGTTTAAATTTAATAGGAAAAGGCTGTTAGATTTTTCTTTTTTATCTCTATATATTAAAATAATACGATTTTTTTCTTCAAATTTTATGATTTTGAGCTTCATAGTACGTATTCAACTATAAGTACACAAAATTCAATATCTGTAAATTATATAGTTTCTCAGAACCGGCTCTTTGATGAACAGCAACATAGCGGGACGAATAGGGTTTCGTGAGATGAACGAAACCCTAAAAAGAAAAAACAAGAACGAAAAATCATGCGTCAAGCATAGATTATGTAACACTTTCCAACGCTTCCAAAATAATTTTACAAATCATTACCGTTTAATAAGCTGAAAGGTACTACCTAAGTAAACAGTTTGGAAAACGCATAACATATTTAACAAGTCGGAAATTGTACGTCAAACGTTACAAACGAGGTGCGTTCGTACTATAGCTAGTTATATAAATGTTCAGATCTTGATGATTTTTAATTCTGTTAAATGAATTATATCGTCTGCGAATTAATTTCTGTCATAAAATAAGTATCTCGGTTGCTTGACGATTAAACTTCGAAAGCTCCTATAAAAAAAAAAGCACCAATTTAAAAAAAAAAAAAGCAAATTTCTTAATAAATGTTTTTATTAATATTTTCTAAAGTTTTGATTCGATTTTTAAAAAAATTGAAATGCCTCGACAAAATTCTGCAAAGATAATACATCTTAAATTTAAAACCATTCGGTTGGGTAGTTTTTACGTTGTTATATGCGGACGGACGGACAGACAGACGGACGGACAGACGGACGGACCAGACGACGACAATAGGTGCTACGTATTTATATAATTACGAACGCACCTAAAAACGTAATTTCAGGAATTTCCTACATATACAATATTCGGAAAAATATCTGAATACTTTTATTCAGCCCTGTATATGATCTATAGATTTGTATATATATATATACTACATAGGATGCCAAATTTTAGCTTAGTTAGGAAACGCGTAGCACAGTTTATGATTCTCCTTCTAGAGTTTCTGTCAATAAACGGAAATGTGTACGCGAACTTTTGTGCTGCCCTGTATAGGATCTACAGAATTTATACACACCCAGTAATAGACAAAAAGCGAGTTAAATTTAAAATCGCGTTCAGCAACTTAAAACGCACTTCCAGGAATTATTATTAACAGACAGTAGAGAATTCTTTTGTGTGTCCCTGTAAATGAACGATGACCGCTATGCACACACTATTCTGTAGTAAACCTCTTGTAATGCACCTTAGTGATATATATAAATTTCAATGCGTTTAAAATAGTGAAACATTATTTCATTAAACCGCAAACGATTTTTTTCCATAGACGTAATGTAACGGAATTCTTTTGACTGTCCCTGTAAAGTAACTATAAGTGCTATGCACACCCTATTCCATATTCAGCTTCTTGTAATGCAATGTTACAAATTGTTTTGGCTTTTGTTCTAGAAATAACTTTATTCTGGTTTTTAACACTTTCCAACCTAGTTGAAAAGTGTTTATGACTTCAGTTTGTCTGGCCGTCTGTCCGTGCTCTAACTCCCGTAAATATGCTCGGATTGCTCTGCAATTTTTATATGTTATTGTCGTTATCTATAGCATGTTCCCTATTTCAACTGAAGTGTGTAGCACTTATAGTTTTTTTACAGGGATAGTCAAAAGAATTCTGTTACATTACTGTCAATGGGGAAAAATCATTTGCGGTTTATTTTAATGATGTTACACAATTTCAAGGACATTGTAGTTGATATATATCACTAAGGTGCATTAGAAGAAGCTTAATATGGAATAGGGTGTGCATAGCACTTATAGTTACTTTACAGGGAGAGTCAAAAGAATTCCGTTACATTACGTCTATGGAGAAAAATCGTCTGCGGTTTATTTAAATAATGTTTCACTATTTTAAACGCATTGAAATTTATATATATCACTAAGGTACATTACAAGAGACTTACTACAGAATAGTGTGTGTATAGCAGTCATCGTTCATTTACAGGGACACACAAAAGAATTATCTACTGTCTGTTAACAATAATTCCTGGAAGTGCGTTTTAAGTTACTGAACGCGACTTAAAATTTAACTCACTTTTTGTCTATTACGTGGTGTGTATAAATTCTGTAGATCCTATACAGGGCAGCACAAAAGTTCGCGAACCCATTTCCGTTTATTGACAGAAACTCCAGAAGGAGAATTTTAAACTGTGCTACGCGTTTCCTAACTGAACTAAAATTTAGCATCCTATGTAGTATATATACAAATCTATAGATCATATACAGGGCTGAATAAAAGTATCCGGCTATTTTTCCGAATATTGTATATGTTGAAAATTCCTGAAATTATGTTTTCAAATATGTTATGTGTTTTCCAAATTGTTTACTTAGATGTTATCTTTCAGCTTATTAAACAGTATGATTTGTAAAATTATTTTGGAAGCGTTGGAAAGTGTTACATAATCTATGCTTGACGCATGATTTTTCGTTCTTGTTGATCTTCCATTCGAAGCCCTGTGAAATCAATTGTATATATATAATCCCAACCTCATAAGCAAATATTTATTTATGTTTCCAAGTCCTTTCATGGTATTCTTTATTGCAACAAAGCAATTAGATGACTGCAATGAAAATATTTTATTTATCTTATAGCTAAAACATTTTCATTTTCCGTAAAAGCTATAAATCTTAGATTAAAATACATTATTCTAGTGAAACGTTCTGAAGTAAAAAAAATGCACACACATATACACGATTAATTGCACAAGGAAAACATCATTTGCTGAGATCTATTGTCTTCGTTCCAGGTAAATGCGCGTTCAAAATACCTTACTGATAACATTATTTCCATTTCTTATTTCCATATATCTGGAAGTTTAGCATTTGTAGGTGCGTTTGTAATTATATAAATACGTAGCATCTATAGTCGTCGTCTGGTCCGTCCGTCCGCATACCCAACCGAATTGTTTAAAATTTAATATATATAATCGTAGCAGAATTTTGTCGAGTCATTTCAAACTTTTTGAAAATCGAATCAAAACTTAAAAATATATTAATAAAAGTTTTCCTTATTCTATTAAATCCTATCGTATGTAATGATTAAAATCATTCATGATTAAAATCAATCTATCAAAATACGTAATCATGTGCTTTTATATAATAAAAGCGTAAGTCATGTGAGTATGAGGAAAACAAATACGAGCTAACCACTGCTTCTTTCATATGCCAGACAGCCATTTTTATTCAAAATTATTTTTTCGAATAAAATTGCATAAAAGTTACAATTTTAGAATGATCGTTTAAAAAAATTGTTTGTTTGAGAGATGAGTTACATTAAAAGATGTATAGATTCTGACATAACTTCAGCTGAAATTCGGTTGACAGCCCAATCTCAATCCATTAAAGCAAATAAACACAAGAGATTCGTTCATCGCGAGTCATAAAAATATTAAACCATGGAGGTAATCATTCGCAAAATCTCAATGGGGAATTTTGCAGCGCTGTCTGGTGTCGAAGAAAAAATTCCCATGTGTAAACGTGGCATGTAATAAAATAAGAGAAAAGGCATGCTCATTTCGTTCATAACAGACGATATAATTCATTTCACTGAAATAATAACAGTGATTTTTTTTTACATTGTAAAACTAGTTATAGTACGAACGCACCTCATTTGTCACGTTTGACGTACAATTTCCAACTTGTTGATTTTTAGTTTAAAGAAAAAGAAATCTTTGGAGGAACTCAAACGCATATATTTATGCGCCTCAGTTCGCAGCCTGCTGTTCCCATAGCAACTTCGTCCATTCTGGCATACGTTGCCATTTTAGCAATCTTAGCGCACTCAGAAAATAATTTATCGACTTAAAATAATCCCCATAGGTTATGGGCTTACATAAAATAAAAATAAAGAAAAAGCATGCGTTAATCATACACTGCAAAAAATAATTGTTGATTTTACAGTATAAAGCGCGGTAGCGTATTACTGCTTGCACGGCAGCGTATTACTGCTTTTTTTACTGTTTAATACTGTTAATTTTACGGTATAATACTGGCAGCTGGGATGCCAGTTTTATACTGTAAAATCAACAATTATTTTTTGCAGTGTAGATTATATATATATAACACTTTCAGAATAATGTAACAAAAGTACACCGTTTAAAAAAAGTATCAATGTTATCTAAAAAACAAGTTGGAAATTGTACGTCAAACGTGACAAACGAGGTGCGTTCGTACTATAGCTAGTTATATAAATATTCAGATCTTGATGATTTTTAATTCTGTGAAATGAATTATATCGTCTGCAGATTAATTTCTGTCATAAAATAAGTATCTCGGTCGCTTGACGGTTAAACCTCGAAAGCTCCTCTAACAAGAAAGCACCGATTAAAAAAAAAAAATCAAATTTCTTAATAAATGTTTTTATTAATATTTTCTAAAGTTTTGATTCGATTTTAATAAAAATTGAAATGTCTCGACAAAATTCTGCAAAGATAATATATCTTAAATTTCAAACCATTCGGTTGGGTAGTTTTTGCGTTGTTATATGCGGACGGACGGACAGACCAGACGACGACAATAGGTGCTACGTATTTATATAACAAGGTCCATATCAAACCGGGCGGGGTGGCCCACCTTTCGGCTTAAGCTCAAATAACTCCGCCCAGCAGGTTTGTTTACTTAATTATACTGAGCTTTACTAAATTATACTTTGTGATATTGAGCAATAATTATACTATACGTAATTCTGCAATACAAATTCTGAAAATACAAGATTCCAAAAATACAAATTCTGAAAATACAATTTACGAATCCTACTTAGCAGTACTAAATACTATTATTTGATACTGAGCAATAATACTACTGTAAGATGCTGAAGTAAATAATAATAATGGATAGAAGTAGGGACTAAATGAACAATAATGAATGAATAATAATACTAGAGCAAGCAATGATAAATTATGCTAAAAAAACTGAAAACACTGTAAGATGCCATTAAGAATAACGAAATTGTTAAGGTTAGAGTTTATGTATAGAAAGAGTATGTAAAGGTCTTTGTGCGTATTAAAAGTCTACTTCATCTTCAACCTCCACTAAGTCCAATGAAGGTAGCACGATTGAATAACGCATACCACATTTGAAAGCCCAATTTCTGAAATTGCTGTCCATAGCCGGAGAAGTATTCAAATTCTTTTGTGAAGCCCTGTATATGATCTATAGATTTGCATAGTATGCTAAAATTTAATTCAGTTTAGGAAACGCATAACACTCTTGAAAATTCCCTTTCAGGAATTTCCGTCAATAAACGGAAATGTACTTGAATTCTTTTGTGCAGCCCTGTATAAGATCTATCGAATTTATACACGCCAAGTAACATGCAAAAAATCTGTTAAATTAAAAACTCATACCACAACTGAAAACGCACTTCCAGCAATTATCGCTCATAGACAGTACTGTAACCGAATTATTTTGTGTGTCCCTGTAAATAAACTATAAAATACTATGCACACCCCATTCCCATAATGTAACGGAATTCTTTTGAGTAACTCTGTAAACGAACTATAAATTCTACACTTCATTTTTCAATACCGAACATGCCACAAGTAAAACTCAATCATGTAAATCACATGGCAAATCTGAGTATATTTACGCGAGTTAGAGCTCGGACAGACAGACGACCAGAGGACCAGACAAATCGAACTCATAAACACTTTCAACTAGGTTGAAAAATGTTAAAAATGAAAAAACTCCAGTGTACGAAACATTGGCATTACGTAGATATTTTTATAAGGTGTGATAATGTTTGTGAATCACAACCATCTTGAAAAGTTTTTCATACAGACCCGCCAAGACGGAATCTCAAGAAATGAGAGAAAAAATCCATTTTAGACAGGTTTTTCTCTTAGAAAGCACCCAATCCTCTATAATTTCATTGTATTATTTCACCGGGCCCATTGAAGTTTTGCAGTTTAAAGCAGGATTATGTTATACACAGGTTTCGTTTTGAGGTATTTTTACTGTATTTTATTCTAAATTTTATGTAGATATGTTGCAGGTATTTACTATCCCGGCTAAGATAATACCAAAACACTAAAATTGATTACTATTTTAACATCTCACATTTACCTGCAAATTAAAAAAAAAAAGTCCTTCCGACCTGTACCGGGAGGAAAAGATAGCTTTCCTATATCTTCGTTTTAAAATTTTAGCTAATGTTACACGAAAACAGCAAGTTAAAATGCAAAGAAACGTTTACAAAAGATTCGTTAATACTGAATTTGAATAAGAAATTTGCCAAATTATTGAGCAATAGCCAAATTGGCTTCATTTATGAAGACTTATTTTGGTCGCCAAATGTCGCCAATTTTGTCACCAATGTCGCCAATTTTGGCGCTAACGGATATGAATATATAGTTTTATGCGTATGATTGGGAAAATTATTACAACAATGAAAGAAAATAATTTGCGAGTAATCGCGTTAATGTGCTGTTTTGTTTCAAAATGTCAGCCCTCTAGAATTTCAAACTGCTCTATCTCAGCCATTTTTTAAGATAGAGGTAAACCAAAAAATGCTCTGGAATCCTTGTATCAAGGCCTAACATGTAATGAAAAAATAAATTTGAATTTTTAACTTTTTTGTATATTTATTTTAGTTTTAAATTTTTAAATGGCCAACAATGGCTTGAAACAAAATGGCGGACCAAGCTGGCCAACGAACTCGGTCGAGACATTGGTGAGCTTAATACACGCAATTAGTTTCATCAAAATTGATTTATAAATACGAGCGTTATCGTATGACATAGGTCAGATATATATATATATATATAGATATATCTATATATAAATCAACATTTGAACGGAGGGTGGTTTTGGGGTCTGGGGGTCATGATCGGTGAAAATATATCGAAATTTTCCGGAACTGCTGTCCTCCGAACGGCTGCAATAGGTAGCTTTATACTTTTTTGTATTGAAAGCTACCTAAAATGCATTGCACAGATAAAAGCTTAATTTTTTAGTATTCCATTAATGTCTACACTGAAAAAAAAAATGTTGATTTTACAGTATAATACTGGCAGCTGGGGTGCCAGTATTATACTGTAAAATCAACATTTTTTTTTTTTTTTTTTTTTTTTTTTTTGCAGTGTATTATCGCTCATAGACAGTACTGCAACCGAAAACTTTTGTGTGTCCCTATATATGAGTGATAAATGCTATGCACACCATATTTAACAGTAAACATCTTATTGTGCACCTCAGTAATATATGTCAGTTTCAATGTCCTTGAAATGGCGTAAAATTATTAAAATGCATTATAAACGATTCTCCCTCATAGACCATAATGTAATGGAATACTTTTGAATGTCCCTGTAAATGAACTATGCATAATACACACTTCATTTTCAATACCAAACATGCCATAGTAAATCTTAATAATATATATATGTTACACAAAAACCCGATCATATTTACGTGAGTTAGAGCTCGGACAGACAGACGGCCAGATAAACCGCGAATTCATAAACGCTTTTCAACTAATGTTGGAAAGTGTTAAAAAGAAAAATGTTTCTTAATC
The DNA here is from genome assembly GCA_963931845.1 of Maratus michaelseni. Taxonomy (NCBI): domain Eukaryota; kingdom Metazoa; phylum Arthropoda; class Arachnida; order Araneae; family Salticidae; genus Maratus; species Maratus michaelseni. The sequence goes on from OZ007591.1 coordinate 45,342,781, forward strand.
AAAGGGGAATACAATATACAGCGTCCTCTTTCGAGTTACCATGATTTCGAAAATCGTTTTTACTCTTTAGAAACCTCAGAAACCAATATACTTTCGAAATTTAAAGAAGCATTTATAAAAACAAAGTTATTTTGCTGCTACTGATTTCCGGAAACGTTTCCGAGTAGTTTTTATAGTGTGTTAATCAGTTTTCTCATCCCGGAATATAAGTTTTTCGGATGCTATTAATTTTGAAGTAAACATTTTCATGTTCCATGTTTTACAGACAAACATGCTAAATTAACAGCATTAACATTAACAATAAAATTAATATTATTTTGTTACCCTTTCAAGTATAAAAAGAATTACGCTACCGCGCAGCAGCGTATTACTGCTTATTTTACTGTTTATTACTGTCAATTTTACGGTATAATACTGGCAGCTGGAATGCCAGTATTATACTGTAAAATCAATATTTTTTTTTGCAGTGCATTTTCGTAAAAAATAAAAATAAAATAAAAAAAATAAAAAAAACGTTTTTTTGTCAGTGTTACTGTCCTATCTTTTGGTTAAGAATTGTAAGCAAAGGAAACGCATTACAACGCATTCTTATTTTAAATTATTTTTTATCCAATTTTGGTTATAACAAGAAAGAAAAATCATCCGTCAAGCATAGATTATGAAACATTTTCCAGCATTTCAATAATATGTTAACAAAACTTCGATAAATAAGATACCTTTAGCAAACATTTTAAAAAACGCATAACACATTTAAAAACCAGATTTCCCCAATTACCGTCCATAACCAGAAAAGTGCTCAATTCTTTTCTGCAGCCTTGTATATGATCTATTAGATTTTTTTATACATAGTAGGCTAAAAGTTAGTTTAGTATAAAAACGCACAAAACAGTTAAACTTTATACCTTCGGCAATTTCTATTTCACAGTCTTTTGTACAGCTGTACTGTATATTACCTACAGATTTTAATACACGCCACATATTAAGCTAACATTTAATTCAGGCAAAAATACGCTTAAAATGGATGAAATCACACTTCCCGAATTTATCATCCATAGACGGCCATGTATCCAGTTCTTCGCGAGGCCTTGTATATGATTTTATCCATATTCTACAAACATATCTTGGTATACTAAATACAGTGGCTCATATTTGTTTTTGGACACTTGTGTTTTTGAAACTTACTTATAGAAAACATCATCTAAATATTAAAGGAGCTACTTAATTTTTTTTTTTCGTATAAACTTTCTTTTGTCTATAATAAAACCTACGTATAGTAATAAAAATATATTCAAAACTTTTTTTCAAAAAATTAATTTACCGAGAAAGTGCTAAAGACAATCTGACATAAGTCTAATTGGACACTTTGAACATTCAACAAATGTAAACAAAAATATGCAAATAATCAAACGTTTTAATACTTTGTTGAGTATCCTTTAGCTGAAATTACACGTTTAGTACGTTTTGGCATGGATGAAAAAAAAAAATTGTGTAAGAATGTTCAATTTTGTTCCATTCCTCTCTTAATACTGCTTTAAGTTGTTCTTTCGAAGAAATATCATATTTTTTTGTTATTTTCTCCAGTTCATGTCCCACATTTTCAGTTGTGTTTAAATCTGCAGAATATGGTGGAGCCTTAATAACTTTGGGACAATTGTACAGCAGCCATAAGCGAAAGTTTAGGGCTGTAAGTTTGGGATCATTATCTTGATACAGCTTGAATACGTTTTGAATTCCAAGTTTTTGGGCAGATATTTTCCAGTTTTCCTTCAGGATATTTATATACTTATATTGGTCCATATTATTTTCAATGAAAACTAAATTTATCATATTAGAAGCAGCAAAACATCCCCAAACCATTATGTCTCCACCTCATGTTTCACAGTTGGCAATGGATTTTCTGGATTGAGCTTTTCGTTGGCTTTCTCCACACAGTTATTCGCCCCAAATATGTTAAATTTTGATTCATCCACAAATATGACGTTTTCTCAAAACGATAAGTCTTTGTCTACGATGGATTTTGCAAAATCCAGACGTAACTTTCTTGCTCTTTCATTAATGAAAAAAATTTCTTCTGGCAACTCTACTGTATCCATATGATCTGATAACTCGTCTAACAGTTTCAGTTTTTACTTTTATTGCAAATCTGTTTTCTAATTCTGTTGTAAGTTTCGCTGCACTAATTCTTGGATTTTTCTTGATTTTATGCTTAATAAACCTTCGATTCCTGGGAGTTAGCTTGCGAGAAGCTCCTGACTTTAATGGTTTTTCAACAGTTCCACGTAATTTACCACCAGTTTTATAATAGCAAAAACAGTTAAATGTCTTACTTTAACAAGTTTTGCGACAGTTCTGATATTTTTACCATCTTTAAAATGTTCTATGATTAATTTACTAATAGAATTTGTTGTAACTTTGTAGCGCCCAGCCATGTTCACTTCAAATATAGAAATGTAAGCAAATTTAGATGAAGTAGTAGTAATTTTAAAGTGCAGACGATAATATTTGCCATATATTTCCATCTATACTAATAAAAGAAAGTTTCGCTCTGTGTGTCTGTGTGTGTGTGTGTGTCTGTCTGCGATGGCTCGGAAAATTTAGCGCACCTAGAAGTCTGTAAATTTAGATTTAGGTAGTCCAAACCCTCTCCTGGTATACCTGAGTCTCAGAATTTTAATATTTTGATAATTAGCCTAGATATTAATTAGATTCTCATTAACCATCGCTTCTAAAATAACATCTTTTAAATCAAAATGGCAAAAGAAACGAACCGGTGCATTGGATTTGCAAACAGAAATGAACGAATTCGAAATTATTTTACTAATTAGCGAATTTTAAGAAAACTAATTGAGATATCAATTTGAAAATTTCTGAGCATATGTAAAAAAATATTCTGCATCTAACTGTGTGATTTTTGAAGAATTCGGTCGATAATTTTTTTTAATTTAAGCAAACAACTGCCAAAAATCTGCCGGCGCCAGTGAAAACGATCCTTGAAATTTTCAGACAGGGATCTGCTTTCATTAAAAACTGAACTACAAAGAGATCTGTTTCTCGGGCCGATCCCTCCATTGTGTTTGCGAAAATGAAAGGAAATATTTACCAATTTTTACTAATGAACAAAAATTTAGGTAACTAATTAAGGTATAGATTTGAAATTGAGGTCGGGAAGGGGTGTCATCTGCCGGCTATTTTAGCGTAGCGTCTTCGTTATGTTCTAATTATCAGAAAAATGTAATTCTTTTTTTAATGATCGCGTTAATGTAGGTGACGGTGGTTCTCTAGAACAAATTATTCATTATGTTTGTGGGTAACGGGAAAGAGGGGGTTAACGCCTTTCTCTGAGATTGTAATTATCTCGGGACCGAGCAACGCCGGGCGGGTCAGCTAGTTTATAATAAAAATAAATAACAAAAAATATGGTCTGTCAAAAAATTTATTAAAGCTTACAAGCGTCCCATTACTTATGTGAGATTGTTTTTAACACTTTCTCGGTAAATTATTTAAAAAAAAAAAAAGATTTGAATTTATTTTTATTACAGTATGTAGAGAGAAAGTATTATAGAGAAAAGAAAGTTTATATGAAACAAAAATTAAGTGGCTCTTTTAATATTTAAATGATGTTTTTTATAAGTAAGTTTCAAAAACACAAGTTTCCAAAAACAAATGTGAGCCACTGTAATAGTTACATTTTTGAAATGCATAACTTAATTAAAGCCAACTTTAAGCAATTCACACTCATTCTTAGTAATGCTTTCGAATTAGTTTGTGTAGCCCTATGTATGACCTATAGCATTTATACACAACACGTAATACTAAAAAAATTAGCTAAACTTACAAACGCATAGTATAACTGAAAAAGCACTTCCAGCAATTTTTGGTAATAGACAGCGCTTCGGATACATACTGTATCCGACATCTTTTGAGGTCATATCGCGAAAGAGCGTTAACACATTTGATGGAAGTATGTGCAGTGGTAGCAGCATTTTGCATGGATAATAATGCTCAACTGGGTGGCAGTTTTAAATGATGAAGACAGGGTGTGCAAATTGGATATTTGGTTGATATTTTTATATAAATGAACGAAATGATTTTATCATTGCAATATAAAACTGTAATTTTTTATATACACTGCAAAAAATAAATGTCGATTTTACAGTATAAAACTGGCACCCCAGCTGCCAGTATTATACCGTAAAATTAACAGTATTAAACAGTAAAATAAGCAGTATTACTGCTTGCGCGGCAGCGTATTACTGCTTATTTTACTGTTTAATACTGTTAATTTTACGGTATAATACTGGCAGCTGGGTGCCAGTTTTATACTGCAAAATCAACAATTATTTTTTGCAGTGTAAACGACAAACTGTCTTCGTTTGAGAGGAAACGTGTGCATTGGTTGGAGTGTGTGGAAAGGGAAGATATGGATTGCTTAACCTATCAAACAAGTTGGAAATTGTACATTAAATGTGACATAGGAGGTGCGTTCGTTTTATAAGTAGTTTCACAATGTAAAAAAAAAAATCATTGTTATTATTTCAGTGAAATGAGTTATATCGTCTGCTATGAGCGAAATGAATATGCCTTTTCTTTTTCTTATTACGTATGCCACTTTACAAATGCGAATTTCTTTTTCTACACCTGACAGCACTGTAAAATTCACCACGGAGATCTTGCTTTGAGAATGATTACGCCCATGGTTTAATTTTTTTATGACTGATAATGAAAGAATCTCCTGTGTTTATTTACTCTAATGGATTGAGATATTCGGCTGTTAACGTAATTTCCACTGAAGTTATCTCAGAATCTATATATTTTTTAATGCAACTCATCTCTCAAACAAACAATTTTTTTGGACGATCTTTCTAAAAATGTAACTTTTAAGCAATTTTATTCGAAAAAATAATTTTGAATAAAAATGGCCGCCTGGCATATGAAAAAAGAAGTGATTTGCCCGTATTTGTTTTCCTCAGTCACATGACGTGCTTTTATTATATAGATTAAGTACGATGGATTTAATAGAATAAAGAAAACTTTTATTAATATCTTTTTAAGTTTTGATTCGATTTTCATAAAAATTAAAATGACTCGACAAAATTCTCCAACGATAATATATATTAAATTTCAAACCATTCGGTTGGGTAGTTTTTGTGCTGTTATATGCGGACAGACGGACGGACCAGACGACGACTATAGGTGCTACGTATTTATATAATTACGAACGCATCTAAAAAAGTTCTTGAATGGAAATAAAAATTCAAATCAAGAATCCAGTCACATCCAAATTAAAGAAAAAGTAGACTCAAATATTCAGGTGAATTCCAAAGCTTTGAAAACCCCGTTTATCAACACTATTTTCCAACAACTCAAGAACTTGACTTAAAATGGGTACTAAACTTGTCAACAGTAAAACACCCAGCTTAAAATCAGTAAATTACGCAATCCTCTGTAATTTAACAAAACACGGGGAATTCAAATCGCATTTGAAAATAAAATGCAACATAATTTTGTTGTCATTTGATATCTGAATTCAGAGTCTTGTTTGAGAAAGCGAAAGTTTTGTTGCTAATGACATATCTCGTGTCCACTTACATGGCCATCAAAGCGTAAATAAGAAGCCGCTCAGATTCAGAACCAGACAATATCCTGCAATTATCATCAACTGAACCATATATCAGAAAGCTGTTCAAAACAATGGAATTATAGGTTTCAAATAAACGTTTATACGTTGTTATTCAGCACACTAACAAAGCAATATGAAGTGTATTTAATTTTGGAGAAATTTTATGCATTGTCAAGTTTTGGTTATATCATTTGTATTAATGGTAATCGATTTAAAAAAAAATTGAGTATTATGGTAAATTTATAAGGCATAATTTCATTGCAGGGATAATGCACATTTGTTTAGACTATCTACGCCTTATTTTTCCTGCTTCGTAGCAATGCATCTAAAGACCAATAACTTGTAAAACATAGGCTACGATTGGCTTCAGTGGCATCGCCAAAATGGCGATTTTATACATGGGCAACACGGCGATTTTCACGTGATTTTTCTTCGTCTGGCAATCCAGTAGAGCAGATTGCGTGTGTTTTATATTAAAATAGCTAATCCACCCGGGGTTACCTGGTCCCGCCAAAAAAATAGTACGAAACGCGAAAACACTCTAAATAGCGCTGCACGAATACACGCTGTATATAATGAATGCGATAGTTAATAAAAAAATCTTTCCCCCTCCCCAACCTCTCCCAATCATCGCAAATATAAAAAAATTTGTTTAATAAAATAATCCTTTATTAATTCCGTCCACTGTCAAATAGCTATTTATTTCTTTTTCCATTAAAAAGAAAAAAAAATCAGGATTTACGTTGTTACACCTTGCTATGTTATGGGATGGGATGGTATTATTTTATTAAGGTTAAATATATACAGCTGTCACATTCTCGTGCTGCGTAATTGCCAAGTCACAAAATAATCATTAACTAAAAATGTAAAGACTAGGAGTGATTTGTAAATGAAAATTTCAGAGTTAATAAGATAGTTAAACTTGGCTTTACACGATCTCAGAACTTTTTTACGGTTAGTCACTAAACTTGGCTGTCTTTTTTATATGTGACGTTTTTGATGGGATATCACTATCATTACACATCTGAGTTACCCTTTTAAACAGATACTCGATACTATTGATGGGCATAATGAATGATTTTGATGTGACTGAATCATTCGGGCTTGCGCAAAAGCAAAGCTTCCAATTATCGTATTTTTTTTTATATCATTTAAAACCATAAATTTTGTAAAAAATAATAAATAAATAAATAAATAAATAATAAAATAATAATAATAATAATAATAACAATAATAATAATAATAATTTAAGAGCCATAAACTCTTATCCTATATATTATAATGTATGGTTATTGAAAAGTACCTTTTATATTTAACCCTTTCCGGCACAGTGGTCCCACTCCGGGCACACATAATTTTAATTCCAAACTTACATTCGGCACCAAGAATATTTTAATAAAATTTTGTTTATACAATGAAAGTTTAAAATAAGGAGTTCATATTTTCTAAAAAAGTCGTTTGTAAATACCGGTGTCAGTCATCAGTTTCTCATTTTACGAACAGACTTTGTCTGTGCCGGAAAGGGTTAAAGAGATGGGGCTAGTCTCTGGTTGCAGTTCTTTATTCTAGTTTACAAACTTATGAAATATTTTCTTCTTTTTTTTTTTTTTTTTTTTTTGTACTGTAAGCTTAACGTCAAATTAATTTATTTCTTCTGCTTAGTTTTCTTCTTTATCTTTTTAGTATATTTAAATTTTAAATTTTTCAAGTTGTTCATTTGTTCATTTTCATGTAGTCTTATACTACAGATAAACTTAATTTTTCAATGGCTCCTTTATATCTCTGCAATTCTCTTACATGTCGCCTGGATGTTAAGTTGCACCGCAACTAGGAAGTCCATTAAGATGCCTACACTGGAACAAAGGAACAATGACACTCTAGTTTGGACTTTCTAGTGAACAACTTCACATCCAGACAACGTGTAAGCGACATGCAGAGACATAAGGAAGCCAGTAAAGAAGTTTAACTGTAGTAAAAACTGCATGAATGAAAGTATAAATAGAGAAATTTAAAAGAAATTTAAATTTATAAAACATAAAAGGAGAACTATCAAAAATGAAAAAAGAAAAAAAATCCATTAGTTCCTAAGCTGGAGAGAAAGCAACAAAAGACTAGTCCTAAGATCTCAGAAAAAAAGACACTTTTCAGTGACCATACATTTAAATTGAAGATATATAAAAAGTTACAAATGCAACAGACTCTCAACACTGTTCCATATCGTCCCCCCCCCCGCCTTTGTTTTAAAAAAAAAATCTGATTTTCATTGATTAAAAATAATACAGTGATTGGCAGCTATGCTTTCATATTTCAAATTTAAAAGAAATTTAAATTTATAAAAAATAAAAGGAAAACTATCAAAAATTTAAAAAAAAAAATAAAAAGATTCTATTAGTTCCTAAGCTGGCGAGAAAGCAACCGAAGACTAGCCCTAAAAACTCAGAAAAAAAAGGACACTTTTTAGTGACCATACATTTAAATTTGTAGATATAAAAAAAGTTACAAATGCAACAGACTATTAAGTGATGCCTATATTGTTCCATATAATTCCATTAATTTCTTTCTTTCTTTTTCTTTTTTTTTTCTTTTTTTTTTTTACAAAATTTTTTATTTTAATTGATTAAAAAGAATATAGGTGTTTGTCAACTATGCGTTTACGCATACCCGATTGATTCAATCAAATATCAAAATCATTCATTGTGAACATCACTACTGGGCAATAATGACTTATGATAACGCATCATAGAATGTAAACAAAACAGACAAATCTTCGGTAAATAAAAAAAAGTCACTTACCTTAAGCGCTCTTCACAGATGCGTCTGTCAAAATTGCCGCTTGCTTCGGGATAGCAAAAAGATTCTGTCCTTGGGGATATATCTTCCAGGGCCGCTTTTCTTCGTCTCTCGTAAAGAGAACTGGTTCCATACGGGAATCCTAACTCCATATTAATGAGCAATTGCGAAAGAGCTGATGCTCTTCACTGATTTTTTATTTTTTTTATTTTATATATTTCTTATTTAATAATTACTCAGTATTTATTTGGAATTAAAAAGTATCTAATTCCACCCAGTGGTGCGGTCAAATGGGGATCCATGGGATCCAGAACCCCCTCCGAAAAAAGAAAGTATAAAGATAAAAATGAATTTGTTTAAAGAAGTTTTTTTTTTAAACTTGTTTTATAAATATATATGTGTGTGTGTGTGTGTGTGTGTGCACTGCAAAAAAAAAAAAAAAAAAAAAAATGTTGATTTTACAGTATAATACTGGCATCCAGCTGCCAGTATTATACCGTAAAATTAACAGTAATAAACAGTAAAATGAGCAGTAACACACTGCCGCGCATGCGCGGTAGTAAAATCAACAACTTTTGTGTAAAATCAACAACATTTCAAAAATAAACAGCATTTGTGTAAAATCAACAACTTTTTTTTTTTGCAGTGTGTGTGTGTCTTATCTATTCATTTGAAATTTTAAACCACTTCCGTTAAAATAAGTTTGATACAGAGAAGTTTCACTTAATAAATAATGATAAAAATTAATGAAAGTGATTTTCGCTCAATTGGAAAGTTTTGGACCCTCCCTGTAAAAAAAATTTTGGTTACGCCACTGATTCTACCATATTCACCCTGCAAGAACCGCATGCAGATGCAGCGCCCCTTCAGTTTTTGTTTGCAGTCCAGATCATACATATCAAAGTACGTTTTTAGGTTTTTGCAGTCTATTGTCTAGTAATATAGTGAGAAAATGTTTAATCAAAATGTCCAGTAGTACCAAACATTTTGATTAAACATTTCTATTTTCTTTGCAATGCTTAGAGTATAGGTTACCCAGCAGAAATTGTTCTTAAAAAAAGGTTTAACTGATTAATAAACCATGTGAGCCTGATAAGGCAAAATCCATTAGGAAAAGAAAAACCATGCGCCAAGCATAGATTATAAAATAATTCCCAACACTTCCAGAATACTACAACGGAAATTCGCCGTTTAAAAAGGCAAAAAAAGATATCTAAGTAAACAACTTAGAAAACGCAAAACGTATTTGAAAACCAGATTTTGGTCATTACTATCCGTAGCCGGAAAAGTACACAAATTGTTTTGAGGATCCCTGTACATTATCTATAGATCTGCATATACGCTACATAGTGTGGTAAAATTCAGCTTAGTTAGAAAACACATAGCACAGTCGAAAATTCACCTTCAGCAATTTCCGTCAATAAATAAACAGAAATACACTCGAATATTATCTACAGAATTACATTTGGTAGATAATATTCGATAGATTTATATTATCGACATATTTTGATACCAACCATATTATAGCCTCATACAGTGGCGCACCCACAGGGAGAACTAAGAGGGCTGAAGCCCCTCCCAAACCCCGAGACAGACTAACAAAAGGGCAGCATTTTTCCAATTATATGTTCTCAAACCATTGTCAAATTAGACAAAAAATTTAATATAGTTTAAGAGACAAATATTACTAAAAGTATCATAATTATGAAGTTCTATAAATGAATAAATAAATGTAAATTTTAAAAAATATGTCTTATTTGTAAAACCAAAATAACTTTCTACAGATTCCGTTAACAAATGTACAATAAGACTGTTTTAAAAAAAATGGCAGCCTAACACATCTAGAAATAATGAAGTCCTAGCCTATGTCTCATGAAAGAAAAACGGCCAAAGCCCAGTCCGTACAGACATCTAAAAATCTAGCCCCTCCCAAAGCGTAATTCCGAGTGCGCCATTGGCCTCATATTAATTTAAAATTGTAATTCGGGAAATAAAAGATTACCAAAACTGAAAGGCTGTTAGATTTTTGGTTTTTTATCTCTCTATATTAAAATAATACGTTTTTTTTTATTTTATGATTTTGAGCTTCGTAGTAGGTATTCAGCTATAAGTACACAAAATTTCAAGTCTGTGAGTTATATAGTTTCTGAGAACCGGCTCTGTGACGGACAGACAACGTAGCGGGACGAATAGGGTTTCGTGAGATGAACGAAACCCTAAAAAAAAAGGCCTGTTTTGAACGCTTTTTTTTTTTCATAATTGAACACATGTATATTTTTTTTTTAACCACATACTACTTTTATTTAATTTTTCATTTTACTTCAATTTAATTGTCAAAATATGTTTTGTGACAACTTTTACCCTTTTTCTGTCTTGTATCATCATTTTAGGTAATATGACGTACACAGCGGGCACCACTTTTATTAGCATTTTCTATTTGTTTCTTTAATAGCCTAAAATTCAAAGATTTATATATGTAAAATTGAACTTGAAACCTTTTGCAATTCATATCTACCTATATGTAAAATTTTTATACATGTAATTCGAAATGGTATACTGTACATTTTCATAACTAGAAAAAGTAAGCTTCTACTCATATCGTACCCAGATATCACGACCACGAGGCGGGGCCATCGTGAAAACAACTTTCCTCTCTTAGCGGGCCTGCTTCAAGACATGGATGACGTCACACAAGAGATCTGAGTAGCAGACAAGTAAGATTGAATACGCATATGTGTGCACCAAAAACAATGCTATAAAATCCAGTTATGTGATATTTTCTTGCGTAATTTCTGGCTTATTTTAGATATGTTTGAATTATACATGCAATAAATGAATAATAAAGGTTCCGCAAGACCTAATTTTATGATTGTTAATAAAAGTATTGTTATTACATATACAAATAAATAAAAATTTTAACTTTTTCTAAACAATTGAAACAAAAATTCAATTTAAATTGTATAATGTATGAATAATTTAAAATACACATTCTGTTACTAGGTATTACAACTAAGATAACACTATCTTTCAAACACTCTTATCTGACAAAAGATAGTTTTTTAATTACTAATTATAATGTGCATTTTATATTTTTATGTATTTTTTTTTTTTTTTTTTTTTAAGGATAAAAGAAAATGTCACCATTTTCAAATTCCACACACATTTTTAATTCGATTATAAATTTAATATTTACTTAAAAGGGAAAATTCATTTAAACAGAAAAATCCACATCCATCTAGTAAATACACAGATTCCCAAGTTGTTATTTCAATAAATTAATATTAAATATTTATAAAAAGAAAAGTAATTCTATTCAAGAACATCAAGCAGAATATATATTTTCAAATAATTTACAACAATTATGACACTTAATATTTTCTCAGAGAAAATAATCTCACTTAAATATACAATATTAAGTAAGTGGAAATAACAAACTTATTAATGAAACTTACATACTGGTTAATGCCGATAATTTTCTCTTGTTACAAGTGATTTTTCTATTGTAATTTTTTACTTTTGTATAGTTATTTAGCAATTCCTGACAAACACAATCTAAATAGATATGAAAGTTCATTTCCACATTTGCAATTAATTATGAATTCCAGACCTAAAATTTCAGTCTTTTCAGTAGTAAGTTAAAATAAAAGCATAATGAAGTCAGAAAAATAATAATGTTTAATTATCGTCTGTTGACATTCTGTGTATATTTTACTGTACGTAGCCCGTTTACCATCATACGTAGTATAGGGTAAGTCTTGTAATCGTTTTGAAAATCGAAAAAAAAAATTTGACGGATTCACACGTTTCAGACACTTGGAGATTCCGAAAAACATATTTTTAGGAAACATTTTTTTGCCGTCCGTCTGTGTGTCTGTAAACTCTCTATCTCCCGAAAAAATTGAGATAGAGACTTGAAATTTGGTATGTACTTAGTATGTAATAATGGGAAGAAGCTTAGTGAATTTCAGTAACCTCGATGATCCGGAACTATTTTTTTCGGACTCTCGAAATATTCGTTTTAATAAAAGGTATATAAAAATTTTCGAAATTGTTTATTTTAAGGAGTGAGTATAAAAGACAATAAAAAAACATAAATTTGCATAAAGCATTAAGTAGATCGGATCATTAGTTGCCGAGATATTTGTAATCCTATTTCCCACACTCTTCGATTTTTCATGACCCTGTATTTCATCCAAATTTCAATTCAAATATATATTTTAATTGGAAATGAGACGCTTAATCAGATGCAATAAACCGCTAGTTAATAGGATTATTATTATTTTTTTTTTTTTTTTTGGAATTATAAGGATGTTTCTTTTAAGCAATTCAGTAATCGAGCCTTTAAAGTTTATGACGTCATCAAGCCACGATTTTATTCGAATTGCAATGCATTTTATAAGTAGTTTACACATTTTTTATTTTAATATTTTACATTATGCATATCCATGATGGGTAAGTTTTAGGGTGGCCCCCAACGACTAGTTTATCTGCGTATTCGTCATTGCGATTGTTTGAATAAAGTTATATTAAATATTTAAAATTATTAATAGTACTAATAGTAGTAATAGTATTATAATAGTAGAATATGCACGGTCATCCCGATTTATTTCAACACAACAGAAAGGGTAAGCGATTACCTTTATTAAAGTATTAAGTAAAATATAATTTTTACAACATTCGAATTCGTGAATTGACACACGGTATACATATATTTTGCGTTTTAAATAATGATATAAAAAAAAGGGTACTTCCTTAAATTGTTTATTCAAATAGTCCAAATAATATACTTTAAAAAAAATAACATTTTGAAAAACATTTTTACGTAAAATTTATCTGAAATATAGAAGCAAAAAAAAAATGGCGAAACTGCACGCCAAAGGAAACTAAACACGAGAGTCGATCTCGTTTGTGACGTCAGGTCACGTGTTTTAAAGCTCAAAGCAGGCCCGCTAAGACAGGAAAGTTGTTTTCACGATGGCCCCCGCACGAGGCCGACTGAAATATTTCTATTGTAGCAATTGATATCTATAACATGTTAAAATTTCATTCCGAAACTCGATGATGTGATAATACAGCCAAAGCGAAGAATCGACGCCCCCTTTTGCTCATATCGAACAAAAATATCACGAGACAGACAAAAGTATTTCTATTGTACTAATTGATATACAGGGTGGTTATAATATAAGTATCCCTATTTGGAGCTGTCTGTAGCTTGAAGGAATAACCGGAATGAAATCAAAATCAGTACACTTACTATTCGAGAAGGGGGAAGAAGAATGGAACAAACATTCTGCAGTTGAGCACTGCAGCGTACCACCTGGATTGTGTCCTTCAGCAAAATGGCCATGTGGAACCTGAACATGATCGGCACTGCCCTGCGAAAGCGTAGTCACATTCACTGTGACATTTTCCAACAAATTAGGTATGCCATCCGGTTACGTCTTATTTTTTTGTTCTTGTATTACACATTACATTTCACCCTCAATAGCGCCATCTGTCGATGATTATTGCAATTTTTTTTACTGTTCCATTCTTCTTCCCCCTTCTTGAATAGTAAGTGTACCGATTTTGGCTTCATTCGGGTTATTCCTTCAAGCTACAGACAGCTCCAAATAGAGATACTTATTTTATAACCACCCAGTATACAACATATTAAAACTTTATTTCGAAACTTGATTATGTGATAGAACCTCCAAAATGAAGAATTTGCCCCATCTTGCTCATGTCGTACTAAGATATTACGATTCAGACTGAAATATTTGTATTGTACCATAGATTAACATACAAGATAAAACAGTTGAAGCAAAATCTGTAATGGCAGCAATAATAGCGTCACTAGTGACAAGGGGGAAAACTAACAATAGCTTCCTAAATTTACCCATATATGAAATCTGTTATTGCTCTATATTTTTAATATCTATTCTTTTCGCTTCGAAGCAGACGATTCTCTTCAAATTGGCCGCTCGCTGGCGTGTTAAGTTTCTTTTTAAAGGACTTATTTTTATTTTTATTTATTATTATTATTATTGAAACAACAGTTCTTTTCAGAACTTTTTTAGTATGTTAAAGGCGTTAAAATATGTCATGTAGAATCATGTCTGCATACAAATTGGAATTTTAAAACTTTCGTTTTTCGCTTTTCTTATAAAGTTGAAAATGTAAACATGCAGCATTTAAAGAAGAAAGATCATAATAAGATAGACGTTCAAAAGAAGAAATATTCCGTTTATGAGACATTCCTTCCCCCTTGTCACTATCGGCCACTGCGTTCGTCATCTCGTTACCATTCAAAGACATTTAAGATACATAGACTGGCAAAACTGTCAGTTTAACTGAGGATTTTTGATCACAGCTGACGTACGTCAAATTGTTGATATTTCCTCGTACAGTATATTATATGCGGTTAGCTGTGTTGTGCTATAATTTCTTTATTCGAGATTTTTTATAAAAGTTTTTTTAAATGGTTATTAAATTTAAAAGTATTCTATTTCATTTAACACTTTATTAACACTTTATTTAACACTGGTATTAGTTTGTTATTAAGACGAAATCGCAATTGTTATATGTGTGTTGCATACAATTGAAGAAACAGCAATCAATATGCATAAATAAAACTTTATCTATCCATCGGTAAGTCAATTTTTATTTATGAATATACTTAAGAATGTCCTTTTTAATAAATTTTGGTATCATTGTTTCATTTATTTAGTCAGTGTTATTTATAGTGAGGACAAAATGAAATTCATCAATTTGATTTGGCCATGAATTTATGGCACAAATGAGATTTATTTAAAAGTAGTTATTTACTTGATTATAAGTTGTTTAGATGAAATATGTTTCATTATCATATAAACACTGAGATATTAGCTTTCGATATTATATAAAACTAAGAAAGTAAATTTTTTTTTTTAGTTTGAACAGCAAAATTATATTTATTCATAATGTAGTTATTCATAACTTTTTTAATCAATAAAAATATCACTTTCTTATGAATCGCTTCATTTTAATTTAGCTGTTACAGTAGATAACTGTTTTGGAATTCCTAATGCATTTTTAATATACCTTCAGAGTGTGGTATAAAATAAAAATATTTACTGAAACACTAAGAACTTTTTATTCCTGTTGTTATCTAAAACTGTACAATTAGAATAATTTTTGCAAGTCCTAAATGAATATCAACATAATGACATATCTGATAATGTAAGCTATAATCAAGATATCTCTGGTCTGCCTACTTATGGAAGTCGAGGAGATGACTTACAAAGCTGACTTTTGGGATTCAAGGAACTCAGTTAACCAAGTCTTCTGTTGGAATTTTTATGCCAGCTGGGTACATTCACAGACAGAAGTGTGTATTTCATATTTCTGTCTGTAAATGTAACTTGCTAGAGCTTCAGATGTCTTCTACGTCCAAGAAAACTCATGCTGCAAATCTTCATTTACAGTTTGTGGCGATGGATATGCTTCACAGTAATTCAATATGTGGATATTAAGTTCATTTAAGATTTGGAAAAATTATTTCTGTACTTTTTTGCATAACAACAATAATAAAAAGTTCTTTGTTTTTCAGTAACTATTTTTATTTTATATTTGTATGTGAAATAAGTGATATATATTAGAAATGCTGACACTTCTCGACTAATTTGGCGAGAGAAGGAAATTTAACATGCATATTTTCTGGCAACCTATTCACTGTTTCTTTGGAACTGATGCTTTACACTCACGCAAACATGTAAACATAAGTTTGGCGACTTTTGGGTTGGTGCGATTTTCAAGACCGCGCCAAACGAATAACTTAATACAATGGCTTGGTTGCCTTTTAAGGAAAAAATCCCCTAAATTTGGCGACTTTTTTCCTTTTTTTAACCGATTGTTATTTTTTTTTTCTGCGTGAGTGTAAAGCATCTTAGCCGTTTCTTTTACACAAGATTTTTTTTGGTATTTATACAATTTATTTAATATAAAAAGTCATTTATTTTTTTGGTACTTCTCCATTATCCCGTCGACCACTTTTCATAAAAAAGTTATCGCCAATCTGTAGGATTTAACGCCAAAAATGCAGTCCCATTCACTTGTTGTTAGAAGCATTACATGTATTTGTTATGTCATCAAGTGGTTTTTAATTCAACATTTACCTGTATTTTTTATTATGTTTTACCGATTATTAGTTATTTCGTTAATTAAAATAACAATTGCATCCTTAAACGGCTGTGCCATGATATTAGAAGAAAAAATGCATTGATAAAATGTTGCATTGCATAGTTAAGTGCAATAGATCAATTTCAACTGATGTTACAAACGTTTATTCACCAGCCGAGAAGGGTAATTAAGAAAAATAATGTAAATAAATAAACATCCAAGATTTTTTTTTCTATTTTCATTAATATATTGTAATTTTTGTTGTTGTTTAAAATTACTGATAGTTGACACTTTGGTGAGTGGGGCTTTTCTGAATTTTTTTTTATTTTATTTATTTATTTATTTTGATAGTACAATGGCACCATTCTTCTATTTGTTTATTTGGCATTACAGTTTGGCGATAATTTTTTTTCATGAAAAGTGGTCGATGGGATAATGGAGAAGTACCATTTTTTTTTTTATATACAAACATAAGTAATTTGTGTATAAAAAACAATAATAATAATATATATATATATATATATATATATATATGCAGGGTTGTGGAATTACATCATTTTACTTGTCTCTAGTGAGTGAGCTTTTCTGACGAGGCGAGTGAATCTTTTAGAAGTCTTTTAAAAATTGCAGGTTATAGAAGATTTGATTTTACTTGTTAGCTGTATTTCGCAACTCTTCAAATTACTGCAATGTCACTATGGTAATTAAGTTCTAACCTTATACTAAACTTTCCTCTATTGTATATATTTCTTAATTTTATTTGAAAAAAAAATACGAAAATGTATTATTATAGTAAGGAATTATTTTTGCAGTTGTGTAAATTCTGTCATAACAATTTTCAACTGTATGTTGCTTCTTGCTGGCTGGTAAGATTTTCTGAAAGTTTCCTACTCCTACATATACCCTCAAATCTGCAGCGGTTGTGCAGAATTTAGAATTTTGTGTATTTCTGGTCATGCATAACTAAATATGCATAATAATAATGAGATTTTTTTTTCTTGAATTATTCAATGAAACTCGCCTTATAAAGATATATTAATAAGGCTAAGATGCTTTACACTCACACAGAAAAAAAATAATAATAATCAGTTAAAAAAGGGAAAAAAGTCGCCAAATTTAGGGGATTTTTTCCTTTATTGGCAACTTAGCCATTGTAATAAGTTATTCGTTTGGCACGGTCTTGAAAATCGCGCCAACCAAAAAGTCGCCAAACTTATGTTTACATGTTTGCGTGAGTGTAAAGCATCTGTTCCATTAATAATTTACTTCAAAATCATAAAAATACAGAAATTTTATTTCATGCTTAGCCAGACTTAATTATTTGAAGTGTTAAGATCTTACTCACAGCTATTAATGATTTTAACACATAAAATTATAAATTAAGTTTAAATTTTAGAAATATTTTGACAACTATATAAAACAAGCATCTTTTAAGAGCAGCACACAGAAAAAAAAAAGAGGAGGAGATATTTAAGAAATATGAATGCATTATAGGCCTATATGTTTAACATTAGTGAAGGGAATTTGAGATCTTGCTGACCATGTTTTGGGTATTTATCCATTGTGACATTTTGGTGCTTCGAAATCAAGAATAGATTATTTTATCATATATTTTTATGAACAAATATTACAATATGAATTTTATTTTGCCTTTTTAGAACTTAACTGTAGAGCATTCATAATTTTGATGAATGCAAAATTGTATGTTTCATTTAAATACATACTAAAAATCACTTATTCACTGAAAAAGAAAATCTTGAAAGAATAAAATTACAAAGATTTATAATAGGTCTCTTACACTAATCAACAAGAAATTTATTTTGCATGTAAGAAGGCATCCATATTATAAAGGCATGCTATTTGCTAATTTTATTGACTGTCAGTTCTTTTTTTTTAAATACATTGTTTATTCGTGTTATCAGGTTTAACCTTCTTTTACACAGCTCTAGAAATATTGATTATAAATTAAAAAAACATTTATTTTTTTAAATAACTAATTTTCAGGCATGGTTTTGTATTTTAATCTATTACCACATGACTCAAACTCAACAGTATTTGCCCGTTACAATAATGTAAAGTAACATTTGCAGCAAAATAAGCAATAATAAGCATAAATAAGCAATAATAATAATGAATTATAACAGCGGTGCAACCAGGATCCTCATTGGGCAGGAGTTTGGAATCATCGTTACTCATAAAATGAAAAATTTTGTTTTATGACTTGTCCCCAGTAAATGTGACACATTAAAACCAATGTAATGAAAAGCTATTATTGATGATTAAAACTATAATTCATGATAAATTAAAATATATTATGAATGTGATTAAAATTCCAACTCACTGAGTCCCAGCAGCAGATTTTTCTGTGTCAATCTGCAGCAAAACAAAATTTATATGTGACCATAAGAAAAAATAGTAACCCATAAATTAAGCAAAATATACATTTACAAAGAAAATGTAATAAGAAGATCTAGGGATGCACCGTATAGTGACTTTGGCGAAATACCGAATATTCGATGGCTGTATGGTTTAAAAGTTTTAAAAAATTAAATTTCAAAATAATTTTACATATTTAGCACAAAGACAATTTTCATGAAAAAAACCTTTTTCACAATTAAACTTTACAAAAAAAAAAAAAAAAAGAAAAAAAAATCTATGCTTTAAATTATTTAAGAAGGATTAGTCTTAACTCTTTTAATTAATAAAAAATTCAACTTATAACTTCTTCTGTGAACTAAAATATATGAATAAAATTTACTTATATTCTAAAACAAATATATTAAAATCAAAAAGAAATTTTGAAGGAATATTTTACAATCATATAGCATTTATTTGACAAAAAGCGAGTAAATCTACCCTATATATATAAAATCCTAATGAAACGAATTTGTGAAACGATTTTATGAAACGAATTTATGAAACGATTTTATGAAACGACTGATTAAACGACTGATTATGTTTCAGGGCTATTTTTAATAAAATATTAAACGCTTGATGGTGAAATTGATACCAATTGTCCATAAAAATCCGCGGATGTCAAAACTGGTAATAGAATTTCGAAATTGGAATTAGTTTTCGAGATATTATTTTTTTTTCTAATTTTAATGACATTTCTGTAATGATGGCAACTAATTACTCAGTTTTTTTTTTGTGACAAAAAAGGAAAAAAATTGAAAAGCATCCCGATAGGGATTATTGATTTCTTTTTATTCGTCATTTTCAAATTGAAACTGAATTTATCTTTTATTTCAATCGATAATGAAGACAAGATTGTGATTAAATTATGTTTTTCAGGAAAATTTGAAAAAAAAAATCACATTTCTATCGTCAGGATTCAATCGTCTGTCAGCATTTAATTTAATTTATAAACTGAAAATATTTTGAATAAATTCGTCCAAATGACGTCATTTATGTAAACGCGAGGCTAACGAAAAAGAAAGGCTATCGCGGTTCTTCACGCATATCTTTTTTTACAGACCGCGGGAGTCACGTGATGCCCGAATCCACCAATGCAAGTGTACGAAAAGAGCATCACGTCACTCTAGCGGTCTGTAAAAAAAGATAAGTCGAATGCACCGCGGTAGCCTGTCTTTTTCGTTAGCCTCGTGTAAACGCAAAAGAAAGAGGGAAAAGGAATTAATAGTAATTATTATTTATTGATATCATTTTGTTATTTTTTTGTAAAATTTAATTAAACGAATTTATAAAATCACTAATTCGGATATTTGAAACGAATATATAAAATAATAATTGCCCAACTGAACGGAAGGAGAATAAAATATCCTGCTTGGTTTTCTATCCTGCTTGGTTTTTTCCGCCAAGCTTTTTAAAAAACGTCAAGACCCCTATAATAGAAAAGCATCAAAAGTTCATTGGGTTTGTTTTCATAATTTTTGGCAACAAATCTATGTATATTAACGAATCTATCCCTTTTTCAAGCTCGAATTACGCCAAACCTAAAAGCAAAGGATCCTATACTGGAAAAGTACCCCATTTTCTTATGGACAATATTCAAGTGACATAACATGGTGTAAAATTACAGCGGATAGCAAATTTGTTTAAATATCTCATCAATTGATGCCGAATAAATGCAGGCATGCATGCACAAAATATTTAATTAATTTTGTATGATAAATAATTGTTAGAAAATTCGTATATACATATTAATTAAAATAAATAATTTACATATTTAAAATAACATGAAAATATGCTTGATGGTGCACTAAAATAGAGAGAAAATTAAAACCTGTTACTGAAAACGTCTATAACATAGTACTTTTCAATACCGTGGTTCTTAATGTTATTCACAAGAAGATGGAATTTTTCTCATCCTTAAACGCAAAGGAAGAATAGAATAAGTAAAGTCCGAGAGGTAGCCACAATTTAAACCTAACCCTTTTATACAAGCTGGTTTTCAAGTTGTAATTGATTTTACTTATCAATCCCGAAAACAGTCGTCCGTTGTCGCAACAGCTGTGTATGAGGCCATGATAATCAAAAAATGCCCCATTAAAACGTTAGAAGCATGACAACCCAATTGCAGATTTACCAATATTTAAAAAATAAAGGACGCTGCCATGTTTTTAGAGGCCTCGAAGTCTGAACGGGGGTTGGTGAGCGTAGCTCGCAGGGGGTAGGCCCCCTAGTAATAATAATAAAAAAACATTCAAATGGTGGCAACTTAGCAAGAAAGTTTTTGAAATGTACTAGAATGAATAAAGTGAACAATTACTTTCAGTGGTTGGAAATTTATATGGTGTTTGTAAAATTTTAGAATAAACTTTTGAGGACGATAATGAGGAAAAAACAAGCATTTTCTGTACAGAAAACCAACATCACAATCCATTTATTCATTCAAAAATACAAGGTTTCTACAAGTAGAACCCTAATACTCATTGGGCAGGAGTTTGGAATCGTCGTTACTCATAAAATGAAAAATTTTGTTTTATGACTTGTCCCCAGTAAATGTGACACATTAAAACCAATGTAATGAAAAGCTATTATTGATGATTAAAACTATAATTCATGATAAATTAAAATATATTATGAATGTGATTAAAATTCCAACTTACTGAGTCCCAGTAGCAGATTTTTCTGTGTCAATCTGCAGCAAAACAAAATTTATATGTGACCATAAGAAAAAATAGTAACCCATAAATTAAGCAAAATATACATTTACAAAGAAAATGTAATAAGAAGATCTAGGGATGCACCGTATAGTGACTTTGGCGAAATACCGAATATTCGACTGGCTGTATACTTCTATATTTCATGGTTTAAAAGTTTTTAAAAATTAAATTTCAAAATAATTTTACATATTTAGCACAAAGACAATTTTCATGAAAAAAACCTTTTTCCCAATTAAACTTTACAAAAAAAAAAAATCTATGCTTTAAATTATTTAAGAAGATTAGTCTTAACTCTTTTAATTAATAAAAAATTCAACTTATGACTTCTTCTGTGAACTAAAATATATGAATAAAATTTACTTATATTCTAAAACAAATATATTAAAATCAAAAAGAAATTTTGAAGGAATATTTTACAATCATATAGCATTTATTTGACAAGAAGCGAGTAAATAATAATAATAATAAAACATTCAAATGGTGGCAACTTAGCAAGAAAGTTTTTGAAATGTACTAGAATGAATAAAGTGAACAATTACTTTCAGTGGTTGGAAATTTATATGGTGTTTGTAAAATTTTAGAACAAACTTTTGAGGACGATAATGAGGCCAAGACAAGCATTTTCTGTACAGAAAACCAACATCACAATTCATTTATTCAGTCAAAAATACAAGGTTTCTACAAGTAGAACCCTAATATTTGTTCACAACTTTAACAATAATGAAGATATTTTAGCAAGATTTTTATCATATTAACTTTGTTTTGTATAAAGTGTATTGGAATCATTGAAGTGATTGAATTTTAATCAGTGACACAGTATATGTACTGTCAGCTGCATTTTGAATAGTGGAATATCCAGCTTAGTGTTTGCACTGCACTAGTGTCAGTTTTACTTACCCATCATACGTAGTATAGGGTAAGTCTTGTAATCGTTTTGAAAATCGAAAAATTTTTTTTAACGGATTTACACGTTTCAGACACTGGAGATTCCGAAAAACATATTTTTAGAAAAAAATTTTTGCCGTCCGTCTGTGTGTCTGTGTGTGTGTCTGTGTGTCTGTAAACACTCTATCTCCCGAAAAAATTGAGATAGAGACTTGCAATTTGGTATGTACTTAGTATGTAATAATGGGAAGAAGCCTATTTCATTTCAATAACCTCGATTAACCGGAACAATTTTTTTCGGACTCTCAAAATATTCGTTCTGATGAAAGGTATATAAAAATTTTCGAAATTGTTCATTTTAAGAAATGAATATAAAAGACAATAAAAAAACATAAATTTTGAATAAAGCATGAAGTCGATCGGATAATTAGTTGCCGAGATATTTGGAATCCTATTTTCCACACTCTTCGATTTTTCATGACCCTGTATTTCATCCAAATTTCACTTCAAAGATATATTTTTAATTGTAAATTTGACGCTTAATCAGATGCAATAAACCGCTAGTTAATAGGATTATTATTTTTGGAGTTATAAGGAAAAACCTCTTTCAAGCAATTCAGTAATCGAGCCTTTAAAGTTTGTGACGTCATCAAGCCACGATTTTATTTGAATTGCAATGCATTTTATAAGTAGTTTACACATTTTTATTTTAATATTTTACATTATGCATATCCATGATGGGTAAGTATTACGGTGGCCCCCAACGACTAGTTTAACACTTCTTGTCATATTTTACAGAAAGCAGAGTAAGTCTGATATTTGAATATATTGTTACAATATCTTCATTATTGTTAATTTTAAATGAAAATGCAAGTTCGACATGGAGTGAGATACACTGTATTTTTAAATAAGTGGTTGGAATTCTGGTTTTTACTTATTATAACCCCTGAAAGATGCGTATTATCTTTCATTATGTTTAGAAATATCCAGTTGTGAAAAAGCTACACTGTTAAAAATTTGCAGCAAACTGTCCAGTCATTTGACCGTTTTTATAGAAAATGATTACATAACCGTAATTTAACTCTACTCTGACCATATTATTGCCCATATTATTGTCAGACTGGTGTTAAATTACGGTTATGTAACCATTTTCTATAAAAACGGTCAAATGACTGGACAGTTTGCTGCAAATTTTTAACAGTGTAACAATATTCAAAAACTTGCATTTACAGATCATTAGTTCCTATGAATGTCATCATTAACAGTTACTTTTCAAACAGCAAATAAATAAAGCAAAAGCAATCTCTGTTATTTAAATATGATTGTATTTCTTAATATCTTTATTTATTGACAGTTAAAAATTAAAATTATCTAAGGTTTTAAAAAAAAAAAAAAGCTTTTAAAAACACTTTTTTTAAGTATTCAGTTTGACTGAATATCAAGAAATTTGGCCAAATCGAATATTCAGCATATCAAATAGTTTGATAGTCAGCCTAACCAAATAATATGATATTCAGCTTAACCAAACATTCAGTAGTATGACTGAATACTGAATATTTGGTGCATCCCTAAAAGATACAATAATTTAGGAATAAAGTAAAAATTAAATTTTTTCTAAAGAACAGCCTTTATTTTAAAGTTACTAGATTAATCTGCAGTGTGCGCTGCCACGTTGCATACTTTTTCTAGAGGACTTACAATATTTTTATTAGCGCCTCATGCTTTTACGATTTTATTTTGACTTCAGAATTTTTTGTTTAAAAGCATTTTTTTACCTTTATGTACACTAAGCATGTTATTTTTCTACTTTCAATTTCTAATACCTATATGGTTTTCTTTTTAGCACTTTCCAACCTAGTTGAAAAGTGCTTATGACTTCGGTTTGTCTGGCCGTCTGGCCGTCTGCCGTCTGTCCGTGCTCTAACTCCCGTAAATATGCTCGGATTGCTCTGCAATTTTTATATGTTATTGTCGTTATCTATAGCATGTTCCCTATTTCAACGGAAGTGTGTAGCGCTTATAGTTTTATTACAGGGACACTCAAAAGAATTCTGTTACATTGCGGTCTATGGGGAAAAATCATTTGCGGTTTATTTTAATTATGTTTCACTATTTTAAACGCATTGAAATTTATATATATCACTAAGGTGCATTAGAAGAAGCTTAATATGGAATAGGGTGTGCATACCACTTATAGTTACTTTACAGGGACAGTCAAAAGAATTCCGTTACATGACGTCTATGGAGAAAAATCGTCTGCGGTTTATTTAAATAATGTTTCACTATTTTAAACGCATTGAAATTTATATATATATATCTAAGGTGCATTACAAGAGGCTTACTACAGAATAGTGTGTGTATAGCAGTCATCGTTCATTTACAGGGACACACAAAATAATTCTCTACTGTCTGTTAACACTAATTCCTGGAAGTGCGTTTTAAGTTACTAAACGCGATTTTAATTTTAACTCGCTTTTTGTCTATTACGTGGTGTGTATAAATTCTGTAGATCCTATACAGGGAAACACAAAAGTTCGCGAACACATTTCCGCTTATTGACAGAAACTCCAGTAAGATAATTTTAAACTGTGCTACGCGTTTCCTAACTAAACTAAAATTTAGCATCCTAGCATATACAAATCTATAGATCATATACAGGGCTGAATAAAAGTATTCGGATATTTTTCCGAATATTGTATCTGTTGGAAATTCCTGAAATTATGGTTTTAAATATGTTATGCGTTTTCCAAATTGTTTACTTAGATGTTATCTTTTAGCTTATTAAACGGTATGTTTTGTAAGATTATTTTGGAAGCGTTGGAAAGTGCTACATAATCTATGCTTGACGCATGATTTTTCGTTCTTGTTCAGATAATTCTGAATTTCAAAAAGGGTTTAACAATTTTAAATTGCATAATAAGACAGTTAAATTTCTAACAAACACTTTCCTACATTCTAGTTTTATTATTTCTTTTCATATAAAAACAGAGTGCACTTTCAAAGACACAGGTTTTTGTTAAATCTTTTTATTATTGCGACTGATTTAAACCTTTCAGACATACTGATATTAATTCAATATGAGTAGTAGACTGCTTAAGTAAAAAAATTTCTTTAAAATATAAAATAGATTTAAATAACACTACTATCTTACTTATTAAATGTTTGAAAAGAAATGAACAGCAATAGAAACTAATTATAGCAGAAAATTATAATTTAATCAAATCTCACCAATAGCATTTTCTTTTTCGCGAATAGCAGCTTTTATTTTATGCATGTGTAAAAAATAAACAATGCTTTGATGTTGAAATAAAATGTTTTAGTTTGTGGTATTATTTTTTCTTCTTTGTATATTAAATTTAATGAGTAATGTATGTGTATGTATAATAAAAAAAAATGTGTGTTTTAAATGCATGTATTTTCAGTGAAAATTGTGTATTTTAAATGAAATGAATGCAATGAAAATTATGAAGATGGTAACAACATTTGGCAATGTATTACCTGTGCTCGGCTAATACAAAAGTACCACAATTTTAAATGTTTCAATTTAAGTAGACTAGCTGTATATATATATATATATTATTTATTAATACAGTGAATTAGAAAAAAATAAAATTTATTAAAACATTTTGTGGTAGTATTCACACCATATACACTAATGAAAGTATTAAATTCATGAATCATAAATTCATTTTAATTTACTTGTTATAGATAATCCTTATTAATTTTAGAATTCCTAATGCATTTCGGTACTTTTCTACTATAATTCTAATGTCAACATTCTTCCATTTGTTTATTGGCTTTGGCATAATAGTTTTTTTTTTTTTTTTTTTTTTTTTTTTTTTTTTTTTTTTTTTTAAATGGAAAACGGTCGACGGGATAATGAAGAAGAACCATGTATATATGTATACATACAAATTACTTCTGTTTGTATATAAAAATAGCTTCTTTATATTAAATAAATTATATAAATATTGACAAAAAAATTGTGTATGAGAAACAGTATATAGGTTGCCAGAAAATATGCATGAGAAATTTTAGGGATGCTTCAGTTCTCTGTAACTCGTCACCAAGACCTCAATAGTTGAGAAGTACCAGCATTTCTAATATATAACACTTTCAGATACAGAAGTAAAATAAAAATATTTACTGAAAAACAAAGAACTTTTTATTACTGTTTGTTATGCAAAAAATGTACAAGTAAAATAATTTTTCCAAATCTTAAAATCAACATATTGGATTGCTGTGAATGAAGCAAGCATAACCCATGCAACAGAAACTGTAAATGAAGAGTTACAGCAAGAGTTTTCTTGGACGTGGAAGACATCTGAAGCTCTAGCAAGTTACATTTACAGACAGAAATATGAAATACACACTTCTGTCTGTGAATGTACCCAGCTGGCATAAAAATTCCAACAGAAGACTTGGTTAACTGAGTTCCTTGAATCCCAAAAGTCAGCTTTGTAAGTCATCTCCTCGACTTCCATAAGTAGGCAGACCAGAGATATCTTGATTATAGCTTACATTATCAGATATGTCATTATGTTGATATTCATTTAGGACTTGCAAAAATTATTCTAATTGTACAGTTTTGGATAACAACAGTGATAAAAAGTTCTCAGTGTTTCAGTAAATATTTTTATTTCATACCACATTCTCCAAGGTATATTATACATTAGAAGCGCATTAGCAATTCCAAAACAGTTATCTACTGTAACAGCTAAATTAAAATGAAGCGATTCATAAGAAAGTAATATTTTTATTGATTAAAAAAATTATGAATAAATATATGTTTGGTGTTCAAATTTATATAATGAAAACATATCTCAATTAAACAACTTATAATCAAGTAATTGCTTTTAAATAAATCTCATTTGTGCCATAAATTCATGGCCAAATCAAATTGGTGAATTTTATTTTGTCATCACTTTAAATAATACTGACTAAATAAATAAAACAATGATACCAACATTTATTAAAATAGACATTCTTAAGTAAACTCATAAATAAAAATGCACTTACCGATTGCTAGTTCTCACAATTGTACACCACACACAGTAGGAGAGACCGGTACACACTGGACCTATGGGCACAGTGGACCACCCCCTAATATTTTATTTATTTAAATTTTTTTTAAGCTTCTCTTCTATCCTCATAGACAACAGCACTGCACTGATTATGTATAGCCTTCAGAAAATATGTTTAGATCAGATTGAACCATTTTATCCTGATTGGTTGCTTTGAGCTTCTAAAAGTAAAAATTTTTATCATCATATTTTTATTTTTTTAGTAATTAAAGGTTGTAGATAAATAAGGCAAAACAGCTTTTTTAAAAGCTAAGATACTTCTTTTTATTCAACTTTAAAGTTAATATGTTTAAAAGAAAGCTATAAACAATATTAATATGATTATTTATTGAACTTTAACATGGGGCACAGTGGACAACCCACTTCTGGGGCACAGTGGTCCACAATCCACTCTGCTCCTGTAATGCATAATGTTCAAAATATTTAATAATTGTTTATTTTCTATAAATAAATATTGTTTTAAAGTAGTTATTTAACTGTAAAATAAAGTAAACAAAGAAAAATAACAATTTATTTAACATAGTAAGAAATATTTTGTTTTGTATTTACTACCTTTGATAAATATAACTGTAGTCTACTAATTGGTGATGATTCTATTCAAGTAAGATTCATGAGATGCAAATTGAATGGAAATCAGTTTATTTTTCTGGAAACTGTAGATGAATCTGTTGTTGATGTCAATGATTTCATAATGTTGTTCCCAGACCCCAAAAATATTTCAGGAAAATTCCAGGCTCAATCTTACTCATAAATATTTTTGGATTTCATTTGCAAATTTTAATGTGCACTGATTTTCTTGTACTTAAGTAATAACTTCAACTAAATTGCAATTGTTCCTGTATTAATCTGTTATTATTTTCAAAATATAATATTTTTTTTTTTTTTCAAAATGTTGCTTGTAAATTTATATTACTATATTATTTTGTGGGTAAAGAGGAAATAAAACACAATTAGTTTAATGAAAAATAGATTTATATTGTATTTCAGATAATACCTAATAGCGGTCTACTGTGACCCGGTAGGTGGACCAGTGTGCCCCACTTCTGGGGCACACCCCACTTCTGATGTCCACTTTACGAGTGCATATAATTTTTTTTTTTTTTTTTTTTTTTTTTTTTTTTTTTTTTTTTTTTGAAAAATGTATTAAAAACTATGTTCTGAGAAAATTATGGTGAATGTATAAAGGTTTAAGGAATATTCAAAAATATTTTTATGCAGATCGGTTTGTCTGTTAAAGAGAAAAAAAAATTAACTGAAAAAGTGGTCCACTGTGTACCAGTCTCCCCTATAATTTTAACTGTACATTTTTGGACAATAGCATCTATGTACTTTAACCTCCTGGGTGGAGGATGTAGAATCAAGCACAAGATATTTTATTTATTCTACTTACTCTGTATTTGTTCATAAACAGACACATTTTGAAAAACAAATTTATTTTGAATGAATTGCAAAAATATATTTTAAGTTATCGTAAAAATAAGTTTACTTTAAAATGGTCAAATTAGAAGGGCTTTATCTTTTTAACAAAAATCTTATTTCTAAACAAGTTTTATTTTTGCTTAACTTACAAGATAAAATTTTCGAACATAAATCTAAAATATTGAAACAAATAACAACTATATAAATATTTTACAAAATTAAAATTGATGAATATATATTTAAATATGTATGTTTATTTTATTGGTATGTATTATTTGATTTTGCTTACATTATTTACTTTTTTGAAATTGTTAAGCTTTATTAACTATTAAATTAAAAATATACTTTATTGCAAAACTTATTTGGAATCATCTTTAAATTTTAACGTACACGCATGTATGAATATTTTGAAGGATCAATTAATTAACTTAGATAGATTCCTCTCTCTCTTTCCCACCCCCCCCCCCCTCCTTTTTTTTTAAATTTCTTGGTTTCAGACGCTTCAACTTATAATCTCCACCAATTTGTTTCGTTTCAATGTACATTTCGCCTTTATTGCATGTTAAAATTATATACTCTTACACAAATACACCATTCAAAAAAAATTATTAATAAATTACCTTATTTAATTTTATTTTAGGAAATTAAATATTTTTAATGCTTATTTAGATATATAAAAATATAGCTTGATGTAAAAAAAATAGCATAAATTTCGTATACATTAATAAAAATTAATTTTTTTAAGCAGCTTTTAGCCATAGCGATTAATGGTAAACAACTCAAATCTGACGTACAGACCTCGCGGTTGAGGTGTTTCAATTTACTTCAGATGGCTGATGACTTTTCAATGGGTATTGCCAGTCTGTATATCTTAAATGTCTTTGTTACCATTACGTCCTATGATAGTGTCCTACCTTGTGTTTTAATCTATGTATTGTACTAATCGATATTTTTAACATGTTAAAATCACTGAGCTCTATAATAGAACGGAGGGCTAACTCAACGGCCCACTTTTTGCAGTGACCGCCTCACACTTTCAATGCGCGCAAGTATTCAATCCTGCACTTTTCTTAATCTTAGATACAATTTTTCAAACTTTTCCTCATCTTTTTGTCACTCTTGGTTGGTTATTTCTACTCATTTTCCATATTACTTACCCATCATACTTAGTATAGGGTAAGTCTTGTTCTTGTAATGGTTTTAAAAATCGAAAAAAAAAATTGACGGATTTACACGTTTCAGACTCTAGAGATTCCGAAAAACATATTTTTAGAAAAAAAAAATTGCCTTCCGTCTGTGTGTCTGTAAACGCTCTATCTCCCGAAAAAATTGAGATAGAGACTTGAAATTTGGTATGTACTTATTATGTAATATTGGGAAGAAGTTTATTGAATTTCAGTAACCTCGATTATCCGGAACTATTTTTTTACGGACTCTCGAAATATTCGTTCTGATAAAAGGTATAAAAATTTTTCGAAATTGTTTATTTTAAGGAGTGAATATAAAAGACAATAAAAAAAACATAAATTTTGCACAAAGCATGAAGTCGATCGGATAATGAGTTGCAGAGATATTTGTAATCCTATTTCCACACTCTTCGATTTTTCATGACCCTGTATTTAAAACCAAATTTCAATTCAAAGCTATATTTTAATTGGAAATGAGACGCTTAATCCGACGCAATAAATCGTTAGTTAATATGATTATCAATTTGGAGTTATAAGGATGTTTCTTTTACGCAATTCAGTAATAGAGCATTTAAAGTTTAGGACGTCATCAAGCCACGATTTTATTCGAATTGCAATACATTTTATAAATAATTTACACATGTTTTAGTTTAATATTTTATATTATGCATATCCATGATGGGTAAGTATTACGGTGGCCCCCAACGACTAGTTTTTATGAGCAATGCTTAACTTTCTTTTTTCTTTTTTTTTTGAGTTTACATAAAGTTTTGTTTTCAAATAATATCAAATTAAATATTTGTGATGAAATTAAATAAAATCTACAATTTGTTTTTATAAAAAAAAAATATCTACATCAGTGAAAATTGTAGCAACTTCGTCAAATTTTTAAAAGAAAATCCAATTTGAAAATATCTACCGAAACGTTATGTGGTTAGATATAGCCCACTACCATTCACGCTGATTGGCTGTTAAGGTTCTCTTTAACTGATTGGCAAATTAGCTGTTGAGGTACGTTTTAACTTATATGCCTATACTTCCGATTTGTTCAGATCTCAGACACAGTGAGCTTCAGATGAGTAAGATGAGTTTTGCAATATGAACAAGCATTTCTAACTCCGGGCGTAGCACCTCCAAATTTCAAACTAAATTAATTGAAATCACGTAGTGTGGAACATAGTATTAGAGGAGAGAACAATCCAAATCCTCCGCTATGGGTTGAGATAATGTTCTGGAAAAGCCAAATGCCCGCCGCGTGCACAAGGGTGAACTTCGGTTGCTCAGTTTCTGAATGCATGGAATATGTCCGGAGCTGGAATTCACCATCAGGTTTCTGAAGTGTATATTGTACAAATTATATTTCAATGGTATGGGATTGAATGTAATGGACGGTAGACGGTTCAGTTTGACCCCCGCAGTAAGCGACCATTTGAATGGTGCAGATGCAAAAGTCACATTATCCACTTTTTTAAGGTATTCATATCACCGTGTTCGTCTTTTTAACACTTTAGCGGGCGGTGTCCACAAAAAAGTGACACCTAATTTTAATTCCAAAACTGACAAACTGCTCCAAGAATATTTAATTAATTTTTTATATATATAAACTACGGGAAAATAAGCAAGCTTTTATTTTTTAATAAATTCTTTTGTAAATTCTGGTGTCAGTCGATAATTTCATCATTTTAAAAAAAGACTTACTCCGCGCCGGAAAGGGTTATGGCGAATCGGACTGTAACAGTGATTTGGAACCTAAAAACATATTAAGGTTGAAAAAAATGCTGAAAATCTCGTTTTGATGCATAACTCACATTATCCAATAACTGTTTTTCAGCAAAACTGACACTCTCCAATTCAACCAATCAGGGAGGTACAGAAGTAAGAAGTAGTGTAAAATGTTGCAACTAGTTTAATGACAATGAAGAAGTTGAGCCAAGTCTAATATTAAATTTATTTCACAAATTATTTTTAATAAATGTTTTTCGATTTTTGTTGTTTATTACCCTCCAAAATAACATAATGAAAACTAATGTTCAGATTTTTTTTTGTTGTTGTTGTTCTTGTTGTTTTAAATTTATAACTATTTTGGTTTATAACTAACAGTACCCATAAAAGTTTGCTGCAAAACTCACATTTTCCATATTTAAATTTAAATTCTAGCTTTACCACAAATATTACAGGTTTAGGACTATGTGTAACTAGTTGTTATGGCAACAAGGTTCGTACGCCTTCTGGAATTTTGAGACCAGGAAATTCTCCGGTAGCAGTATTTTCTTACAGAAAATCTCTCCTTAAAAGAGGCGAAGTTTCTCGAGTTTTACCTAGATTTCTTTTCCTATAGAAAAAATACTGGTATAACTCCTGGAAATTTCCCTGATCCGTACGAACCCTGTGGCAATAAAATATATCACGCAAAAAAATGGTCACGTTTCTTAATAATAATCAGTTTTCTGCATTTTTCTAAAAACTAGGTAATATGGAGAGTGTGAATTTTGCATCTACACCCTTTAATTTCTTCAGACATTTTCTTACCAAACCCACAGTCAAAAACATGACCGTTTGATTTTAAGAGACTACACTAGTCACACGAAGAAACGTGTAAGCTAATATTAAATCTATGGAAGCGTTCTTTACTAATATCTCGCTTGCATTTTAAAATATTTAAATTACTATTTATTTTACCAGAGGTCGATATCTGGTGTTGTGCACTACTACTTTTTCGATTTTGCTTACATTTTTTTTTTATATGCGCACACTTTCACTTTTGGAACCGGTTGGAACAGTTTCTGAAAATGAAAATATCCTTACATAAAAAAGTCCTTCCGGCCTGTACCGGGAGGAAAAGGTAGCTTTCCTATATCTTCGTTTAAAAATTTTAGCTAATGTTACACGAAAACAGCAAGTTAAAATGCAAAGAAAACGTTTACAAAAGATTCGTTAATACTGAATTTGAATAAGAAATTCGCCAAATTATTGAGCAATAGCCAAATTGGCTTCATTTATGAAGACTTATTTTGGTCGCCAAATTTGGCGATATTTCGCAAAATGTCGCCAAGTTTGGCGAGAATTTGGCGCTAACGGATATGAATATATAGTTTTATGCGTATGATTGGAAAAATGATTACAACAATGAAAATTTTTGTAATGTGCTTTCTTGTTTCAAAATGTCAGCCACCCTAGAATTTCAAACTGCTCTATCTCAGCCATTTTTTAAGATAGAGGTAAACCAAAAAATGCTCTGGAATCCTCGTATCAAGGACTAACACTTAATTAAAAAATAAATTTGAATTTTTAACTTTTTTGTATATTTATTTTAGTTTTAAATTTTTAAATGGCCGCCATCTTGAAACAAAATGGCGGACCAAGCTGGCCAACGAACTCGGTCGAGACATTTGTGAGCTTAATACACACAATTAGTTTCATCAAAATTGATTTATAAATACGAGCGTTATCGTATGACATAGGTCAGATATATATATATATATATATGGAGATATATATATATATATATATATATATAAATCAACATTTGAACGGAGGGTGGTTTTGGGGTCTGGGGGTCATGATCGGTGAAAATATATCGAAATTTTCCGAAACTGCTTTCCTCCGAACGGCTGCAATAGGTAGCTTTATACTTTTTTGTATTGAAAGCTACCTAATATTGAAACGCAAGATAAAAATTTGCAAAGAACGCTTCCATAGGTTTAACATTAGCTTGCGCGTTTTTTCTCATGACTAGTGTAGGTTCTTAATGTTTTATTGCACCCTTGTTCGCAAAAAATTCCAGAATGATAATGCTGCCAACAAATCTTGATTTTCATCAAAGATGGCTCATTTTTCAATATGGAGATACAAATTATGGTATGTCAGTATGATAAGTGCCTCAAAAAGAATATCAATTATGATAAACAGTGTTCAAGTCATGTTCTTCAATCTATAGTTATAAAAGTGTATGTCCTGACTGACTAATAATCAACGCACAGCCAAAACTACTGAACCTAGAAACATGAAAATTGGTGATAAAATACTTATTGGTATATAGGGGCGCACTAAGAAAGCATTTTCGAAAACTCCATCTCTAAGGGAGATAAAAAAGTCCTTCCGGCCTGTACCGGGAGGAAAAGGTAGCTTTCCTATATCTTCGTTTTAAAATTTTAGCTAATGTTACACGAAAACAGCAAGTTAAAATGCAAAGAAACGTTTACAAAAGATTCGTTAATACTGAATTTGAATAAGAAATTCGCCAAATTATTGAGCAATAGCCAAATTGGCTTCATTTATGAAGACTTATTTTGGTTGCCAAATTTGGCGATATTTCGCCAAATGTCGCCATTTTTGGCGAGAATTTGGCGCTAACGGATATGAATATATAGTTTTATGCGTATGATTGGGAAAATTATCACAACAATGAAAGAAAATAATTTGCGAGTAATCGCGTTAATGTGCTGTTTTGTTTCAAAATGTCAGCCACCCTAGAATTTCAAACTGCTCTATCTCAGCCATTTTTTAAGATAGAGGTAAACCAAAAACTGCTCTGAATTCCTCGTATCAAGGCCTAACACTAAATTAAAAAATAAATTTGAATTTTTAACTTTTTTGTATATTTATCTTACTTTTAAATTTTTAAGTGGCCGCCATCTTGAAACAAAATGGCGGACCAAGCTGGCCAACGAACTCGGTCGAGACATTGGTAAGCTTAATACACACAATTAGTTTCATCAAAATTGATTTATAAATACGAGCGTTATCGTATGACATAGGTCAGATATATATATGGATATATATATTTTTTTTTTTTTTTTTTTTTTTTTTTTTTTTTTTTCAATCATGTATTTAATAATATCAATTTACACAATATCATAAACAACACTACTAATAATTTTCCAATAAAAAATTTTACCATTCACAAGGCATATAAATATAATCGCACACTTGGACGGAAAATTTTTAATTACAATTCTTTTGCAAAACAATTGGTCTCTTCAAATAATTACCCTTGTTATTGTAATGACCCAAAATTTCAAAAGTACATAAATACAACACATGGTCATATCATTACTGGTGATCTTAATATTATAGAACAACCTATTTTACAAAAATTAATGCATAATGGAACAAAATTTCGCCTTCCATATAGGTGTAATATCAAATCTATAATATTGCAGTTTATTCAAGATATTGATTTATTTATATATAAAATTGCTATCGATTACAATAAACCTATCGAGTATTTTAGTGAATGGAGATTTTCTGTTATTGATAAATTAAAAAATGAAATTATAAAAAATTATCAACATATTACACATGCAGCTTTTAAAGATATAAATAAACATATATCAGAATTACAAAACAAATTTATAATTACATATGTAGATAAATCTCCAAATAATTATGCTATCATTTGTAAAGAGTACTATAAGGAGTTAATTCACAATGCAATTAACACAAGTAATATTTTTAATGAAACTAAATTAAATATTGAAATTAATAATAGAAAATTATTAAATTATCATAAATTACTAAAAATCAAATGTAATAATTTAAATTATCCTTATCTTGTTATAATTCCAAAATTTCATAAAAATCCAATTAAATTTCGCACAGTTACCATCGGGTGTAACACATATAATAATAATGCAAGCAATTTACTACTTAATATTTTAAAACAGATTTATGAGATAACGATAAAACATAATAACCAACATTGCCTAAAAAACAGTTTTCAACTTATTAATTAAATACATAATATCAATCCGGTAAAATTCATAAAAACATTGGATTTTAATGATTTATTTAATAACATTGATATAAAAGACTTACATAAAACAATATGTATATTATTTAAAGAATTTAAATCTCAATTAAAATTAAAAGATCATATTTCAGTTAATTATTTTAAAACTTTACTTAATTTTACATTGCATAATAATTACATCATATATGACAATATTATTTATAAACAATGCCAGGGAATTCCGCAGGGTGGGACCGCTTCTAGTATATTGTCTGACCTTTATTTATATTATTATGAAAGAAATATTGATCCGAATAATGATTATGCCTTTTATCGCTATATTGATGACATTATCATTTTTTATTTCAATGATAATAATTGCACATCACCACTCAATTTTTATCCTAATCAGCTTAAATTAAGTGAAAATGATTTGATTAATAATAATATAAATTTTCTTGACTTAAAAATTAAAATTAATGATAATTATAAATTAAGTTTTGATATTTATGATAAAAGATTTGATTTTCCATTTAAAGTAAATATTTTTACCAATTTTGCTTCTTGTTTACATAAATCAGTTTATAAAAATATAATTATAAATTATCTTCATCGTATAAAATACCTATGCTCAGATATAAATAAAAACAAAAATATTAGATTTATTCGTGATCATGCACAAAAATTTGTTATCCCATTTTTTTGATAAATTAAATCATCAACTCTTTTAAATAACAATTATTACATCATATAAATATAAACATGGTATGAAATAATTTATGGTTTTAGTGTGAGAAAACATATAGCAAATGATATAGCAATTTACAATTAAAACATACATCAATAATATTAAAACATATTAGGACAATAATTAAATGATTGAACATTATATAAACTTTATATTGTTTCTGTGATTGTGCATTGCCGATCACCTATATTTTTAAGTGATACTGGTGTTCAGTTTTTAATACTTATAAATTATAACATATAACATATAAGAACAATTCTTAAGTTGGTTGTACATTATTTACACTTTATACAGTTATTGTGATTGTGCGTTTAGTCGATCACTTTTTATTAAGTGTTTATAATTATCTGTTAAAAATGTCTATAACATATAAAAATTCTGTAAAATGTCAAAAACACTGTAAAAATTACTTATACAAAAACACATAAAATTATACATGGATGACATTGTTAACCATAAATCACAAACATCACTATATGTAATATATAAATATATATATATAGTTTATTTTTATTTTTATTATTTATTTATTTATTTATTTATTTATTATTATTATTATATATATATTTTTTTTTTGCATGATGTTTAATTTTAATTAGTTTTTTAAATACTGCATTGCATTAAGAAGTTTGAAACACATTAGTAATCTAATTATTATTTATTATTTATTATAATTTTTATAAGTTTGAAATATTTTAAATTGTTTTTGATATATTAAATTTGATATTTAAATCAATCTCTATCTTTTTCAAATTTTCTATATATATAGATGGCAGCACCAGCACTTTGTATTAAAAGAAATATCTCTTTTACATAATATATACTGTTGTTAAGATATATATATACTGTTGTTAAGAATCTATGAAATACTATTTAAGATAAAATTAATTCTGTATAACTTTATTCATATAATAGGATTATGTACGATTTTAATGTAAAACTACAATAATAATAATATTTTCTAATATTTATATATCATATTAAATCTAATATAATTAATATATAACTCAATCTTAATTTTGAATAATTATAATTCCCATAGAGGGAAGCACTTTACATGTCATATAAATGTTAATAATATTGTTAATAGTAATTTTAATTTATATATAGAGGGCGCTTAACGCTAGTGTATTAATTTTACTTTTAAAGATTAAAATTAAATGGAAAATTTGTAATTTCACAAATATAAATTTGTTTTTAAGTGTATTATCACAAAAATAAATTTGTGTGTGTTTTAAACAATTTGTGTTATGGTGTAATAATTAAGGTGTTATTTCAAAAAAAAAAAAAAAAAAAAAAAAAAAATGTACTCTTAACTTAACTTTCAAATAATTTCTCTCAACTTCACTATTATAATTTCATGATAATCGCCATGTGGACGTGTTGGGATCATGAAAACATTGTGATAGTTGATGTTTTTTGGATGGGAATTGTGAGTAGGATATTTTATCTACTCTTTACAGTTTA
Source organism: Maratus michaelseni (assembly GCA_963931845.1). NCBI lineage: Eukaryota > Metazoa > Arthropoda > Arachnida > Araneae > Salticidae > Maratus > Maratus michaelseni. The sequence goes on from OZ007591.1 coordinate 45,380,980, forward strand.
TTTATTTCCAATTTAGACTGTTATCTGATAATAATTTGGTATTGTGTTGTATTAGGTTTTATGGATAATTGCTGTGAGTAAAATATTTTGTCTGTTCTTTGCGGATTCTATTTCACATTTTATTATTTCTAATTGTTTTCTGGTAATAGTTCAGTATACCTGGGTGATTCTACTGATCTTAGCATATATGCCAGTAGAATTATGAAATAATGAATTATTTTTTAAAAACACATGTGGGTACATCCAGGCTGAAGAGTATATCTACATGTGTTTTTTTCATGTCCAATTCTGATTTTGTTCTCTTGTCAAAATTTTCCATTGTGTATGGTTCATATTTCATTTCTTAATCCATTTTTATTCAATTGATAGCAACTCCAAATTATTATTTATTTTTTTTATCTTTCTCTCTCTCTTTTTAAATTTTCTTCATGTTTTCAGTATTTTTGGCCAATTACCATTGAAGCATAAGCTATGGTAATATTATGATTGCACTAGTTAAACTATTAGCTATGTGGTATTCCGTATTCACATTATCATTAATTATCTCTTTCGAGATTTAAGAAGAACTTGAAATGTTTTTTGAAATTCATAGATATTATAATTATATATATATATATATATATATATATATATATATATATATAAATCAACATTTGAACGGAGGGTGGTTTTGGGGTCTGGGGGTCATGATCGGTGAAAATATATCGAAATTTTCCGTAACTGCTTTCCTCCGAACGGCTGCAATAGGTAGCTTTATACTTTTTTGTATTGAAAGCTACCTAAACTAGTCGTTGGGGGCCACCGTAATACTTACCCATCGTGGATATGCATAATGTAAAATATTAAAACAAAAATGTGTAAACTACTTATAAAATACATAGCAATTCAAATAAAATCGTGGCTTGATGACGTCATAACTTTATAGGCTCGATTACTGAATTGCTTGAAAGAGATTTTTCCTTATAACTCCAAAAATAATAATCCTATTAACTAGCGGTTTATTGCATCTGATTAAGCGTCAAATTTCCAATTAAAATATATCTTTGAAGTGAAATTTGGATGAAATACAGGGTCATGAAAAATCGAAGAGTGTGGAAAATAGGATTCCAAATATCTCAGCAACTAATTATCCGATCGACTTCATGCTTTATGCAAAATTTGTTTTTTTATTGTCTTTTATATTCATTTCTTAAAATAAACAATTTCGAAAATTTTTATATACCTTTTATCAGAACGAATATTTCGAGAGTCCGAAAAAAATAGATCCGGTTAATCGAGATTATTGAAATGAAATAGGCTTCTTCCCATTATTACATACTAAGTACATACCAAATTGCAAGTGTCTATCTCAATTTTTTCGGGAGATAGAGCGTTTACAGACACACAGACACACACACAGACACACAGACGGACGGCAATTTTTTTTTTTCTAAAAATATGTTTTTCGGAATCTCCAGTGTCTGAAACGTGTAAATAAGTCAACAAAATTTTTTCGATTTTCAAAACGATTACAAGACTTACCCTATACTACGTATGATGGGTAAGTAAACTAGTCGTTGGGGGCCACCGTAATACTTACCCATCATGGATATGCATAATGTAAAATATTAAAATTAAAATGTGTAAACTTCTTATAAAATGCATTGCAATTCAAATAAAATCGTGTCTTGATGACGTCACAAACTTTAAAGGCTCGATTACTGAATTGCTTGAAAGAGGTTTTTCCTTATAACTCCAAAAATAATAATCCTATTAACTAGCGGTTTATTGCATCTGATTAAGCGTCAAATTTCCAATTCAAATATATCTTTGAAGTGAAATTTGGATGAAATACAGGGTTATGAAAAATCGAAGAGTGTGGAAAATAGGATTCCAAATATCTCGGCAACTAATTATCCGATCGACTTCATGCTTTATTCAAAATTTATGTTTTTTTATTGTCTTTTATATTCATTTCTTAAAATAAACAATTTCGAAAATTTTTATATACCTTTCATCAGAACGAATATTTCGAGAGTCCGAAAAAATTGTTCCGGTTAATCGAGGTTATTGAAATGAAATAGGCTTCTTCCCATTATTACATACTATGTACATACCAAATTGCAAGTCTCTATCTCAATTTTTTCGGGAGATAGAGCGTTTACAGACACACAGACGGACGGCAAAATTTTTTTTCTAAAAATATGTTTTTCGGAATCTCCAGTGTCTGAAACGTGTAAATCCGTCAAAAAAAAAATTTCGATTTTCAAAACGATTACAAGACTTACCCTATACTACGTATGATGGGTAAGTAAAAGGAATAAACTTTAAAAAAACTCCTTAAAAATCGGGTATTATAGTTATGTGAAAAATGATAATATATTTTAATGTGTTTTTGTATGCTGAATCGATTGGTACCAATTAAATACTCCTAGGCGCCAAAATCTGAAAATTTCTAACAATACAATTAATATACAAGTAATCTATACTTATAAAAGAACATGTCCTGACTGACTCATAATCAACGTACGAGCCTCATCGTTGGTCCTAGGGCAATGAAATTTGGAATACGTGTTCCTTACACAATGTAGGCACCCACTAAGAAAAGATTTTTGAAAATTTACACCCTAAGGGGTTAAATGGGGGGGGGGGAGGTCGAACGTTTTAGGTGATTTCGTCTGTTCGCTATATCTCGGGAACAGTTTTAGGTAGGAGCATGAAATTCGGGATAACAAATCTACTACAGAAAAGTTAACATGTATTTCAGGCGATTTTAGAAATTCAACCACTAAGGGTTCAGCTATTTAGGGGGATGGTTTAAATAGGGGGTCGAATATTTTAGGTCATTTTGCCATATCTCAGTAGAAGTTATAGGTTGGAGCGTGAAATTCAGGCTTACAAATCTACTAAAAAAATAGTTAAGGTATTTCAGCTATTTATTAAACCATCAAGGGTTCGTCAACAGTTTTAGGTAATTTTGTCATATCTCAGCAGTAATTTTAAGTAGAAGCGTGAAATTCAGCATTACAAATTACTAAAAAAATAGTTAAACATGTATTTCAGCGATTTTAGAGCTAGCAAGTTTGTGGGCAACATCGGCTATGAACCCGATTACGGAATATTAGACGAATAAGACAACTATTGCTGATTTTTATTATATATTTTTCGTGAAAAGATTTTCAAGGAAAAGGTTTTTTAGGTAGCTTTCAATACAAAAATGTATAAAGCTACCTATTGCAGCCGTTCGGAGGAAAGCAGTTCCGGAAAATTTCGATATATTTTCACCGATCATGACCCCCAGACCCCAAAACCACCCTCCGTTCAAATGTTGATTTATATATATATATATATATATATATCCATATATATATATATCTACTATATTTTTAAAACACAAACGGAAATTTCGTTCCGTTCCGTTATAACTCGAGTTCCGCTGAATGGATTTTGATGAAACTTGCACTGTTCGATAGATAATTTTTTAGGGAAGGTTTTAGTATATAACACAACTTTCTGCGTAGATTAGTTATAGAATTATGATAGAAAGTTCTGTTATTTTGGCCGAAAAGGTTACAATTGCTAATTTTTTGGCGACCATTATTGTTGCAGAAAGAGTTGAAAAAGCTATACATCTCAAAAAATAAAAGAAAAAACTGTGCTAATTTTATTAAAAAAATAAAAGAAAGAAAAAAAGAAAAAGAAAGAAAATAAAATAAAAGAAAAACAGTTTTGATGAGAGATAATATTATAAAACGAAAATATTTAATTTAAACATGACTGGGAATATTCCTAATGCTTAAAAAATTATTCAATGGGCAATATTGCTATCGAAAAAATATTTGGTGATTTATCCTTTGTTTTTGGCGATTTTGATTTTACTTTTGACCCCAAATAATTTGATTTTAAGCCAAAAGGTGTTTTTTACTTTCTTCTGTCTATAATAGAAGAAAGTATTGTAATCGAAATTTTTTTCGACTTCGGTTTTCGACGGATTTTCACGTTTTAGGGGTCAGAGATTCAGAAAAACATGTTTTTACAAAATGTCTGTCTGTCCGTCTGTCCGTCTGTGTGTCTTCATTGTACCATCGAAAAATGTATGAAGTTATGCTTCAAATTGAACCACATTTTTTTTATGTTTTTCGCTATGGCAAGCAGGTTCTATTAGAATTTGAGGATATTTCGACGAAAGGGGGCGCTGTGATCGATATTTTTGTTCCATTTTCACTATTGTACCATCTAAAAGTGTATGAAGTTATGCTTCAAATTGAACCACATTTTTTTTTTCTATGTTCTTGGCTATGGCAAGCAGATTCTATCAGAATTCGGAGATATTTTGACGAAAGGGGGCGCTTTGATCGATATTTTTGTTCCATTTTCACTATTGTATCATCGAAATGTGTATGAAGTTATGCTTCAAATTGAACCACATTTTTTTTCTATGTTTTTGACTATGGCAAGCAGGTTCTATTGGAATTTGGGGATATTTCGACGAAAGGGGGCGCTGCGATAGCCCTTTAAAGATTTCAAATTCAAAAAGAAGTGCAAATTTAAAAAAAACTAGAAATCCTAAAACTTTTTTTCGTTAAATGTTCGGCCTTGATCCGGAGAATCCGGAACAATTTTTGTTTTGCCTCTATCTTAAAAAATGGCTGAGATATAGCGATTTTAAATTTTAGGGTAGCTGACATTTTCAAACAAGACAGCAGAATTCATCCATAAACGGGTTTAATTTATGAGTTTTAGTTAACATGGTTTCGGCAAATTTTCTTTCATTGTTGTAACCATTAATCCTATTATATGCTTATCACTATATATTTATATTCGCCAACGTCAAATTCTCTCCAAACTTGGCGACAGTTGGCGGAATATCGCCAAATTTGGCGACCAAAATAAATTGCCATAAATGAAGCCAACTTGGCTGTAGAGGACTAATTTGGCGATATTCTCATTCAAATCCAGACGAGAACTGGGATTGAATCTTATTTATTTAGATTCCACGCATTTTAGCTTCGTGTTTTCCAGTAAAATTAGCTAAAATCATAAAACCGAGGAATAGGGAGGCTATCTGTTCCTGTCGGTTCAGGCCAGAAGGACTTTTCGTAGTTTAGTATACATCGGTTGTTCGCATCCCTGTAACCCGACGATTCGCAAGCAGCTGACGTACAACAGAATGACGAAAAATATTGATTTTTCGTCATTCATTTTTTTTTTTTTTTTTTTTTTTTTTTTGCAGAAAGAATTAAAATGGCTATACATCTCGAAAAAAAAAAACTGTTACTAATTTTATTTAAAAAAAAAGAAAGAGAAAGAAAAGAAAAAAAAAAGAAAAACAGTTTTGATGAGAGATTTTAAGCCAAAAGATGCTTTTTCAAGTGTACGACATCATTTTTGCAGTATTCGTTTTTTGATACTTTTCGGTTAGCCGGGCACCAGTGATATATATACATGTATATACACACACACATATTTACACATATACACATATACATATGTATACACTTATATGTATGAAGATATATATACATACGTATATACATATATATTTATATGCGTACATATATAATTGGCGCCCGGCTAACCGAAAAGTACTTATTTTAATTCACATGTAAACTATATTGACAGCAATATACTTCTATTTACTCCTACCTTATATACGAAATTTCGTTCCGACTGCTTATAACTCGAGTTCTGCTTCATAGATTTTCGTAGAAGTTAAACTGTAAGATAGATCTCATCAAAAAGTCACCTGTAAAAAATGCAGCCAAGTCTCGTAACTCATTTACCGTAAAAAGTACTGAGATCGTATAAATCCAAGTTTAACTATCTTATTAACTCTGAAATTTTCATTCGCAAATCACTCCTAGTCTCTACATCTTTAGTTAATTATTATTTTGTGACTTGGCAATTACGTAGCACGAGAATGTGATGTATATAGTTAGTCTTAATCAAATAATACTATAACATATTAAAGTGTAATAACTTCCCTGTGCGTATATAATTTGCCTTAATTAAATTATCCCATCCTATTCCATAACATAGTAAGGTGTAATAACTTCCCTGAGATGCGTAATTGCCAAGTCACAAAATAATAATTAACTAAAGATGTAGAAACTAGGAGTGATTTGCGAATGAAAATTTCAGAGTTAATAAGATAGTTAAACTTGGCTTTATACGATCTCAGTACTTTTTACGGTAAATGAGTTACGAGACTTGGCTGCATTTTTTACAGGTGACTTTTTGATGAAATTTCACTTCTTTTTGTAAGTAATCCTCCTTTTCTTGATTTTCTCCTTTTCTTAAGATCATCCACTGATTTTCGCTAAGCCCACACTCTGTCCCTATTATTTACAGGTATCAAAAATTTGAAGCTTTAGTTTCGTTTGCAAAGTACTGTAGATAAAAAGAGATTTCAGGTTCCTAGGCAAGCACTAAGTTATGGGAGGGGGAGTGTCAAAAGTACTCTCAATTGCTTCCAGGATAGGTGCTATCCATCTGAGATATTACTCGCAGCCCTAGATACTTGATATTTAACATAAAAGAACTTTTTAGTGTGAAAAGAAAGCCAAAATTACAATTTCCGGAAATTTCCAATAAATCAAATTATATTCCTTTATTCGATGGTTTTTTTTTTCGTTTTTTTAGTCTTTTTTTTTATTATTTACAGATTTTTTAATTTTCCCTTATTTTGTGTACTAAGCCCTGCCTTTCTGCCAAATGTCAAGCTTCTAGGACTACAAAATCGAATTATTTTCAAATTTTCGACTTTTTATAAATTTATTGATTTTTCGATTTTAATTCTAAGTTACCTGATTGTCATGCCAATATAGTAATTATTTGATCCGTCTTCTTAGGATCATTTAGGTTCAATTTAGAGATACATCAAGTGAATCTTAGAGTTACCATGATTTTATTTAGAAAGGACTATCAAGCCATAACCAGCCAGTAATGTCGGGAGGGTAGGGGGAGCTGTGAAAATTTTTGTGGGGATGACAACATTTAACAATCCATATTTCATATGTGAAGTACATAGAGTACAACCTGTGAAAGAAAACAAACCTGTCTATAAAGAAATCGCCTATATCGTAGCCAGTCTATAGCGGAACTTCTCTATAACGAAATTCGTAAGCGAAAGAAAAGAAAACCATAATCCGGGGGAAATAACATAAAACAATTAGGGCGTTGTACTAGCTAATAGGACAATTATCTTAAAACTAATGTTTCTAGCAGTACAAAATCAAATTGTTTTCGAATTTTCGATTTCTTAAAGATATTTCGATTTTATTTTCGAATTTAACGAATATTTTAATTTTCCTTTTATTGAATAGTAAATACTACTTTTACACCAAGTTTTAAGCTTCTAAGACTACAAGATAAAATTATTTTCAATTTTTGATTTTTTCGAATTTTTTTTATAATTTTCTGGATTTTTTAATTTTTTCTTATTTTATATCCTTTATTACAAATTTCAAGTTTCTAGCGCTACAAAATCGAATTATTTTGAAATTTCCGATCTTTTTCGAGTTTTTTTTTATTCTATTTTCGAATTTATTGTGTTTTAATTTTTCCTTTTTCTGTATCCTAAACAATAAGTTTACGCCGAATTTTAAGTTCTAAAGCTACAAAATCGAATTTTTTTTAATTTTTCGGATTTTCGAATTTTTTTTTCGAATTTTACAGATTTTTTATTTATTTCTTTTTTTGTATCCTAAATACTACCTTTATTCCAAATTTTAAGTTTCTAGCTTTACAAAATAGAATTATTATCAAATTTTCGTTTTTTTTTTTCGATTTTTTTTTTCAATTTTTGTTGTGTTTTTAATTTTTTCTTTTTCTGAATCCTAAACACTACCTTTACACAAAATTTTCAGTTTCTAAGACTACGAGATCATATTATTTTCATTTTCTCTCTTTTTCTTATTTTTCTTTTTCTTTTTTTGAAATTTTCGATTTTTTTTAACTATCCATATTTTTTAATGTTTCCTTATTTAGTATCTTAAATATTACCTTTATTCCAAATTTCAAGTTTCTATCGCTATAAAATCGAATTATTTTCAAAATTTCCTTATTTTTCGATTTCTTTCGATTTCTTGATTTTATTTTCGAATTTTATTGCGTTTTTATTTTAACTTATTCTGAATCCTAAAGACTATCTTTACTGCGAATTTTAAATTTCTAAGGCCAAAAGATCAAATTATTTTAATTTTTTTCAATTTTTTCCCAATTTTTCGAATTTTTGATTTTTTTTTTTTCGAATTTTCTGGATTTTTTAATTTTTCCTTATTTTGCATCCTAAATACTACCTTTATTCCGAATTCCAAGTTTCTAGCGCAACAAAATTTGATTATTTGAAATTTTTCCATTTTTTTCGATTTTTCGATTTTATTTTTAAATTTTTTTTTTGTGTTTTGATGTTTTCTTTTTCTGAATTCTAAACACTACTTCACACCTAATTTTAAGTTTTTAAGACTACAAGATCGTGTTATTTTCAATTTTCAATTTTGTTCGATTTTTTTGAATTTTCGAATGTTTTTTTTTTTTAATTTTCCGGATTTTATAATTTTCCTTTCTTTGTATCCGAAACACTAGCTTTATTCCAAACTTTAAGTTTCTGTGGCTGCGGGATCTACCCAATCTTTTTGATGACGCAAGAGTGAGTGAGTGACAAAAAATCGAAACTTTGAGTTCATATATCGTCTGCACTAATTTATGGGTATTTTTTGAATTATGCATATTTTTTAATTTTTCCTTATTTAGTATCTTAAATATTACCTTTATTCCAAATTTCAAGTTTCTAGCGCTATGAAATCGAATTATTTTCAAATTTTCCTTGTTTTTTGATTTTTCCGACTTTTGGATTTTATTTTCGAATTTTATTGCGTTTTTTATTTTAACTTATTCTGAATCCTAAACAGTATGTTTACTGCGAATTTTAAGTTTCTAAGGCTAAAAAATCAAATTATTTTAATTTTTTCAATTTTTTACGAATTTTTCGAATTTTTGAATTTTTTTTTCGAATTTTCTGGATTTTTTAATTTTTCCTTATTTTGCATCCTAAATACTACCTTTATTCCGAATTCCAAGTTTCTAGCGCAACAAAATCGGATTATTTGAAATTTTTCGATTTTTCGATTTTTTCAATTTTGCTTTCGATTTTTTTGGTGTTTTTGATGTTTTCTTTTTCTGGATACTAAACACTACCTTCACACCAAATCTTAAGTTTCTAAGACTACAAGATCGTATTATTTTCAATTTTAAATTTTGATGGAATTTGTTGAATTTTCGAATGTTTTTTTTTTCGAATTTTCCGGATTTTATAATTTTTCCTTTCTTTGTATCCTAAACACTACCTTTTTTCCAAATGTCAAGTTTCTAGGGCTACGGGATCAACCTAATCTTTTTGATGACGCGTGAACGAGTGAGTGAGTGAGTGACAAAAAATCGAATGTTTGAGTTCATATATCGTCTGAACTAGAAAAGACAGAAAGTTGTAATTTTAAATTTTGGTTCTGTGTGTCAAATACTCTAGAAAAACAAAGTTTCAAATTTTTGGGATACTCTAGCGCGGAGATATGGGGGGTCAAAAGTGCCCTGAGTTGCTTCCAGAAAAGTATGCTTACGGCTGTCCTCTCTCGACTTGGCGGAGGCACTGCCGTGCCTCCAGATCTTGCCAAGGCTGTGGTTTTCCTATTAGACTTAATGTTAGCTATATGCTCCATTTTTCTGCAACTAAATTTCCTCATGCCAATATAGTAATTCATTGATCCGTTTTCTTAGGATCGTTTATGTTCAATTTAGAGATAATTCAAGAGAATCTTAGAATCAACATGGTTTTATTTAGAAAGGACTATCAAGCCATAACCAACCAGTAATGTCGGGAAGGAGGGAGAGATGTGAAAATTTTTGTGCGATCAACATCTTTTAACAACAAATCTACCCTATATATATAAAATCCTAATGAAACGAATTTGTGAAACGACTTTGTGAAACGATTTTATGAAACGACTGATTAAACGACTGATTATGTTTCAGGGCTATTTTTAATAAAATATTAAACGCTTGATGGTGAAATTAATACCAATTGTCCATAAAAATCCGCGGATGTCAAAACTGGTAATAGAATTTTGAAATTGGAATTAGTTTTCGAGATATTAATTTTTTTCTAATTTTAATGACATTTCTGTAATGATGGCAACTAATTACTCAGTTTTTTTGTGACAAAAAAAGGAAAAAAATTGAAAAGGATCCCGATAGGGATTATTGATTTCTTTTTATTTGTCATTTTCAAATTGAAATTGAATTTATCTTTTATTTCAATTGATAATGAAGACAAGATTGTGATTAAATTATGTTTTTCAGGAAAATTTGAAAAAAAAAAAAATCACATTTCTATCGTCAGGATTCAATCGTCTGTCAGCATTTAATTTAATTTATAAACTGAAAATATTTTGAATAAATTCGTCCAAATGACGTCATTTATGTTAACGCAAAAGAAAGGGGGGGGAAAGGAATTAATAGTAAGTATTTTTTATTATTGATATGGGGCCTTGACGAAACAGAGAAAATAGCCCTGGCGGAAAAGGAAATTTGGCAACATAAATTTCTGTCAACCTGTTCACTTTGTAATTTCGTATACAGAAGCATTTTTTCAATATTCATACAATTTTCTTAGCGTAAAATGTCATTTATCCTATTTTATATATAATCAGAAGTAATTCGTATAGAAAAAACAATAATAATATATGTATAATTAAAATACGCATATAAACAAAAAAATCGTCTAATTTGTTTCCATGGCTGTTTATGTCATTTGGCACAAAATCTCACTTTCTGATGCCCGAATTGCGCCAAGCTTTTTAAAAAAGCGTCAAGACCCCTATAATAGAAAAGCACCAAAAGTTCATTGGGTTTGTTTTCATAACTTTTGCAACAAATCTATGTATAACGAATCTATCCCTTTTTGAAGCTCGAATTATGCCAAACCTAAAAGCAAAGGATTCTATACTGGAAAAGTACCCGATTTTCTTATGGACAATATTCAAGTGACATAACATGGTGTAAAATTATCGCGGATAGCAAATTTGTTTAAATATCTCATCAATTGATGCCGAATAAATGCAGGCATGCATCCACAAAATATTTAATTTTGTATGATAAATAATTATTAGAAAATTCGTATATACATATTAATTAAAATAAATAATTTACATATTTAAAATAACATGAAAATATGCATGATGGTGCACTAAAATAGAGAGAAAATTGAAACCTGTTACTGAAAATGTCTATAACATAGTGCTTTTCAATACCGTGGTTCTTAATATTATTCACAAGCAGGTGGAATTTTTCTCATCCTTAAACGCAAAGGAAGAATAGAATACAGATCGTTGTTATAAAAGTCCGAGAGGTAGCCACAATTTAAACCTAACCATTTTATACAAGCTGGTTTTCAAGTTGTAATTGATTTTACTTACCAATCCCTAAAACAGTCGTCAGTTGTCGCAACAGCTGTGTATGAGGCCATGATAATCAAAAAATGCCCCGTTAAAAGCACGGCAACCCAATTAGGGATTTATCAATATTTTTAAAACAAAGCACGCTGTCATGTTTTTAGAGGCCTCGAAGTCTGAGCGGGGGTTGGCGAGCGTTGCTCGCAGGGGGTAGGCCCCCTAGTATTTCATATATAAATTAAATAGAGTAAAGCCTGTGAAAGAAAATGAACCTGTCTATTCAAAAAAAGGTCTATAACGTAGCCAGTCTATAGCGGAACTTTTCTATTACAAAATTCGTAAACAAAAGAAAAGAAAAGCATAATCCGGAGAAAATAACACAAAACAATAACGGAAGGTGTACTAGCTAATAGGACAATTATCTTAAAATCTATCTAAAACAAACTATCCCCATCCTGTGGGATTTGTTTTTCAATGTTTTACTTTATTTAATGCAAAACATAGATTGCATCCGACAACTCCTAAAAAGGTCCTCCGGCCTGTACCGGCAGGAAAAGGTAGCTTTCCTATATCTTCGTTTTAAAATTTTAGCTAATGTTACTCGAAAACAGCAAGTTAAAATGCAAAGAAACCGTTTACAAAAGATTCGTTTACACTGAATTTGAATAAGAAATTCGCCAAATTATTGAGCTATAGCCAAGTTGGCTTCATTTATGAAGACTTATTTTTGTCGCCAAATTTGGCGAGATTTCGCCAATTGTCGCCAAATTTGGCGAGAATTTGGCGCTAATGGATATGAATATATAGTTTTATGGGTATGATTGGGAAAATGATTACAACAATGAAAGAAAATAATTTGCGAGAAATCGCGTTCACTAAAACTTATAAATTTATATTAAAATCATTAAAATTACAGACATTACAATACACTTTCATAAAACATTAAAAACATATTAAAATTGGACGTTTCGGATTTACATGGAAAATCCCTTTTCAACAACAACATTTCACTTAGCGTAAATCATAGTTCAAAAATATCAACAAATAGAAAATTCAACGTATCAAAATTTCGAAGTCAAAGTTACAGTTATAATAACACGGAGTATTCATTCGGGATTGCACCTGCTTGACCATTATTGACCATAAATTTATCGTTGGTTTTTTGTAATGTGCTGTTTTGTTTCAAAATGTCAGCCACCCTAGAATTTCAAACTGCTCTATCTCAGCCAATTTTTAAGATAGAGGTAAAACAAAAAATGCTCTGGAATCCTTGTATCAAGTCCTAACACCTAATTAAAAAATAAACTTGATTTTTTAACTTTTTTGTATATTTATTTTAGTTTTAAAATTTTCCGTGGCCGCCAACTTGAAACAAGATGGCGAACCAAGCTGGCCAACGAACTCGGTCGAGGCATTGGTGAGCTTAATACACACAATTAGTTTCATCCAAATTAATTTATAAATACGAGCGTTATCGTATCAAATTATTTTCATTTTTTCAATTTTTTTCGAATTTTTTTATTTTTTTTCGAATTTTCTGGATTTTTTTAATTTTCCTTTTTCTGTATCCTAAATACTACCTTTATTCCTAATTTGAATTTTCTAGCGCAACAAAATCGGATTGTCTTCAAATTTTCGGGTTTTTTTCAATTTCTTCGATTTTTTCAATTTTGCTTTCGATTTTTTTGGTGTTTTTGATGTTTTCTTTTTCTGGATGTTAAACACTACCTTCACACCAAATCTTAAGTTTCCAAGACTACAAGATCGTATTAATTTCAATTTTCAATTTTGATGGAATTTGTTGAATTTTCGAATGTTTTTTTTTCGAATTTTCTGGATTTTATAATTTTTCCTTTCTTTGTATCCTAAACACTACCTTTTTTCCAAATGTCAAGTTTCTGGGGCTACGGGATCTACCCAATCTTTTTGATGACGCGTGAACGAGTGAGTAAGAAGTGACAAAAAATCGAATGTTTGAGTTCATATATCGCCTGAACTAGCAAAGACAGAAAGTTGTAATTTTAAATTTTGGTCCTGTGGGCCAAATACTCTCTATAATTGAAGTTCAAAATTTTTGGGATACTCCAGCGCGGAGATATGGGGGGGGGGGGGGTCAAAAGTGCCCTGAGTTGCTTCCAGAAAAGTATGCTTACGGCTGTCCTCTCTCGACTTGGCGGAGGCACTGCCGTGCCTCCAGATAATTTTTCAGTGTTGTATAACATATCGTTCTACGTAGCTTTGTTATATAATTATTATGGGAAGTTCTATAACCAGATCAATCCGATTATGAAATATTAGATTTTTTAACACTTTCCAACCTAGTTGAAAAGTTTATGACTTCGATTTGTCTGGCCGTATGGCCGTCTGCCGTCTGGCCGTCTGCCGTCTGGCCGTCTGCCGTCTGGCCGTCTGCCGTCTGCCGTCTGTCCGTCTGTCCGTGCTCTAACTCCCGTAAATATGCTCAGATTGCTCTGCAATTTTTATGTGTTATAGTCGTTATCTATAGCATGTTCCCTATTTCAACGGAAGTGTGTAGCACTTATAGTTTTTTTACAGGGACACTCAAAAGAATTCCGTTACATTGCGGTCTATGGGGAAAAATCATTGACGGTTTATTTAAATAATGTTTCACTATTTTAAACGCATTGAAATTTATATATATCACTAAGGTGCATTAGAAGAAGCTTAATATGGAATAGGGTGTGCATAGCACTTATAGTTACTTTACAGGGACAGTCAAAAGAATTCTGTTACATTACGTCTATGGAGAAAAATCGTCTGCGGTTTATTTAAATAATGTTTCCCTATTTTAAACGCATTGAAATTTATATATATCACTAAGGTGTATTTCAAGAGGCTTACTACAGAATAGTGTGTGTACAGCAGTCATCGTTCATTTACAGGGACACACAAAAGAATTCTCTACTGTAAGTTAACAATAATTCCTGGAAGTGCGTTTTAAGTTACTGATCGCGATTTTAATTTTAACTCGCTTTTTGTCTATTATGTGGTGTGTATAAATTCTGTATATCCTATACAGGGAAGCACAAAAGTTCGCGAACACATTTCCGTATTATTTAACTCCAGACGGAGAATTTTAAACAGTGCTACCACGCGTTTCCTAACTGAACTAAAATTTAACATCCTATGTAGTATATATACAAATCTATAGATCCTATACAGGGCTGAATAAAAGTATTCGGATTACTTAGATGTTATCTTTTAGCTTATTAAACGGTATGATTTGTAAAATTATGTTGGAAGCGTTGGAAAGTGTTACATAATCTATGCTTGACGCATGATTTTTCGCTCTTGTTTTAAAAATTCTGCCGAATGGATTTCGATGAAACCTACGCCGTTAGTTAGATAATTTTGTAGGGAAAGTTTTATTATATAACATGTGATTCTACGTTGCTTAGTTCTAGAATTATAGTGGGAAATTTGAAAATCGGGTGATCTTTTTTTATCAAATATTATTCTTTTTAATATTTGATTCCGATTATGAAAGATTAGCCTTCTGAAAAAGTTCTACAGAACTGATTTTGACAATAATTGTATTGTTAGTTAGATGCTATTTCAGGAATGGTTTTTGTGTACTACAAATTGTTCTACGTTGCTTAGTCAAACAGTTATGTGTGGGGATTATATAGTCAGGTGAACCCGATTCCGAAAGATTAGCCTTTTACAAAGTTTTTACTGGGCGTATTTTTTGCGACTTGCATTATTAAGTAGATAATTTTTAAGCATGGTTTTAGTATATTTCATATCGTTCTATGTTAGTTTTAGAATTATGTGGAAAAATTCTATAATCAGATGAACCCGATTATCAAAGATTAGCCTTTATATAAACTTCTACCGGGTAGCTTTTGTTAGTTAATTTGTTTGCATTGTTAGTTCGATAATTTTTAGTGATTGTTTTAATATATTGCATATAGTGTTATCGTTCTTTAGCAAACCCTAACTGTAAATTACCAAATAAAATAGTTTGTCCTTAACAGCTAAAATTTTGACTGCACATTAGAAAATATAATAGCGCAATGGCGTCATTTTTCAGTAATGCGGTTTGATATTCAAGGTAAATATACAGATTCAAATACAAGGTCAAATTAAACAATATATTTCGTTTGATTCAAGGTTCATTTGTAGAAGCCGACCAGCGCAGCGGGCGTAGCTTGCTAGTATATATATACAGTGGAACTTCCCTTTAACGAAGTCCGTATTCAACGAAGTTTTCTACTTAACGAAATTTGCTGCAGAACTTTGACTTTGAACACCATTAGCATGTAAATTAATCTCCACATTACGAAAATTATATTCTATATAACGAAGTTTATTCCACTTTTGTACGTGTGCAGAATTCAAATTAAGCGATTGCTGTTCGAAGGATATGCAAATTTATTTCAGCGGATTCGATTGTATGAAAATGAACACATTTAAATAATTTCCATTCTGCTTGGTGCTAAATAAAACAATTTTTTTCACACTAAGAAAAACGCTTGTTATCACTATTCTCCCACTCCGAGACTCCAGCGCTGACAGTTGGGGGAAGTCAAAATCCCCTTTTTACCTTCAATGATATAGAAGATGAGGTGTCGCAATGGCGTCAGATGCATTGAAACAAAAAATATCTATTATAGAGTCAGACAGGTACCATTCTGACTTTCCATTGCTGATAGACAATTGCTTTGTACATCCAAAAGAACGTGCTTCAAAATACAAATCGAAGAACATCAAAGTTATTTTTGTTCCTGACAATACAGCTAAACTTCAATCATTAGTCTAAGGAATAATAAAAAATCTTGAAGTACATTATCGAAAAAGACAGAAAAAAGCCGATGTAGTGAAAACATTAGTTTGAGATTATGTGTATCAGAGCTGATGAAAGCCTGGGCCAAAGCTTGGGAATGTGACGTGATTTCATCGACCGTACACAACTGTTTTATAAAAGACGGCTTCATAATTAAAACTGAATCAAATGCTTCTGAATCCAATACCTGTTTGTCGTATCTCAAGAAAAAAGTTCATGAATTTAAGTTAATTTCTATTTAACGAATTTTCTTCATAACGAAGTTTTTAAGGGTAACGATGAGACTTCGTTAAATGGAAGTTCTACTGTATCTACCCTATATATATAAAATCCTAATGAAACGAATTTGTGAAACGATTTTATGAAACGAATTTATGAAACGATTTTATGAAACAACTGATTAAACGACTGATTATGTTTCAGGGCTATTTTTAATAAAATATTAAACGCTTGATGGTGAAATTAATACCAATTGTCCATAAAAAACCGCGGATGTCAAAACTGGTAATAGAATTTTGAAATTGGAATTAGTTTTCGAGATATTAATTTTTTTCTAATTTTAATGACATTTCTGTAATGATGGCAACTAATTACTCAGTTTTTTTGTGACAAAAAAGGGAAAAAAATTTAAAAGGATCCCGATAGGGATTATTGGTTTCTTTTTATTCGTCATTTTCAAATTGAAATTGAATTTATCTTTCATTTCAATCGATAATGAAGACAAGATTGTGATTAAATTATGTTTTTCAGGAAAATTTGAAAAAAAAAAAATCACATTTCTATCGACAGGATTCAATCGTCTGTCAGCATTTAATTTAATTCATAAACTGAAAATATTTTGAATAAATTCGTCCAAATGACGTCATTTATGTAAACGCAAAAGAAATGAGCAAAAAAATATTTATACAATTTGTTTAGCGTAAAATGTGATTTATCCTATTTTATATGTAAGAAGAAATTCGTATAGAAAAAACAATAATAATATACGTATAATTAAAATACGCATATAAACAAAAAAATCGTCTAATTTGTTTCCATGGCTGTTTATGTCATTTGGCACAAAATCTCACTTTCTGATGCCCGAATTGCGCCAAGCTTTTTAAAAAAGCGTCAAGACTCCTATAATAGAAAAGCACCAAAAGTTCATTGGGTTTGTTTTCATAACTTTTGGCAACAAATCTATGTATATTAACGAATCTATCCCTTTTCGAAACTCGAATTACGCCAAACCTAAATGCAAAGGATCCTATACTGGAAAAGTACCCGATTTTCTTATGGACAATATTCAAGTGACATAACATGGTGTAAAATTATCGCGGATAGCAAATTTGTTTAAATATCTCATTAATTGATGCCAAATAAATGCAGACATGCGTGCACAAAATATTTAATTAATTTTGTATGATAAATAATTATTAGAAAATTCGTATATACATATTAATTAAAATAAATAATTTACATATTTAAAATAACATGAAAATATGCATGATGGTGCACTAAAATAGAAAGAAAATTAAAACCTGTTACTGAAAATGTCTATAACATAGTACTTTTCAATACCGTGGTTCTTAATGTTATTCACAAGAAGATGGAATTTTTCTCATCCTTAAACGCAAAAGAAAGAATAGAATACAGATCGTTGTTATAAAAGTCCGAGAGGTAGCCACAATTTAAACCTAACCATTTTATACAAGCTGATTTTCAAGTTGTAATTGATTTTACTTATCAATCCCAAAATCAGTCGTCAGTTGTCGCAGCAGCTGTGTATGAGGCCATGATAATCAAAAAATGCCCCATTAAAACGTTAAAACAAAGCACGCTGTCATGCTTTTAGAGGCCTCGAAGTCTGAGCGGGGGTTGGCGAGCGTAGCTCGCAGGGGGTAGGCCCCCTAGTATATATATATATATATATATATATATATATATATATATAGTAAAACCTCCATAACGGACACTCCCGAATAGCGGACACCTCTATTTAGCGAACACTTTTTCAATCCCCATGGTTTATACATTCGTGCGCTTTTATCTCTGGATAGCGGACATCTCCGAATACCGGACAAATTCTGAGCTCCCAAGGTGTCCGCTATTTAGAGGTTTTACTGTATATATATATATATATATATCTGACCTATGTCATACGATAACGCTCGTATTTATAAATCCATTTTGATGAAACTAATTGTGTGCATTAAGGTCACCAATGTCTCGACCGAGTTCGTTGGCCAGCTTAGTCCGCCATTTTGTTTCAAGATGGCGGCCATTTAAATATTTAAAACTAAAATAAATATACAAAAAAATTAGAAATTCAAATTTATTTTTTAATTACGTGTTAGGCCCTGATACAATGATTCCGGAGCATTTTTTGGTTTACCTCTATCTTAAAAAATGGCTGAGATAGAGCAGTTTGAAATTCTAGGGTGGCTGACATTTTGAAACAAAACAGCACATTAACGCGATTACTCGCAAATTATTTTCTTTCATTGTTGTATAATAATAATTTTCCCAATCATACGTATAAAACTATATAGTATTCATATACGTTAGCGCCAAAATTGGCGACATTGGCGACAAAATTGGCAAAATTGGCGAGAAAATTAGCAACATTTGTGACATTTGGCGAAATATCGCCAAATTTGGCGACCAAAATAAGTCTTATAAATGAAGCCAATTTGGTTATTGCTCAATAATTTGGCGAAATTCTTATTCAAATTCAGTATTAACGAATCTTTTGTAAACGTTTCTGTGCATTTTAACTTGCTGTTTTCGTGTAACATAAGCTAAAATTTTGAAACGAAGATATAGGAAAGCTACCTTTTCCTCCCGGTACAGGTCGGGAGGACTTTTTTTATTTCATATTTAATAAATTGTTTTTGCACTTTGATCTTTAAGCGAGGACTTATTTTATACAAAATATAATACATTTTCTCCTCTTTTCAAAATACAATTTTTGAAAGTAAAGATTTTCGATTAAAACAACTGATCGCTATATTTATGTGCTCAAGTACACATAAGGCTTCCTTGTAGTGATTGCCGTATAATCGGTTTACAGGCGTGCAACCCAATGGACCCTGTTAAAATGTTCATTTTAACGTTTTATGCACGCAAAATAACTGAACCACGTTATAGTTATCGCTACATTAACGATATATGTCTGAGAAATACACAGGGCCCCGTTATTTTTATCACCACATTAACAATTTATGGGCGTGAAAGCAAAATGCCATTTACAATGATCGCCATGTATGTTAGGCAATCCCATTTTTATTTATGTTATCTGAAGGATCTCAGAGCCCACACTAGATAATCACAGACAGAGCCCAGCAGCACTTTATCACGGGTCTTATGAAAAAAAATATATTATTAATGTCGCGAAATATCTATTGACGTACTTTTTTGATATTTTTATTAGTTATTTTCGTACAGTTTAAAATAAAGTATTTTATTTCTATTTTTCTGTTTGCATATAAAATGCATTTCCTGCGCCTCAAGCGAAGTCAAGGCAGTACAATGCAGAAAGTGGGCGCCACTCGGAAGCGGCCGGCTAGACGGGTGAAGACCGGCTAGTAAACAATAAAATACTTTGTTGCATTATATTTTATGTTTTTACTTTCCGTGCACTTATAGTGTAAGGAAAGTATTGTAATCCTGATAAAAACCCGATTTTGAAAATATTTATATAGTTTTACATTTTGAAGTTACATTTTTAATAAGTGGATATTTTCCAAACTGGCTCTTTAAGATGACTGGTGCGAGATGATGTGACAGCAATGGCTTTTTACGTAAGATCAGTTTCGTTTTCAATTTCCATTGGCGAACTTTTGGCAAGTTTTTTAGACTAAAGCGAGCTTAGCAAGCAGTTAGTTTAAAAGTTTGTTCTAAGCTATTTCGGAATTAGTGCGTTGTAGTTCGGTGATATATCGTTTGTCACCAATTCTATAGACGTAAGTTCGAATCCAAGCGGCGGGCGGAAAGTTTGAAAAAATGAAATTTTTTTATTTTTCTATATTTAATTAAGTTATAAAAAAGTTTAAGACAATATTAACAATTTACATCATGAAACCGTGGCAAATATTGGGAGCTGACCCGCGCGTGGACCATTGCTTTCATTATAAAAAACAGATAGTACAGAAAAAAAGATTTAACTTTAAGGAACCTAGATGTGAGAGAGAATATACGGGGTATAATATTTGATTGGTTGAGACGATTCTGGACAAAAGCGAATCGCCAAGCATTTTGACGAACTGGCCATTATTGCCAAACTAAAGCTTGTTAATTTGTCCCATTCGTGTAGGTAAATATCGCCAAGTTTTGGAATAGAAAAGTCGAGGTTTGCCATAGTTTGGACAAACGCTTCGGTTTAATCACACTCTGAGTATCGTATGTCGGCACTCTCATATAGAGGCACGCTAGTTGTAGTTAAAATTTCAGCTGAGACGAGATAAAGGTAGAGAGCTCCTTCCCTTCCCTCAACGAAATTGTGCGAGGTAGGGTGCATCTATATGAGAGTGGCGACATACAGAATAAAACTGAGCTCCGCGGCAAGGTGGGTCAACCGCCGTATCCAAGTTCTGAAGAGCTTTTAACGCGCATGACCAGGAGATATGCGTGTATGCTTTACTGGCGGTGGGGGCGCCACCACTTGCACACCAACCCCATTCTCGAACAGATTGACGACATGGGTCGCTGTGATTTGCGGTGTAGCCCACCCTCTAGGGACAGCACCACTTCACACTGGAGAACGAGCCAGAGTCCTCTAACAGCTTCCGGGACCAGACACCCAAAGGGCAATTGGGTCGTAGGCCTTAAGTCAGGTTTCCCTGACCCACACTTATTGTACCAACGCCTTCGATCAAGGAAATTTTACAAAGGAGACCACTAGCTCGTCAGCTATGGTGGAGACGGAGGATCCTTTCGCAGGCCCTGGAGACTTAGGAAACTTCCTCCCTCGACGCATAGACACGTCCCTGCTTGGACTATAAGCTGCAGGGTCGAGACCTCCCGGCCCCCAGCCTACAAATTCTTCACACAAATACCTCCGGACGACCTGGTTCCTAGGCTCTGAGGAGCTCTTAAACCGTGCAGAGCCGCGGTACGAGAAATCATAGGCACCATTTACTATCCCAGAGGGACATGGAAAGCTCCCTTTCAAGCGCCAAAGGAGCGCCCCGCTCGGGGTTTAGTAGCGTGAAAGCTAGTTACTAAAATCCTACTCGTCCAACTGTCAAATGCAGAAAGATCTGACTGCGCAAAGACACGCTGGAGTGGTTTCCGACCCGAGGATCTGACTTTATGATTGCCACCGCGTTAGTGGCGAGTCGTAACCAGCTACCGGTCGAGGAGAAGTGAATATCCCTCCCAGGAAGAGATACGAGTTATAGTATAGGGGTTGGACGACCCACTATGGACCCGAACCTCGCCTTGGTCAAGCGGGGCGACTCCCTTTCCTTGATGACGGCACACAACAGCTCCATCTGCAGAGGGATCCGCAAAGTATGGGGGTCGTAAGTAGAGGCTCCCATCCCCTGCCTATGCTCTGCCGCCTGCCAGTACCGAGGGATGCGTCATGCCGCCTCACGTACTGACCAGGCGTCACAACATAACCAATGCACTCCGTGCTCTTTAGAACCTGATTTCGCCTCTGTCGTCGCTCCAGATAAACTGTGGAAGTGGTCCTATCACATTAGCTAGCCGTTGCCCAGAGTCATCAACCGACCTAGAAGTGGGCTAAGTCGGGCAGCTGGTATTGGCCTACGAGATGCCTTCCGCCGCCTAGCGGAGTTATGCTTCCACGTAATTGGCCTAGTAACCTCCTGCAGTCAAGAACCGACCCAATGGGAGGGATGGCCGTGATACCATGGTGTCATTGGCCACCACACATCCAGCACCAGCGGCTAATCAGCCACCTCTTTCCTCGCCAGGCACCAAATGTGGTTGTCATTCATCCGCTTACCTTCCCCCTTCATGTTGGTGCACGGCGCGCAATGCCTGGCTTCCGGCCATCTTCCCCACTTAAGGGGCTGAGTCGGAACCACTTATAGGGGCTCCCGGCGTGACATACGGGATATAAAATTTGATTAATTGAGACGATTTTGTACAAAAATTAATCGTCAAGCCTCTTGGTGAACCTGCCATAATCACCAAGCTACTGTTAGTTAACTTGTCTCACTTATCTAATTAGAGTTGCAAAAAACCGGTTTATTCCCATGTTTATTCCCAGATTTATTCCCAAAAGACCTGGTTTATTCCCAAAAAACCAAGTTTATTCCCAAAAAACACGGTTTATTCTCAGGTTTAAACCGGGGTTTTACTAGCTTTTGCATCTCTATATTTAATAGAACTCATCCAGACGAGTATAGCAAAGTTCTGAAATGTACGTTTGACATAGTTTGAACAAGCATAGTCTGAGCTTGCGCCCCGTACGAAAGTCGCCACTTTCATATAGAGGCACCCTAATCTGAATTAGAGTCATTCTGATAATAGAAGCGGTATGTGAATGATAAATTTTGATTGGTAGAAAGGAATTTTAGCAAAAACATGACGGTCTCCCTCATTTTTTGTTCTTTTAGAGCCTACCATTATCGCCAGACTAATGTTTTCTGACTTGTCTAAATCGTGAAAGCGAACCCGTTTTGTTTTATTGAGAACACACATCTGACTTGTGTGCTTGACATCAAGTGCCCGCTTATAGATCATTGTCAATATATAAGGACAAGACAGCCACAAAGAAATTCAAACACTAGAGAATTACAATCGCGAGCTCCACAAAGTGCGTGCAATGAAGCTGACGGGAGTCGAACCCTCCGATCTGACTCTCTACGTACGCTCTCAAGCCGTACGCTCTCAAGCGATTAGCGGAATGGTATCTTAACCATTTGGCCACGGAGGCCCCGGCGAACTCGTGCAATGGATTATCCCCAAATTTTGCAATGTGTGTTGCCATAGTTTAGATAAAACACTTTCAAACTGCACATGCACGCTGTGCTTATGTCACCACTTTTTTTATACCGATACTCTATCTGAATGTTGAAAATTTTCAAAAACGGTGAGTTGGTTTGGAATCTATACTCATACATTCCGACTTGTATACTTAATCTCCAGGATTCGGTTATGAGCCGTCGTCAATAATCGAACCGATAGCACAAGATACATCTTATTAGCGCAAAGAACTGAAAATATACACCCAGGGAAAACATACAACTTATTCAAGTCAGATTCACATCTCCTACGTTCACTAATAATTAGTGGAAAAGTAGCGCTGCACAATTCGGCTATGGAGGCCCCGTGGGCAAAAACAATGGAAAAAACAGTATGTTCCACCCGCGACCTACGTTATACAAGGCCGGTGCATGACGTTTAAAACATCACATGGAGCGCGACCTACGTTATACACGTCCGGTGCATGACGTTTTAAACGTCACATGGGGTGGATCAAGGCTACCGCGGTGCATTTCACTTATTTTTTTTTACAGACCGCTAGAGTGACGTGATGCTCTTTTCGAACACCTGCATTGGTGCATTCGAGCATCACGTGACTCCAGCGGTCTGTAAAAAAAAAATACGCAGAAAGCACCGCGGTAGCCTTTCTTTTTCGTTAGCCTCGGGGTGGATCATTTTTACACGGCTTGGTGCAAAGCGGCACGCCCCCCCCCCCCGTTTTGCACCAATCGCCGTGTAAAAATGATCCACTCCATGTGACGTTTCAAACATCATGCACCGACCGTGTATAACCGCGACCTACGTTATACACGGCCGGTGCATGAGGTTTAAAACGTCAAATGGAGTGGATCATTTTTACACGGTCATTGGTACAAAGCGACGCGCCCCCCATTTTGCACCAATCACCGTGTAAAAATGATCCACTACATGTGACGTTTTAAACGTCATGCACCGGCCGTGTATAACGTAGGTCGCGGTATAACGTAGGTCGCGACCTCCAATCGCCGTGTATTAATGATCCACTCCGAGGCTAACGAAAAAGACAGGCTACCGCGGTTCATTTCACTTATCTTTTTTTACAGACCGCCAGAGTGACGTGTTGCTCTTTTCGTACACCTGCATTGGTGGATTCGACCACCACGTGACTCCCGCGGTCTGTAAAAAAAGATACGCGTAAAGCACCGCGGTAGCCTGTATTTTTCGTTAGCCTCGATCCACTCCATGTGACGTTTCAAACATCATGCACCGGCCGTGTATAACGTAGGTCGCGACCTACCGCGATTTACGATAGGTCGCGACCTACGTTATACACGGCCGGTGCATGACGTTTGAAACGTCACATGGAATGGATCATTTTTCCACGGCGATTGGTGCAAAACGGGGGGGGGGGGGGGGGGCGCGCCGCTTTGCACCAACATCGTGTAAAAATGATCCACTCCGAGGCTAACGAAAAAGAAAGGCTACCGCGGTGCTTTACATGTATCTTTTTTTACAGACCGCGGGAGTCACGTGATGATCGAATGCACCAATGCAGGTGTACGAAAAGAGCACACGTCACTCTAGCGGTCTATAAAAAAAGATAAGTGGAATGCACCGCGGTAGCCTGTCTTTTTCGTTAGCCTCGGATCCACTCCTTGTGACGTTTCAAACATCATGCACCGACCGTGTATAACGTATGTCGTGCCCTACCACGATTAACGAAATACACGACCGGTTCATGACTTTTAAAACATCACACAGAGTGGATAATCTTTACACGGCGATTGGCACAAAATGATGGGGGTGCCGCTTTATACCAATCGCCGTGTAAAGATGATCCACTCCAGGCCGCGTTTTAAAGTTTAAATGTCATGAATAGACCGTGTATTTCGTTAGTCGCGGGCCCACCATGGCCAAGTGGTTAAGACACCACTCCGCTAATCGTTTCGAGCGTACACTATTAAAAATCTGCAGCTTTTGCTGCAGACACACTCCACCGCTTTTAGAGAAAACGGTTACTTTACTATATTATTGAGCATTTTCATTGGTCAAAACAGAGATATTCTATAAAAGCGGTGGAGTGACTATGCAGCAAAAGCTGAACATTTTTTTCAATGTAGGAGAAGGCATCGGGTTTAACTCCAGGTGACTCCGTTGCACACTCTTTGTAGCGTTGCGGGTGTATTCTTCAGGGATGTCTGTTTCCTTGTGCCTATCCGGTCCTCATTTTGACGAAGGCTTATAAGCGGATATTTGTATCAAGAAAACAAGTCTGATGGGGCCTCCGTGGCCGAGTAGTTAAGACACCATTCCGCTAATCGCTTGAGAGCGTAGGAGTCAGGTCGGCGGGTTCGACTCCCTCCAGCTCCATTGCACACACTTTGTGGAGCTTCCGGATGTAACTCTCCGTGTTGTAAATTTCCTTGTAAATTTCCTCGTCCCTGTATATTGACGATGACTTATAAGCGGGCTCTTGATGTCAAGCACACAAGTCAGATGTATGTTCTCAATAAACAATAAACAAGTCTGATGTATGTTCTCAACAAACAAACAACAGAAAATAGTACGTTGTTCGGCAGGATCCATGATAAAATTTCACGACTTAGGGTTACATGCAAACGTAACACTTGCAATTGCAAAGCTTTTTGTAAACCAAAATTATATGTAAACATTACTTTTGCATGTAATTTTCAGTGCAAATTAACATTTATTAGGGTTCAAATTAAAATTAATTTGGGTGCAAATTACATGTAAACGTTACCTTTGCATGTAATTTTGGTTTGCAAAAACCTTTTCAATTGCAAGTGTTATGTTTGCATGTAACCCTTAGAAAATCAAAAAATCTGTTATTCAAAAATTTCAAAAATTGCAAGATATAACGCCATTTTCAAGAAGAATAGAGTCATAAATAATGAAGCAGTCAGGACGTAGTTAAATGAGTCCCTATTTGGTCATTAATTCTGATTCCTGCGCGCAATCTTTGCAAAGTAACATTTTGCAAAATAACATCTTGGGAAAATCTGAATGGATCTCTGGGTTTGATTCTGAGCCCAGTCGGTACGATTGGTATTGTTGGTGTTGGTTAGGGTGCCTCGATATGAGAGTGGCGATATATGGTATATAATCAGGGCAACACTAGATACCGGGCTTGCTCATTCATTATCATGACGTCACAAATGGTGGCTCACAGTGACCAAAGACATACTGCGATTGGCACAAAACGATGGGCGCGCCGATTTGTACCAATCGGTGGTCGCGGCCAGCCTCTATGTGTGACGTCATGAGCATGAATGCGCAAGCCCTGTATTTAGTGTTGTCCTGATATAATATTTAATTGGTTGAAAGTTGAAACAATTCTGAACAAAAGCTAACCGCCAAGCGTCTTAGCAAACCTGCCATTATCGCCTAGCTAATACTTGTTTACTTGTCTCACTTATATAAACGAACTTGTCCAGGCGGGTATTGTCAAGTTCTGTATGTAGGTTTGCCATAGTTTGGACAAGCGCGTCTTTCTAAACACAGTCTGAACATTCACATTGTGCGTATCTTGCCACTCTCATATAGGGACGCTCGAGTGTCGGCGACAACTATATAAGAAACTATTGTTGCCATAAACACGATGACAACTTCTCCGATAATGAAATATAAAAGTACTTCATTCAGGATATGACCCACTTTCTAGATTTTTCAATTGCAAAACAGTGGTTTTCTACCTGGTTATCAGACCTATTGAGCGATTCTTTCACAAAATAGCAATTGATCCGAGGCTAACGAAAAAGGCAGGTTTCTGCACTACTTTTCGCATTAGACCGCTACAGTCACGTGATGCTTTTTTTGTGTCCTGCATTCGTGCATTTAAGCGTGACCTACGTTATACACGGCCGGTGCATGACGTTTAAAACGTCACATGGAGTGGATCCGAGGCTAACGAAAAAGAAAGGCTACCGCGGTGCTTTACTCACATCTTTTTTTACAGACCGCGGGATTCACGTGATGCTCGAATACACCAATGCAGGTGTACGAAAAACTCCGAGGCTAACGAAAAAGACAGGCTACCGCGGTACATTCCACTTATCTTTTTTTACAGACCGCTAGAGTGACGTATGCTCTTTTCGTACACCTGCATTGGTGCATTCGAGCATCACGTGACTCCCGCGGTCTGTAAAAAAAGATTTGCGTAAAGCACCGCGGTAGCCTTTCTTTTTCGTTAGCGTCGGAGTGGATCATTTTTACACGGCGATTGGTGCAAAGAGGCGCGCCTTCCGCTTTGCACGAATCGCCGTGTAAAAATGATCCACTCCACGTGACGTTTTAAACATCATGCACCAGCTATGTATAGCGTAGGTCGCGCCGTAAGTCGCGATTCAAGCCTCGAATGACTCAAGCGGTCTGAAAAAAAGCCATATGCAACGCACCGCGACAACCTGTCTTTTTCGTTAGCCTCGAATTGAATAATGTAACAGGGGACCTTAGAGAATTACGACATTTTCACGATAAAGCATTTAACGTCAATTTCAAACCATACATTCGGAATGTAGTAAAATACACAGTTTGTATAATTTCTATGGGAGAATGATACACAGTATGATAAAGGCAGAGCTCCAGACGTATTTTTTGCTGTTTTGAAAATTTAGCGAAACACGGAATCGTGATTGGTCAATCTCGTCTCAAAAATAGTGAAAAAAAAAACTGTCAGGATAAATGCCAAATTAAGAATGGAAAAAAATTATTTATTACGTAGGCGACGGTATTTGTAAGTATGCAAAAATTTTGCATGTTCGAAAGTCTAATTGAAAACTCGACCTAAAATTACGAATATTGACTATTTGTAATTTGGCAACAATTGCATGCAGACTCTGTTACTACGTTACCACCATTTGCCACCATTGGATTCTTAGTGGGTTTTACTACTTCGCTGAAATAAAATTATAAAGTTTTTCGAAGTTCTTCGAGCTGGTAATAATCATCTTTTTGCTAACTCTTCTTTGAATCATTTACTATGAATTTACTGTATTTGTATGTAAATCATTTCTAAAAAACATTTATAAAACGTTGGTTTTGGGCTTTCCTATTCATCAGCTTTAATTTAAAGATGTATTTTACCTTAGTTTCAAAATGTGCGTTTCAAATACAGAACAGGGGCAAATTTGCAGATGTAGGCAGTGCATATACAAAAATTACTCGTTTAGTGAAGTAGCAAACAGTACCTCTTTTCAACACATTTTCAACATCGCCCATTTTGATAAAATGTAACTATTTATTTATTATGAAGGAAATTTTATGTAGCATTGTACGTTTTCATGCAGGCTGGGTGGGAAGAAAAGTGCAAAACCAATAAATTTCTGTTAAGGAAAGCTAACGCAAATCTAAACTATTTAGTATTAAGATTGATTTTATGAAAATAAAATTCGTCGTTGTTCAGTCTTTAAATTCAAATCTTTTTTTTTTTTTTTTTTTTTAGTTGCAAACTCTTGTATAACATCAATGGATCTTGCATATTGATCAGATTCAGCATTTAAAACAATGCAAGCAAGTTTACCTCCTGTTGAATTTCTTATATAAGAACATTAAAATCTATAATTTAAGCTTTCCGACCGAACCATCACTTATCGGAATGCAAACAATATCGCTTGGTGTTTACAAATGATTGTAATGATTAGTAATGATTCAGTGAATGTAATGAAGCAAACTGACTGGCGTTTAGTAATCTTACGAGAATTTGTTCTACCATTTTTAAGTATGATCTTTACCAGGTCAGATAACAATACTAAAATTACCTTTTTTACGTTGAATGCATATTTAATTATGACATATGTTTAACTTTCCTTTCTATATTTTTTATCTTTCTCATTTCGAATGCGTTTAACAGATTGCCAAAGAAATAAACAGAAGCTATTCTTTATTTTCAGTGATACTATTATACTAAAAACACATGAATGTTCGGATTTCCACGAAATGAAATTGTATATAGATTACTATATTATATGAATATTCAATGTAGATAAATACAGACTGCTTATACGAATAAGAAAGAACAATTCTTACAAGGGACGTAGAATCTCATTCACATATGTAATAGTTTACATCTAGATCTTAGAGCAAAGAACAGACTTCCACTAAACTTTGATTTCCGCCGTGGAAAGTCCATATTTCGCGTATTTTGCCATAGATCTTTTAATAACATATTAAACCAATATTTTACAAAGGATATATTTATATTGTACTTCTCCATTATCTCGTCAACCACTTTCCATTAAAACTATCGCCAAGCTATAGAAATTAACGCCAAAAATGAAGGATCGTGACCGCATATTCACGTCACTTTTTGTGTGTTTATTACATCAAGTGACTTTTAATTCAACGGTGATCTGTATTTTTAAATTGTTTTACTGATTTATTAATATTTTAAATTAAAATAACTACGTCATTAAACAGTTGTCGTGATATCTATATTATAATAGTGCAAGCCATGTGACTGTCAAGCAGTTACGGGCTGATTCACTTTTCATATGCCAGGACGCCATTTTTAATAGGTTTTTTTTTCGCATAAAAGTTATTTTAAGAAAGATCGTTAAAGAAATATTGGAGATGTGTATTGCATTCAAATATGTATATATTCTGAAAACTTCAGTTGAAATTAGGTTGACAGCCCAATATCGCATTCATCAAAGTAAACACGAGATTCGTTCATCATGAGCGATAAAATTATTAAACCAAGATCATTCGCAAAGCAAGTTCTCCAGCGATGAATTTTACGGCGCTGTCTGATCTGTCACTTAGATGCAGCATCACACCAAATTTGGTGTTCCAAATCTGCTCAATAAATGCACTGTCCCTGCTATCCTAAT
Source organism: Maratus michaelseni (assembly GCA_963931845.1). Classification (NCBI taxonomy): domain Eukaryota; kingdom Metazoa; phylum Arthropoda; class Arachnida; order Araneae; family Salticidae; genus Maratus; species Maratus michaelseni. The sequence goes on from OZ007591.1 coordinate 45,410,979, forward strand.
GGAGAAAAATGTTTGCACTGTTATACATTTACATAAAAATTAGACATCTTTTTCACTTTGATTCAGAAAATGATAGTTAAGTCAGTTCACAAGTCTGTAATTGCAATCCTCGCTAATTTTATTTTTATTATAAAAGTTTATTAATATTTCTAAATGTTATATTTTTATCAAGAGGGGGAAAATACAGTAAAGATGCCTGTAGTTTTACGTAAATGTCCATTACCTGTCGATTACTTTTTCTACTAGGATAATTTGGGACGACAGATTTCCGGTCAAAGACTTGAAGAGAGCTTTAAAAAAAATTTGGTGCTGTAAGATTTATCTGGTGTTTAATTACAACAATTATGATAGCAACTTTGTTGCCACCATTAATAAAGCCTTATTCAATTAGTTATAATTAAAAAGAATTCCATAGAAATTTAACAATATAAATGTTATGATTACATAAATGTTAAAATAAACTTAGTCAGGAAATTCTGTTAGACTTTGTATTTTTTCATATTAAAATACTTACATATTTAACAATGGAGCCACATGGAACTATTTGCACTTATTGTTAAAAGTTAAAGGGTTTAAACGACATTCAATATAGCATTGTAGAAGTTTTATCCATCACCCACTCTTATTTACACTTGAGTTTTTAGTATCGCAGTAATGAATGTTTTGTGTTTTGGCTTAATTTCTCAATTTTTTTATCAAATACCCCAAGGAAAATGTTATTCACTTTAAATAAAAATAAATTTTCAAATATCATTCTTAAGAGGCTTAAATGCACTGAATTTAATTACAGTATTACTTGTTAATGATATTTAACTATGGCACCCTAACACTCCTTATATTTCCGATTTTAACTTAGTTGGCCAATAGAATAATAAGGTAACCATGTATGCAGAATGTATTCGAAATTTTAATAGCAAGAATTTAGAACAAAATAACTTTTATGATATTTATTTAACTAATACTGAATTGGAAAGTATAATACACATTTGTCAATACTAAAAGTATTCTATGAAAATAATCATATAATAATCAGAGAATGTAATAACTAAGTAAGAAATAATGAAATACTGTGAAGAAAAAAAAAAAGTTAAATTCAAAATATCTCAAAGAAATTTGAATGCATTAATAAACAAAATAACATAACTTAATTTGGATAGGAAAGCAATGCTTATAATAATTTATAACTGCTTGTAGACCAATGGGTAGACATATACTTTTCTCAGATAAAGTTAGCATAAAAATTATAGAATTTTCTCTGAAGACATTTACATAGTCATATCTTAGGTAGGCGGTCCTGACAAGTCTTTGGTTTAATGAGTATATTTACAATTTCACAATAAAAAAGTGATTTTTATAAGCACTTAAAAGAGCATAAGTCAAGGTTTAAAGTAAAGAACTGTTTTAATTAATCATAATTGTAAAAAAAGAAGAAAAAATTTGCATATTGCAGTGCATCAAATCTCAGCATATAACTATTACTTAACATTATCAAAACACATTTCATGGTTAAATACATTGATATGTTAACCAAAATAGCCTATACCCAGTTAAACATAAAACAGGAATACACAATTTTTTCACTTTCTTCTAAAATTGTAGTTTTGGACTTGTACTGTTAAAAATGCCCAGCTAAGATGTATTACACACAATATTACAATTTTTATATGTAACAAAACATTTTTAAGTATTGCATTTCATGTATGAAACGTCATTTAATGTTACCAAAATATGCTTTAAAACAATGTAGCAGTTTCCATTTGTGTAGTAGCTGAAAAATGAATATCTAAATTGCAAGAGACTTGCATCCACCAAAAAATCTTGAATAGTGCTTATTAGACAATTTTTTATTTTTATATGCACCAAAATGATAATTTAAAGCACCCCCCTCGCCCCCCATAATCTTAAGAAAAAAAGAAAAAGAAACTTTATCACTAACTGTTATAATGAGTAAATTTTTTGAAAATATTGGTTCTTCAGCTAATTTCCTAACAATAAATAATCCACTCTTTTTTATTTTTCATTTACTTTTTTAAATAATTCATAAACCTTTTGTTAAGAAAATCATAGTGAAAGTTGATAACAAGTGTTCTTTACTTTTCAAATTTTCTTTACACATGTTGCATTTTTATACAATTTTATATATTGTGTGTGACAAAAACTAACATTGCTGCTATAGGGTACTGGGGTACTCATCAAGTAAACTGCCACCCTCCCCACCCCCCCCCCCCCACTTCCATTTGAAGGTGGCGTTATATTTTTCAACTTGCTACCAAATTCATAAGAAATTTCGGCTTAGATATGTTTATTGTCTGCAAACAAAAAGGGGAAAATAAAAATTTTTACTGTATAAAAATAGTAATTTTATTAAATTACTAGCATGCTACGCCCGCTGCGCTGGGCCATTTTATAAATGTACCTTAAATCAAACGAATTGGCTTTGTATCTTAAAGGAATATGGATCGTCACTTACGGATGCTACCCTAGTCGAAATTTTCAAACTAACCTTGAATCAAACGAATTAGATCAATGGATTTGAGCATGTATTTTAAAGCAATAGGGACGTTCACCTGGTTTTTCCTTCAACGCGAACGACATTGTTTTATATTATATTATACATTTGACAAAAATTTGGGGTAAAAAGAAGCAACTCGTTTAGTTGATTATTTATAGTAGAGTTTGGTAGGGAAATGAGGCCATTATAAGATTATGACAACAGGAACAATGTTCTCTAGTCAACATACTACTAAAAAATAGAGCATTACAATGATTGCATAGATTGACCATTGAACTTAAGTAATGTTCGAGTGATTCATTTTCGTCTAAGTTCTTGAACCCCGTCCCTCTTTCTTGTCTCTATGTGAGGTTCTGGTAACATAAGTACAATCTCACTCTGTTACGTTATATTTCGTAATATACGTCCTCTTCTGGCAAGTCTACTACGGTTTTTCATCTTTCGATTCCGGCAGAGAAACGAAAAACAGTCAATGTAATAAATTGTTTGCACATAAACAGTGTTTAACTTTCATATTTAAAACAAAATGGTGAAACATAAAAAGTGCATTTTTAAAGCTGAATAGTTTGAATAAAATTAAAATGACGCTCTTTTCACTCTTTCCTTTTTTTAGAACAGTTGCATTCGTGTAACCATTAACCTGAAAAAAAAACCCCGATGATTAACTCTGGCAGAAGAATAAACCTCTAGTTTGCATCCAATAAAATCTTCCTAATCTTCCATAATCTTTTCAGTATTAAAGTTTGACGTCAAACATTAGAAGTGTTGGAAACGATATGGTTACTAATGTACCAGAGTTAGTTACAAAACGAAGTTATTTACGCGCCAAACTATGTTCCATTAAGAGTATAATAGTCATAAAAGAGCATAATAACACGCAGAAAAAGATTCATTTGTCACTATGTTTAGCTGCTAGGTCTGTATGTAATTCGAAAATACTTTATAATGATCGAAAAGTTATCTAATCAGAATTTCAAGTACTCGTGTTTCTTATCCAGGCTGAAATGATAAATCGACAAATATTTATTCCATTCGCCAACATTGGCCTTAAAAAGTTTTCTGTACATTAGAAGCATCGCTTTTTTGGTAAAACATTGCTTCATAATGAAAAAAAACATAAATTTAGCTATCTCTAATTTCAAAAGTCGTCTAATCTTTTGTAATCTGAATCGTCGTCCAGAGTAACCTTTAAACACAAACAAAACATCCAACAATATTGTAAAAATGCCAACTGGCAGGTGGAAGGAATACGGTCGATTCGTCCAATCTACCCTATATATATAAAATCCTAATGAAACGAATTTGTGAAACGATTTTATGAAACGACTGATTAAACGACTGATTATGTTTCAGGGCTATTTTTAATAAAATATTAAACGCTTGATGGTGAAATTAATACCAATTGTCCATAAAAATCTGCGGATGTCAAAACTGGTAATAGAATTTTGAAATTGGAATTAGTTTTCGAGATATTATTTTTTTCTAATTTTAATGACATTTCTGTAATGATGGCAACTAATTACTCAGTTTTTTTGTGACAAAAAAAGGGAAAAAAATAAAAAAGGATCCCGATAGGGATTATTGATTTCTTTTTATTCGTCATTTTCAAATTGAAATTGAATTTATCTTTTATTTCAATCGATAATGAAAACAAAATTGAGATTAAATTATATTTTTCACGAAAATTTGAAGAAAAAAATCACATTTCTATCGTCAGGATTCAATCGTCTGTCAGCATTGAATTTAATTTATAAACTGAAAATATTTTGAATAATTTCGCCCAAATGACGTCATTTATGTAAATACGTCATTTATGTTTATACAATTTATTTAATATAAAGAAGCCATTTATCTATTTTTATGTACAAAAAGAGGTAAATTGAAAGACAATTATAAATAAATTGTATATATACATATAAATACATGTATAAACAAGCATAAAAGTTCGGTGCTTTTCCAGTATATGGGGCCTTGACGAAACAGAGAAAATAGCCTTGGCGGAAAAGGAAATTTGGCAACATACTTTCTGTCAACCTATTTACTTTGTCATTTCGTATACAGAAGCATTTTTTCAATATTTATACAATTTGTTTAGCGTAAAATGTCATTTATCCTATTTTATATATAATCAGAAGTAATTTGTATAGAAAAAACAATAATATACGTATAGTAATTAAAATACGCATATAAACAAAAAAAATCGTCGAATTTGTTTCCAAGGCTGTTTATGTCATTTGGCACCAAATCTCACTTTCTGATGCCCGAATTGCGCCAAGCTTTTTAAAAAAGCGTCAAGACCCCTATTATAGAAAATCCCCAAAAGTTCATTGGGTTTGTTTTCATAACTTTTGGCAACAAATATATGTATATTAACGAATCTATTCGTTTTTGAAACTCGAATTACGACAAACCTAAAATCAAAGGATCCTATGCTGGAAAAGTACCAGATTTTCTTATGAACAATATTCAAGTGACATAACATGGTGTAAAATTATCGCGGATAGCAAATTTGTTTAAATATCTCATCAATTGAAGCCGAATAAATGCAGGCATGCATGCACAAAATATTTAATTAATTTTATATGATAAATAATTATTAGAAAATTCGTATATACATATTAATTAAAATAAATAATTTACATATTTAAAATAACATGAAAATATGCATGATGGTGCACTAAAATACAAAGAAAATTAAAACCTGTTACTGAAAATGTCTATAACATAGTACTTTTCAATACCGTGGTTCTTAATGTTATTCACAAGCAGATGGAATTTTTCTCATCCTTAAACGCAAAGGAAGTATAGAATACAGATCGTTGTTATAAAAGTGCGAGAGGTAGCCACAATTTAAACCTAACCAATTTATACAAGCTGGTTTTCAAGGTGTAATTGATTTTACTTATCAATCCCTAAAACAGTCGTCAGTTGTCGCAACAGCTGTGTATGAGGCCATAATAAAAAAATGCCCCATTAAAACGTTAAAAGCATGGCAACCCAATTACAGATTTACCAATATTTTTAAAACGAAGCACGCTGCCATGTTTTTAGAGGCCTCGAAGTCTGAGCGGGGGTTGGCGAGCGTAGCTCGCAGGGGGTAGGCCCCCTAGTATCTTTTAAAAACCTTCCTGAAAGAAGGGGAGATATGCAGAAAAAAACTAAAAAAAAAAATATCGAATCAGAAAGAGCAAAGAAAATTTATTTCAGTAAGCAATTTTTATTGCAAAATGTCGCCTTTTGTGATAGTAATAACGCATAATTGCACACATCTCCTTAAGCATATTCTTTAGTTCCTAACTTTTGATGCGGTGAATATTTCTGTAAGTGAAATTGGCGATATATTAAAATAAATAAATAAATAAAAGAACAGACAAAATTCGCTGATCAGAGTTTCAGGCTACAAAAATCATATGTTTGGTGAAAACAAACCGGCATGTTTCCGTAGTAAATTTTTAAATGTCTAAAATTCAATTATTTTACAATATGTGTTTGAGTGCAGACATTCACTAAAATTTAAATATTTGATCCCATATTGTGAGGATTGCGCATGCCTCTTCTTGCTCTAGTAGCGCCCCCTTCTGGAGAAACGAAAGCGCGCGGGAGTAGAACTCAGAACGTCAGCGGCGAAGAACGTCGTTTGTGATATGAAAAACCAGAATTGGTTATGAAAATGGCCGTGAGTAAATGTTACCGGTCATGAATAATGAAAAATATGAATAATCTTTTATGTTGATTTATGTAACTGTCATCTGTCCTCGTCATTTTTATGTCAACTTTATGTCATCGTTATGTCAAGAATTAAACTTGTGTTCGTAATTAGAACGGCCTGTTTCCTTTAGAACGCCCACACACATACGGAACAGACATGACATTGGTGTCAGAATTAATGGATGAAAAACAGGCTGTATTACTGGATTACGGAGTAAAACATTATAGTGAAATATTATAGTGAAGAAAAATTTTGGATAACCTATACAGAGGTAAGGTAAATTTTATTATTTAAGTATGGCCGATAAACTGACTAAACTTAAAAAAACTAGAGGGGTAATAAAAGCATCTATTACATCTATTATTAAAAAGATCGAAGATGCATGGGTTTTAGAATCGCCGAATTTGGTGGAATTAGAAGAAAATCTAGCTCAGCTAGAACAGAAAGGTATCGACCTTAAACGGGAAGATGAACAAATTTTAGCGTTAATTAATGATGAGGATGAAATCGAAAGAGACGCGAAGACCTCCATAGAATATCATGAAAAAATAACTTTATGGCGATTTAGAGTTAATAAGAAATTGAAAAATAATAGCAAAAGCCAAATTTCCGCCGTGTCTCACGCCGATAATAAGCACGCAGAATTAGTTGCGCAATCTGTTAAACTCCCTACATTAAAAATTGAGAAATTTTACGGCGATATAAGTAAGTTTCAAAACTTTTGGAACTCATTCAAAATAGCGGTCCATGATAATGATTCACTGTCAAATATCGAAAAAATGAGCTATTTACAAAGTTATTTAGGTGGTAGTGCATATAATTCTATTTCCGGGTTTGCGTTATCAGATAAAAATTATTTGGAAGCTGTCCAAATTCTGAAACAACAATTTGGCCGAAAGGATCTCATTGTGACGACACATATACTTTATTATCTTTGAAACCTGTATTGAAAACAAATGATGTAACCGCTCTGCGAAAATTATTTGATACCATTCAATGCCAAATAAGAAGTCTCAGGTCTTTAGACATTGAATCAAATGGATTTGATAACCTGTTGACACCTATAATTCTTAAATCCTTGCCATATAATCTTTCGTTAGAATATAATAAACAATGTATAAAAAGTTCTAGTGACTCGCAACCAAACATTGATGATTTGTTATTATTTATTCGTACCGAAATAGAGTCGAGAGAAAAACAATTATTTAACTGGCAATTTAGATAACCCAAGGTTAAAGCAGTCTTATAATAATGATTCCCCTGCATTTCGTAAACAAATGTTCGCTAGTGATAGAATTAATTCTGAAGTATCTCATATTAAAGCCACCTCTGAAACCTTTTGTATATTTTGTTCTTGTAATAGTCATTCGACTGAGGAGTGCAATAAATTACCCGTTGATCAGAAAATAGCTAAATTAAAAGCACAAGGACGCTGTTTTTTATGCTTAAAGAAAGGTAAACACGTCGCTAAAGATTGTACCATAAAAGATAAAAAATGCACTAATTGCGGCAGATATAATGTTACGATATGTAGTTATTTACTTGGCAATGCCAATAAAGTTGATAGGGAAAATAATTCAAATTCAAATGAAAAATCACTCACTGCTAGAGTCAAATTGGATGAGTTATTTAATTTGAAAACACCGCGAAAAGAAACGAAATTAATTAAAACATTACCGACGGTAGATATCGAATGTGGTAATAAAATATTACATGGCGTAGTAGATTCTGGAACTCAAATTTCTATAATAAAGGCTAATTGTGTACCCGAATACTTTAAAAATCCTTGTGGTACCATAATATTGCAATCTGCATTCGGTCACCAATTGAAAGCTCCTTTAATAAATATTCCATTGAGTATTGCAGTTGATAAATTAAACCCCAAGATATATCCTAATATTATGATAACATGTGCTGTGGTTGATAATTTAATTAATGATTTATTACTTTCTCTTGATACATATAATGAATTGAATGATTTGAATAAATATAATGAAACTGAAAAGGCATTAAATTGTAATGTTGACGCGATAAGTGACAATACGAAAGAAACCAACACTGTAGATCTGTCTGCTTCAATTTTAGACCATGTGTCAGTTGAAAATGCGAATGCAAACGAGAACATTGACCATACACCTGACGACGACCCTGATACTTTTATAACTGATTCAGAAAAATTTAAATGGCAACAGAAAAACGATCCTTCGTTAAATCAATGTTGGATTGATGGCAAAAATAAATGCAACAATTATTTTGTTCTGGATAACCTGTTGTATCATCGAGATAAATTATTGGGCGAAACGGTACACCAATTGCTCGTACCCGAACCACGTAGGAAACAATTGTTAGAACTCGCACATTCCAGTACTTGGGGTGGTCATCTAAGAAATAAGAAAACTGTACAGCGGTTGAAATATTCATTCTTTTGGCCGAAAATTAAAAAAAGATGTTAACGAATTTTGTGAACAGTGCTTATCATGCCAGCTCCGAGCAAAACCAAATAAGTTTGATAACACACCTATAACTCCGGTTACTCGTCCTGACGAGGCAATGCAAATTGTAAACATGGACATAATCGGCCCAATTGAACCACCTAGTGGAGGATACAAGTATGTACTCTCCGTAGTAGATCAGTGTACTCGTTGGCCGGAAGCGGTCTGTTTAAGAAATATATCTGCTAAAGCTACATGCGATGCCCTTTTACAGATCTTTAGTAGAACAGGGATTCCAAAATTAATTGCGAGCGATCAGGGCCGGAATTTTACTTCTGATCTCACACAAGAATTTATGAAACGTTTAGGAACTGCTCCACGTTTCTCTGTACCTGGATACGCACAATCTAATGGTTTAGTCGAAAGATGGAACGCTGTTCTTAAAGGAATGATACACCATACAATAAGGGAAAATTCCGGAAACTGGCACAAGCACGTACCTTACCTTTTGTGGGCATACAGGGAAGTACCGAACGCTACAACCGATGTTAGTCCATTCCAAATGTTATATGGTAGACGTCCGACTGGCCCCCTCTCCATATTGAAATCATCATGGACCGATGAAACACCTTTGCCATGCGGTCAATTAGGCTCAGTTACAAATTATTTAAATGATTTGAAAATAAAGCTGGAAAAGGCAGCCGAACACGCCGGAATTTCCTGCATAGATAAACAGCGAGTTTACGCTTATTATCACAATAGACGAGCAAATCACAAAGAATTTAAGCCCCATGATCAAGTTATTGTTTTGATTCCTGACAGCAGTCACAAAGTATATGCTAGGTGGACAGCACCCGCCACTATACTCGAAAAGAAATCTCCGTATAGTTATTTGGTACAATTACCAGACAACAGTGTCAAACATTTGCACGCCAACAAAATACGAGAATTAAAAGCCCAAACTACGCACATAGGAGTGATATACGATGCCGATATAGATTTCGGCGAAATCGAGAATATCCCCAGAATTGACAAAGAAAATCCTGCTATAATCGATAAACAATTGCAGCTAAAACATTTATCACATGAAGAGAATAAACAACTATCCGACCTGTTACGTAAACATCCAAACCTACAGTCTGGAATTCCAAAAATTGCCAATGTAGGTGAACATTACATTAGATTGAAACCGAACAGCCAACCCAAACGCCAGAGACCTTATCGAATTCCTGAGGCACTCAAAAATGAAGTTGACCGACAAATTGAAGAATTACTTGAGTTAGGTCTCATTGAACATTCCGAGAGCGAATATGCGCATCCAATTGTTTGCGTTTCTAAAAAGGATTCGTCAGTACGACTCTGCGTCGATTATAGATATTTGAATTCCCAAACCGAGATCGATTCATTCCCAATGACTAATGCAACTGATCTTATATATAAAGTAGCTCCAGCGAAATTCATTAGCCTGTTGGATTTACTTAAAGGATACTGGCAGATCCGTCTAAACAAAGAATGCAAACATCTCACGTCCTTTGTCACACACTGTGGACAGTACGCTTTTGTAGTCATGCCTTTTGGGCTACGCAACGCCGCAGCCACTTTTCAGAGATCCATGAATCGTATTTTAATCCAACATAAAGCCTATGCAGAAACATACATTGACGATGTAGTGATTTTTTCACATAATTGGCTGGATCATCTTAAGCACCTAGAAGCGGTACTAACTATCCTCGAAGAAGCCAATTTTACAGTGAATTTTAAGAAATGTGTATTCGCACGGCCTCAGATAAAATTTCTAGGTCATGTGGTAGGATCCGGTATACATGCACCCGATCCCGACAAAGTATCAGCGATACAAAACTTAGAAGTTCCCAAGTCAAAGAAAGATGTCAGAAGCATATTAGGTCTTCTATCTTACTACCGATCCTATGTTCCTTCATTCTCCGACATAGCTCGTCCATTGATTGAACTTACCAAGAAACGTGCCCCTAATGAAGTTACTTGGTCTGAGGATTGTGACAGCCTTTTTTGAGTTGAAACAGGCGATCAGTAAATCACCCGTCTGTTATTCCCCGAACTTTCAGAAACCATTTATTATACATGCAGATGCTTCTTCATATGCGATAGGCGCTTGTCTATCTCAAAAAGATGAAAATGAACAAGAGCATCCCATTGCTTTTACAAGTAAAAAGCTCTCCAAATGCCAAGAAGGTTATGCTACCATCGAAAAGGAAGCTTATGCTGTTATCTTCGCCCTGAAAAAGTTCGAACACTATATTTATGGTTCGCACGTAACTGTGGTGAACGACCATAATCCTTTAAAATTTCTCACGGACTGTGCACCTCAAAGTGCGCGCCTTCAAAGATGGGCCCTTGCACTTCAGCGCTTTCAAGCCCAAATAACGTACCGACGTGGGAAACTCCACGCGAATGCTGACTCTCTAAGTAGGCTACATGCCTCACATTGGACTTAAAGACTTAAAAACTTTGAACATTTGAAAATTTGAACATTTCTTCTGTGTTACAAGTCTGAACTTTAACTTTAAAAACTTTAACTTTATCCTCGAACTTTAAAATATTAGTATTAGTGTTATAGTGTATTCTATTTGTTTATTTTCTTTGATATTCTTTGTGTTTGAATTTTTGTATTAATATGTTTACTTGTTTGTTTAGATATTTACTAGATATTGATTTGTCTCAAAAGACTAAATCAAATTCTCGAAAGGGGGAGGTGTGAGGATTGCGCATGCCTCTTCTTGCTCTAGTAGCGCCCCCTTCTGGAGAAACGAAAGCGCGCGGGAGTAGAACTCAGAACGTCAGCGGCGAAGAACGTCGTTTGTGATATGAAAAACCAGAATTGGTTATGAAAATGGCCGTGAGTAAATGTTACCGGTCATGAATAATGAAAAATATGAATAATCTTTTATGTTGATTTATGTAACTGTCATCTGTCCTCGTCATTTTTATGTCAACTTTATGTCATCGTTATGTCAAGAATTAAACTTGTGTTCGTAATTAGAACGGCCTGTTTCCTTTAGAACGCCCACACACATACGGAACAGACATGACACATATTTATAACAATAGCTGCTATTTATATAATTTGCATTTGAATATAAATATTTACTTCAGAAAGGATCTTGTATACGCGAAAAAACACTAGCATTGCTAATATCGCTCAAGCTGATGCATTTTTAGCTTAAAATTACATTGCTTGGCAACAAAAGTAAAATCAAAATAGTAAATAAGCAAATAACATGTAACTCATAAATGGACATTTTTACAATTACATCTGTAAGTCACATGATAGGGGAGTTATATAAAAAAAATTAACAGAAAGAAAAAATTGTCACTCACATTTTATCTAATCAAATTATTAGTTGCACTTTTGTTAACCTGACGCAAACGATAAATCGCCAAATATTGACTTAATTCTAATCTCATGCATTTCAAATATTTTTAAGCATTACAAACATTCCTTTGGGGTTAGAATTAAATAGTTTCAGTGTATAATATTATCCCTCATTAAAACAGATTTTTTTCTTTCTTTTTCTATTTATTTATTTTGCAGGGGGGGGGGGGGGATTTTAAATAAAATTAATAACAGAATATTTCTTTTATTTTTCTATGTGTTTGCATTTATTTCTGATATAGCTGTTTCAATTCTTTCGCCAACGATAATGGTCGCCAAACAAATGACCGATGGTAACCTTATCGTCCAAAATAACAGAACTTTCCATCATAATTCTATAACTAATCTACGTTGAACTATGTGTTATATACTAAATCCTTCCCTGAAAAATTATCTATCCAACAGTGCAAGTTCCATCAAATTCCATTCAGCAGAACTAGAGTTATAAAGGAACGGAACGAAATTTCCGTTTGTGTTTTATATATATAGTAGATACTGTCATGAGCTCTTCCTTATAAAGAAAATAGTATTTATCACAATTATCATACAATGGATATGATTACAAATAAAATGCGTAAAAAACCTGAACATTGAGAAAATAAATGCAGTTATCCAAGTGCTTTATGATTGTGAGTCAGAGCATTAATATAAGGACTTATACTCAGAGGTAAAATATGCAAGAAGAATTTTAAATGAAATCAAACTATACTTCTGTTTAATTACTTATAGTCCTCCTGTTTGTCTCGCTGTTTTTCAAACAAAACAATTTTGAGAGCGTCAACATAATGAAATTTCGTTTCGGAGGTAAATAAATAACACAATAATGGAAATTGGGTAAGCTGGGATAGCAAATTATTGGGTGGGCTCGGCCCCCAGCGGCCTATATAAGTTGGTGCCACTGCTAGTTAGTACTCTTAAATAAATAAGGACTAATTACTTTGCATCCATTGCGTTTTCAACAGCAAATAAGTTTTTAAATGAAAGCAAAATGGCGAATGCTTCGTTCTCGTTCTCTGTTGTCGTGTGCTGACGCAATATTCTGACGTCATCGTGTATCTGATCACCAAAAGCTGGATAGCGAGATAAAATTTTACACCGATATTGGTTTCCCAAATTAATTTGAAAGCGTCATTCTGGGTGTATATCACCGATTCTTTTAGAAAGAGTAAAGATAAACTATTTTAAGTGTATTATAACACTTAATTCAGTGTTGACACCAAACTTAGTGCATATTTAAACATTATTTGGCATTTCATAAACCCAAATAAAGCGTAATAATACTCCCTCTTTTTTACAGTGTAAAATAAAATAATTTTGCGCCGGTAAGCCAATCAAAGTTTAGTGCAATTCTGTTAGTTGCAGTGCAATACAATTACACTTGCTTTGCGATCTTTCCTTGACGAAGTTAAATATAAACAAATGCAAATCATGTATAATATTTCACGAATAAAATTTTATAACTAATCGTTAGTTAATTTGGTACTTTCGTATTCATCCATGCACGGAAGATAATCACCGAAATCGCCAGTCATATTCGCCATTTTTTCAACTGCCAATCTCATTCTAAACAGTAATTTAATGTACATTTATTAAATACATAACATCATTAAAAATGATATAGTGCCAAACTAAAATAATACAAAACAATTTAGTATCAATTTATTAAACACATAACATCAGATTGACGGCTATTAGTTAAGATATTACGATGGTATTTTTATTTTTGGTTATGTTATATCCGCCGGATTGAATATATGTATTCTATTCACATGCTATATAAATATTCAAATCTACATTATACAGTTATATATAAATGCTTCTGCAATTGCCTTTTAATATTTCTACTACATAATATTAACTACAATTACAATATAGGGCTATGATGTCTTACACTCACGCACCGGGTTTTTTTAAATCGGTTATAAAGAAAAATTCGCCAAATTTTGGGGATTTTTTCCTTTAATGGTAACCTAGCTATTGTATTATTGGTTTGCGCAGTCGGCTTGAAAATCGCGCCAACCAAAAAGTCGCCAAACATCAGTGCGTGAGTGTAACATATCTGTTCCAATCTAAATTTAGATATCATTAAAAGCTTTTCACGAAAACAGTTCATTGCACCAAATGATATTTGTTAAAATGCGTCAATTGGCAGTGGACCCAATTACGGAGGATTACGTAATAGGTTTTTAAATCATTGCATTAGAGAACTTATTTCACCCGATAAGGAAACGGACATGAAGCATAAATGTCTGAGTTACATTTTTTGTCAAGAAAAATGAAATACATAATAAAGAAAGGGTACTTCCGTGTTATAGTGGCCTCCAAAGATGAATCACCAAGCGATCAAGATTTATCGCCAAATTATAAAGCATATACAGTAGAACTCCAATTATCTGAATCAATTGGGACCGGACTCCATTCGGATAATCAAAAATTCGGATAATTGGATTTTTTTCGAAAAAAGGGTCTATTTTAATTACTGTACGTATGTTGAAAATGAAAGAAAAAAAACTATTTTTAAAGAGAGATTTTAATTTATTAAATGAAAGAGCAACACTTTTACATGTTAAGCGTACTTACAAGTGCTGTATATTAGTACAGTATGTACGCACCAAAATGTAAATGAAAGTCATTGCTAGCGGTACATTTCGATCAAAGTAAGCTGTTTGACAGTCTTCACCCGTTTTCGCGCAGCCAAGTCGCGCATCCGCTTGATAGTGAGAAGTTGCACGTGGTCAAACTCGGGCTGACGCTTCATCCACTTCAACGCAGTTTCAAGACCCGCAAATGCTTCACTAGCTGGTCTCGTGTCTGCTTCAAATTCGACATTAAGGTCATCTTCTTCCTCGACACTTTCTTCTCTCACACTTTCAATAAGTTCATCATTTAGAATTTGAAACTCAGGGTCTGACGAATCGCACACCATCCCGCTCTCCTATATCTTCGCGCGAAGACACAATCATTATTTTGCGAATCGCAGTAAGTTTCCGTATTTTTTTCTGAAATTCTGAAAGCGATTCGGATAATCAGCGATTGGGATAGTCGGAGTTCGGATAATTGGAGTTCTACTGTATATTATAATATATTATGTATATAGCATTTCGTAACGTATACGTCCAAGTTATGTCTTATATGACGCATATATGATGTATATATACAACAAATAAGAGTTATATGATGTATATATGACTCACAAGAAGTATATGGCACATATAAGTGTTTGAAGTATATATATATGATGCATATATATAAGCTTTATTGCTATAAACTTGGCGAAATCGTAGCTGCAACCTTGGCCTAATCGTGGGGGCTGCTATAACACGAAAGTACCAAAGAAAATTACGAAGAGCTGCCATGATTGCAAAGAGTTCTGGATTTACCCATCAATCTTCATATTTGGCGAAAGATTGAGCAAGTAAATTAGGAATAAAAGTAACATGTTGGCATACATTTAAGGCTTAGAATACATTTAAGGGAGACCAAAGTGGTCGCTAAATGAGACTAGTTAAAAGGGGGGGGGGGGGGAAAGCATTGAAAATATGTTGCAATGTATACAATACAAATACATACAATAGAACAATTTTAACTAACGTCACAAATATTTATGCACCAGCCCGAGAGCGATAATTAATGGAAATTAATCTTTTTCATTAATATATATTGTAAATTTTATTGTTGAAAGTTACTGTTAGCTGACGCTTGAGTGATTGGGGCTTTACCGAATACTAGGGAATCGAACCCGGACTTCCCGGGTTACAGAACATAGGCGAAAACCTTTTTTTTCTTATTCTAATAGATTTTTCATATTTATAACAACGTAATTCATTAACAACGTAAAAAAGAATTTTTATAAGTAAAATATCAATCAAATAAAATTTCGATATTTAATGAAGCGATACTTTTGTACTAACCGCATGCCAGGAGTTAACGGCCACCAAAGGAATCGTCCGAGATTTTGCTGTTACTGCAGGTTTTTTATTCTGAAAATTTCAACTGCTTGGGCGAGTAGTTGGAGAAAATGTATGTTAAATTTGCATTATATTTATCTATATATTTAAAACGCTAAGCGATTTCTTTCGACAATCCGTGAGAACAAACTACTGCATCAAATTACATCATTCTTTTTTTTAAATGAAAGATATTTGGACACAGATTTGTTATCGTGCATTCGTTTGTTCGAAAATTTAATTAACCGTAATTTTCAATTAAACTTTTACTTCTGCTAATGACGTCATAATCGGATAACGACCACAGTTGCAAGGCATAGAGTTTATTCTCTGAACTCTATTGTTGCGAGGATATTAAGAGAAATAATGAATATTAAAAGCACGCGGCTTTTAGGCCGAATTTTTTAATTTGCAAGTTAAGTTTCCGTAAAAACACTTATCCGCGTGTTTTAAAAGCAAAAAAAAATTTATATTTATTGTGACGTCACGGGAATATTGTCCATTGGGTTTATTTTATCATTGTGCATTATAACTTTGTTGATGCCATTTTTTTCATTCCAATTAAATGTAAAATATATTTTTATTTGAATGCATGGTGTTTAAGTATTAAAGTAACGGATATAAAGTACGTGTGAAAAGTTTGCGCCAGTGAAAATCACATTATGCTTACCTTGAAATGCATTTTAACCCTATAACGGATAAAGCACTTCAATTGTTAAGATGTTGAAATAAATGATTGACACCGGAAATTATGAACAAATTTATTTTTATATAATAAAAAAGCGATATTTCACATATACAATAAATGAAAATCATTTCTATTAAAATTCTGCTGTCACTGTTGAGTTTCGTAATTAAAGTTTTGTGGTTTCGTGGGGAAACCAATGAACGTTAAAAGGTTAATACTGACAAAACTAAAGATAAAAATGTATATGATTGTGCCAACATGACGTAATTTTAACTGATTTTTCCACTCATAATTAAAGATTAGACCTGGAGACGTCATTGATTTCTTCATTTTGTTTGCATACCTTGATTGCATGTTACCAATTACTTTTTCTTTCGCTGTGAATTTCTCTTTCGATGTCAAAAAATGGTCTTCGACTTTTGGAAACCAGCCAAAATACAGTGGCAATTTTTAGAAATGTACAACGGTTGTGACAACAAACGGTGCTATCGCTTTAGCTTCCATCGCGGTTGCATCACTTCTAAATACTACAATTTTCTATTTTTTACTACATTTTACAATTTCAATACTTACATTATCAATTAGAAAAAAAATTAGCTTTTTCGATTGAAATTTATTTGAAAACTGCCGTTTAATTTAACGACTTTTTAAATAATTTTCAAGCATGAAGAGTTTTTCAATTCTATCTTATCAATGACCACCAGTTTGCTTCAGTAATGTAAAATAGCCCCTGGGAAAGTTGCCACAATTAAAAATAGAATTTCCAAACCATCATAAAAAGTGAATAATAATAATAAAAACAATGATAAATCATAAGATCAGATTATCCATAAGATAGAGAGCATTTTTGCGCTAAACGAAAATCTGTCAAAAAAAAAAACTATTTTTAGTTTATGAATAGCATAAAATTGATACGTTGAATTCGTTGATGTATATGTTCCATCAGATATTAGAATATGCTAGGAATTGTATTTTTATATTTTATTACATTTGCCAACTGTATAAGAGGGAAAATATCCCTGACTGTGATGGAAAAGGGATAATAATCCTGAATATGTAAAGGAACCGAAGAAAAAATACAAATTACACTTGAAAACATTTAAAATCTCCCTCATCGGCCGATTGATTTATTACTGTAAAAAAATTACATAAAAACTGATTAGCTTAAAACAATGGATGTGTTTTAGAAGATATGGATTTGAAACGAACAAGGATTAAAAAGGACATTTTAAAACTTTTAATTTAAACATTTTAAAACATTTTTTAAGGCGAATTTCGACGGTGCTTTTGGGCAGATGCAATGCACATGCGCATAGGAGCTCTTTCGGTTGCATTATCACAGGTGAGGGGGAGGGAGATGTGTGCTTTATTTAGTATGTTCTTTTATTTACTGAATATGATATGACCGTAGGAATATACTATTTGTATATATTTCATAGGTCCATGAAATTTTTTTTCTTGCCGTGGAGAATATGGCGGTAATGTCAAACTGATTTGCATTACACAGTTGTTTACAGATTGTTTGGGGTTTGCATCGGAAATAGTACTGTATTTGACTGGGGCGAAAAAACTTTTAAAATAAAATATTTGAAAGACTGTTTCATACGCACCCCTTTTTAAATAATAAAGAAGCTTATTTTACTGATATTGTTATAGTATTTTTTCCGTCAAGTTTTGACGCGTTCCATCTAGTATTATATTATTTTTATAGTTATATTTGATGAAGTTTTAATTTCATTCTGTAATATTATCAGGAAATAAATGCGGATCTATTTATATTGTTTTAAATGCAAACTGATTTGTCTTTCGCAATCGGACTGCACGTGATAGCGATAGATTTAAAATTAATTCAAGCTTGGAAAACATTCTATAAATCAAAATCAGTAAATTCAAATAGTTTTCAAAGAAATAGCATTTTTTTTTTTTTTTTTTTTTCCGATTCGACGGTGTAGAAATTTGAAATTGTGCGATATTTAGTAGTTTAAAAAGATGCAGTGAAAGAGAAATTTATTAGTCAGTTCGATGCTACCATAAAAATGACTTCAGCAATAATCAGACATGTGTTGGTTTATAATATAGATTTTTATTATTAAACCCTATTATTGACAACATTTATGTGTAACTCTCCCTTGACATGGACCCGATTACGTAAGATTAGAATCAACATTTAATACAACCCCCCCCCCCCCCCGTGAATTGCGAAGCAATTCACATTGAGACCGCTACGCGGTCATAAATCATTTGAACATATGAAATTGACAATTTTTTTTAACTCCGTTGAAAACACAGCTAAAAATGCATTTAGTTGCAGCTACTAATGAGCATATAAATCATTTAAATACTATGAATAAAGGATCTTGGAAACATAATTTGTTTAAAATTTATTGCACCTATAATATTGTACAGCAAGGCTTATTCATTAAAAAAAAAAAAAAAAAAAAAAAAAAAAAAAAAACACTACGCAATAGAAAGATATTTTATCATCAATGATTGTTTAAATTTCGTTCGACATTTTACTATTCTAATTGATTATAGATTTCAGCAACAGATGGCAGCAGGTGCAACCTAGACATTTTTACTTCTCTCCGATTTTTTTATGTGAGTGAAATTCATTAATAAATTCTAAATAAGAGATGAGAATTCATTTGAAATTAGCAATATTACTCATAATTAAAATGAGGAATAATATCAGACGCTTTGGATTACGTACATGTTATTTTATTTTTAATATTTGCCAGCTTGATTTTCACTGCTCTGACACTGACCGCCATATTGGAGGCGCGGCTGATCTATCTAACACAATCTAGTCTTTTCAACAAGCGTCTACACCGCGCCCCATCACAACGGCTCTTATCACAAATGCTCCTGAGAAATTCCCTTTGCTGCGAGAACTTCCCTTTTTGAAAGGAAAATACGGTAGCTTGCTCAGCTGTTTTCCCCTATTCCATATTTTGCGCACACTACACTACACGTGGTCTAAAGTTTAAAATTAAAAAAACGAGTTTAAATAAAGAATCCCGACGATAGTACAAATAAATCCAAAAGAAAAAATTATTCTATTCTAAGATTCCTCCGGATTTTTCAATTTTTAAGGATTTTTAACTATTTTATAGCGTTTTAAAGCAAATTTTTAACATCAAAAAACAATTTTTAACATTAAAAAAAACATCACTAGACACACGAAACTCGCTTTGCAGCAATCTCTAGAATGCACGAAATTCATTCAAGTCGCGGTCAATAACATGTGTATGTACGCTTCGCGTACATTAACCGAAAAAAAACATCACTGGACGCATGAAACTCGCTGTACAGCATTCTCTAGAATGTACGAAATTCATTTATAACCAAATTTCATATTTATTTCCATTTTGTTTCAAACTTTCCATTGCTTATATGTGGAAAAATGGAAACTTTACATTTTTCTTATTCAAATTATTTTTTATAACTCAAATAAATACTGAAAAATAAAACTTTCCGCCGCTGGGATTCGAACTCAAGATCACAGAACTGAAGAGAAATGACATACCACAGAGCTATACGCACTCATTTTGAAATGGCTTAGAACAGAATTTTAAAGTATCAGACAAGCACGCACGTGCGCAGAGTGATCCGTTTTTTGAAATCGAGACTGCGTGCTGTGCTAGGGAATTTCTCGGGAGCATTTGTGATAAGAGCCGTTGTGATGGGGCGCGGTGTAGACGCTAGTGTCTTTTCATTGGTCTGAGCTCTGGAAACTACGATTGTTGCCAACAATAAGCTAGAAATTCAGCCCGATTTTCGCGCCACGTAAGACATATATGTTTTAATCAAGGCAAAATTTATCTTAAGTGGCCAGCAAATACAACTACTATTCCAACAAATAGCGAATCATTGTTTTTTATGTCTTTAACCATACGGTCTTACACATTCAAATACTAATTTATTCATCAAGGGGGCTTCATCCCGGACTATTAACTTTGTTCCTCTTATTAATTCAGTAAGGTCAGATTGTTTACTAATGGCACACGTAGATGTTTTGCTCAAATTCAGCGGTATTTTGAATTTTGAATGTGCTATTCTACCTTGATCTTTAATAACAAAGCTGTGATCCCAGACTATGCAACAGCTGATGCAACCATATTATATGATCTCATCATTTTAAACATTAAGTAAAAATGTTTTGCCAGTCCTGGCGCGCCAATAAAATAAACCTTAGAATTTTCATTTAAAACAGCAAGCGAAACTTCACCATAAATTGATTTTTGAACGTGATAATCCTGGCGCAAACGATAAATAGCCAAATATTGTTTTGAGTTACAATTTTTATATTGAAAAATATTTTTATGTATCACAAACATTCCTTTGGTTTTTAAAATAAATTATTTTGGTTTATAAAATTATCGCTCATTAAAACGTTTATTATTATTTTGTATTTTGTATAAAATAAGTAAGTTTTTTTTTGCTTTTTACTTTTCAACGTGTCTTCATTAAATTTCTAACTAATAATACTAATTTCAATTCTTTAATCAACGATAATATGCGGTCGCCAAGAGGGGCAGAAAAATTACCAATGGCAACCATTAAACACGAAAAAAGTGAAAAATACCAATATTTTTTAATTTAAAAGCCATAATAAATCGGTGAATTAAGATAGTTTTCAAGCAAATTGCATTTCAAAGTAGATTTTTTTTCCTATTTAACGGTATAAAAATTAAAAATGTGATGTTTAGAAATTAAAAATTGAAATAGTAGTAATCGCAAAACCGAAATTTCCTCGTCAACTGTTGCCATTCGCAAAATGACGTCAGCGTTACGCACGGACACGTTTGTCCTTTATAATATAGATAGATAGATATTGTATTTTTAGACTTTATTTAAGCGCAGCATGTCCCTTAAGGGATTTTGCGCCATAAAACCTCATTAAATCAACCAACCAACCAAATTTCTTGAAATTTTTTTTAGATTCGAATACAACGAGGTCGCTGCTTTTCCAGTCTTTTTTGTTTTCATGTGACTGAAGTGATCATACACGCAGTATAGTGTGCGCAGCATTAACGAATTTCATGTATTTTCGGGATTCCAATGCAGAGAGGTAGCTGCATCCAGCGATATATATTTTTCTTGTTTTCATGTGAAGTGCTCGTACATGGAACATAGTAATAGTGGCATTAACGAATTTCTTGTACTTTTGGTAGTTCCAATACAGCGAGGTCGCTCCATACAGCGATTTTTTTTTTTTTTTTCATATGCGTGAATCTCTTATACATGCTGATCGCGACATTAACCAATTTCATGTATTTTCTTTTTTAACTTCGCAATGATCGTTAACATTTTTTATAATATTGATGAAATATACATTAAAACGCTGTTTCTTGCTGTTCGTATTACCTTTTATATATGTATCTTATTAATTTAGTGAAAAACTATTATATTCCTAAATGCAATATTATTTTAGTTTCTTTTTGGTTTAATAATTCTGCGTTTAAATTCTTAAATTATTCTTGGCATTCTGTTGTCAAAATAGTCTAAACTAGGGGTGCACAACCTGTGGCCCGCGGGCCAAAAGTGGCCCGCGATCGGATTACTGGTGGCCCGCGGATTAATTTCGCCGATCGGACGCAAAAAATCGCGACTTTTGCCGATAGGGGGTGTATAAATCGCGAATTTTGCCGATCGAGTGCGTATAAATCGTAAATTTCGCCGATCGTATGCGTAAAAATCGCAAATTTTGTTTGATCGGGTGCGTATAAATCGTAAATTTCGCCGATCGCCTGCGTAAAAATCGTGAATTTTGCCAATAGGGCCCATATAAATCGCGAATTTTGCCGATAGGGTGCGTATAAATCGTAAATTTCGCCGATCGCCTGCGTAAAAATCGTGAATTTTGCCAATCGGGTCCATAAAAATCGCGAATTTTGCCGATCGTATACGTAAAAATCGCGAATTTTGCCGATCAGGGGCGTAAAAATCGCAAATTTTGCCGATTAGGCGCTTAAAAATCACGAATTTCGCCGATCGGGTGAGTAAAAATAATGAATTTTGCCGTTCAGGCAGGTAAAAATTGCGAATTTTGCCGATCGGGGGCGTAAAAATCATGAATTTTGTCGATCGGGTGCGTATAAATCGTAAATTTTGCCGATCGGGCATGTAAAAATCATGAATTTTGCCGTTCGGGCACGTAAAAATCGCGAATTTTGCCGATCGGGTGCATATAAATCGTAAATTTCGCCGATCGGGCGCATAAAAATCGCGAATTTTGCCGTTCGGGCACGTAAAAATCGCGAATTTTGCCGATCGGGTGCGTATAAATCGTAAATTTCGCCGATCGGGTGCGTATAAATCGTAAATTTCGCCGATCACCTGCGTAAAAATCGCGAATTTTGCCAATCGGGCCCGTAAAAATCGGGAATTTTGCCGATCAGGTGCGTATAAATCATAAATTTCGCCGATCGTATGCGTATAAGTCGCGCATTTTGCCGATCGGGCGCGTATAAATCGTGAATTTTGCCGATCGGGCCCGTAAAAATTGCGAATTTTGCCGATCGGGTGCATAAAAATCATGAATTTTGCCGATCGGGTCCGTAAAAATCGCTAATTTTGCTGATCGGGTGCGTATAAATCGTTACTTTTGCCGATCGGGTGCGTGTAAATTGTAAATTTTGCCGATCGTCTGCGTAAAAATCGCGAATTTTGCTGATCGGGTGTGTAAAATCGCAAATTTCGCCGATTAGGCGAGTAAAAATCGTACATTTTGCCGATCGGGCGCGTAAAAATCGTGAATTTTGCCGATCAGGTGCATATAAATCGTAAATTCCGTCGATCGTATGCGTAAAAATCGCTAATTTTGCCGATCGGCGCGGATAAATCGTTACTTTTGCCGATCGGGTGTGTGTAAATTGTAAATTTCGCCAATCGTCTGCGTAAAAATCGCGAATTTTGTCAATCACTAGGAAAAAAACTATGAATATTGTCAATCACGCATGGAAAATAAATGCAAGATTTTTCTATCCTTGCCAACTGAAATGGGTTATACTGACTAAGGAGATGGTTGAGTATAGGGAGCTAACTCTCCTTTTAAAATTAGCCCCCCCCCCCGCCCCCATTTTTATGAACTTTTAGGCCGATCCTCCCCCTCCTTGCCTGAAACAAAATTTTGTTCACCCTACGGATGTTGGCTCTTGACAATCCAGTCATTTTTGTGACTGACCCTCCTCTTATAAAGGCTGTGCACCCCTACTTGATATCCACATTTTATGACTGAATATGTTAAGAAGTACAATTTAGAATAATATGTTTCTCCTCCTCCCCACCTTCATTCATGAAAGCAGAATTTTTTTTCGGCACTGGCAATCTTTAAAGCTAAATTTACTCCTTCAAATAAAGTCAAGGAGTATTTTCACTCTCTGAAAATAATCTTAGCTATATCTCTTGTATAAATACAAATGTAAACTGTTGATATATCCTTATACCAACAGAACTGAATACGTTGACTGGGAAGGAAGGAACCTAGCCGCCCCCCCTCCGCCCTCCCGGTCACACCTCCTGCAAACAAAATTCTACTGATGGTGGCCCTCGACAACCCAGTCATTTTTGTAAGTGGCCCTTCGCTTAAAAAGGTTGTGCACCCCTAGTCTAAACAAATTAAATTTTCTATCTGTTCTGTCGCTACTCTCATTCACATAGAAGCACACTATTCTTCAGTGATGTTTTTATCTCTAAATTCATTGTTTTTCCTATCTCTATTTAAAAATTCAGAATGGTAACATTCTTCCAGTTTTAGCATTATAGTTTGGCGATAGTTTTTTATTATTATTGAAAGTGATCGACGGTATAATGGAAAAGTAGTTGCATCTTTTAACGGGCTTAATAATTTTCCTGCAGTGTTAAAATGATTTTCGATCAGAAACCCATACGTAAACAGGATTGGGAATCTATAACAATTTTTGGTGATCTATCTTGTTGGCATGAATAAAATGTAATTGCACGGTATCATTTAAGGGCTCCCTTTTCTTTTGACAAGTTTTCTTCATTCTTAAAAACTCACCAATGATACTAATATCTTCAGGTGTAGTTTAGCTGAGGTCATACATATATTTCAAATTTTTTTTGTTACCTGTATACATATAGCTGTATACTGAATTTCCTTGTTAGTTTCTAATAGGCACATAAGGATGCTATGAGACTAACATCCCATTGATGGTATTCATATTTCCCTGTTAAATAAATTTTGTGAAGTAGTGCGTGAATTACCTCTTAAATTAAACAAACTTTTTTTGCAAAAAACTTAAAAATACAATGTTGGAAATGGGAAATATAGGGCCCTCTTCAGTCATTTTGGAGGCTCCAAATAGCAAATTGGGGCAACTTAATAGTTTCCCTACTTTGACATTCGCCAACCTGTAACAGCCAACTTGCTAACTCTGTCTCTCTCTGCTTGAAGAGCACGCATATTTTCTGTAAATTTCATACTGTAAAATTCAAACCATAGTCTATACTTCTTTATGCAACTTTAAACTGTTAGTGATCTTGAACCTCTAAAAACGACAGGTAAGGACTTGACGGAAGTCTCCACTCAGTATGATCATTTTATTAATTTATTATTTATTTACTAGCTGGATAACGCCCGCTAGCGGGCCAGACATTACTACATCGTGAACGATGATTATCTCCATTGTTTAATATTTTAAACGTTCACGACGAATGAATCGTTTGTGTTTATAAAATCTTCAGAAGTGTTAAGATTGTTTATAATGATGATGTAACAATATTTGTAAAGTGCGCAACAATACAAAATTAACTTTCCTAATGGATTCAACAATGGTACAAAAAAGTACAAACGCCTGGACCATATGCAAAAGTGAAGCGGGCATTCCGGAACTGTTGAGTCAAATGCTTTGCTCTTTTATTATATAAATTATTATTCAATCTATATTATAAATCTCACTCAAATATATATGCATCACTAAAATTGACATCATAACAATGCGAATAACAACGAGGATAAACTGCATAAGGTACAACAATGGAGCTAATGTTTTAATTAATAAAAATTAATTAAATAACAAATAATTAATAAGCAAAAGAAAAATATCTTTTTTGCCGCTACGTACCTTATTGTTTTTTATATATAGATTGCTTAAAGTTATTTTATATAATTTGCTCATTATTTTTTTATAGTCTGTCTCAAATTTAAGCACAACCAGAAAACGCCATTTTTTAAATAAGAATACAAAATTAAACAAATACAGTGGAACCTGCCTAACGTGACCACCCTTGGGACTGACAAAAGTGATTACTTTATGAAGGTGGTCCCTTTACTTAGTAACCTTGACAAAGTTACCCTTTCTCATTTAAAGCATACATAATACATTTTAGAAGTTTTTTTGTAAAGTAAAATAAGGAAATACAGGATGGGCCAAAAGTCCCGCATCATAGGAAAAACATGTATTGTTACAATAAAAAAATTACTCTTATGATGCGGGACTTTTGGCCCACCCTGTATATTAATACATTTTAAAATGAGATAAAATAAAGGCACATTGGAAGATCTGAATAATGTTTAGACATTAATTCTTATATCTAACGTCTAATAATTGATGGGCAGAATTTTCTGGTACGAATTTGTATTCCCAAACGGGAGAACTTTCCGAACATCAAATAGTATGCACTTAATCAAAAATCTTAATCTTGCTGAATAATACACTTCACATGTGTTTATTTTCAAAACTTTAATGTAATGATGAAGGGATTATACAGTTCAAAATAAATAACAATAAACATTTTCAAATTTTTAAAAATCAGTTCCCCCCCCCCCCCCTTATAATTGAGGAGGTAGGGGCAAGAAAGTGCCAAGCCATATTTTTGGTGAAATAAATCTAACTGTAATCTGTTATTTAATATTGTAAATTATAATACCCAACATATAATTTGTTTCTAATGTCACTTGGTGGCAGCCTATGTGACAGGTTTCGTTTTTGCCCCAGATGTTTATGCCCCCTATGAAGATAGCTAATTTACAAAAAAAACGTAATAGTAATATCATTAAAGTAATGCCATATTGTTACTCAGAATATTTTAAATGTTACTAAGACATTGACGAAAAAAACTTTAGGTTATATACCTTGATTTGAGTATTAGATCAAATTTTCAAAATGAAATGTCTCAGAAGTTCAAAAATGTGGCTTGGCACTCTCTTACCCCGACCCCCTCAATTGCTCTTTTAGTCATTTTTTCAAGATTTCTTACCAAAGTTAACATTTCCGTAGAATTCCATATTTTTTTTTTTTTTTGCACGTATGCAACATCTCATTTTTAGATTTTCTGTTTAATTTTCAGAAATATAGATTAACTTTCACTGTAATTTTAATAAAATTTTCAGTTTTTAAACTTTAGGGATCAGGGAACATCATTAACGAAACTTCATAGCTAACGATAAATCGATGGAACATCATTATCGAAATTCAAAAACCTTTCTGTATTTGTGGTTTCATCAACCGAATGCATCTTATCAATAAGATGTTGTATGTTAGAAATGCTATCTTCATCAGATTTGTCATCATATGCAGTACTATCACTAGTATCTCCTGTAGCTTTGGGGAGAAAACCACATGTATCAAAACACTTAAAAATTGTAGATGACTAGATCTCGGGAATCTTTTATCCGCATAATAGCGTCTAAAACATTTATACATTCGGATATTTCATTTACAGTTTTACATCCATCACACCCGGATACCACACCTTGTAACAAGAATTTTTTGTACTAGAGCTTAAAGGTTTTAATTACACCTTTTTGTCAAGTGGTTGTAAGTGCGATGTTGTGTTAACTGGGGGAAACTGAATTTTCACTTCGGAAAATGATTAAATCCTGAGGATGAGCGGGCAGTTATCAATAGTATTTTTCTCTTGTTCTGTTTCATTTATTTGCTTCATTTGTATGCTTTCTTTTAATTGAATGGCTTATCTTTCCTCTTTTTGTATTTAAATCGATTCATTTACATAAAGATTGAATTTTGTAATTCAATTTAGGTAGCTTTCAATACAAAAAAGTATAAAGCTACGTAGTGCAGCCGTTCGGAGGAAAGCAGTTCCGGAAAATTTCGATATATATATATATATATATATATATATATATATATATATATATATATATATATATATATATATATATATATATATATATATATATATATACCTGACCTATGTCATACAATAACGCTCGTATTTATAAATCAATTTTGATGAAACTAATTGTGTGTATTAAGCTAACCAATGTCTCGACCGAGTTCGTTGGCCAGCTTGGTCCGCCATTTTGTTTCAAGATGGCGGCCATTTAAAAATTTAAAATTAAAATAAATGTACAAAAAATTTAAAAATTTAAATTATTTTTTTAATTACGTGTTAGGCCTTGATACAAGGATTCCAGAGCATTTTTTGGTTTACCTCTATCTTAAAAAATGGATGAGATAGAGCAGTTTGAAATTCTAGGGTGGCTGACATTTTGAAACAAAACAGCACGTTAACGCGATTACTCGCAAATTATTTTCTTTTCATTGTTGTAATAATTTTCCCAATCATACGCATAAAACTATATATTCATATCTGTTAGCGCCAAATTCTCGCCAAAATTGGCGACATTTGGCGAAGTATCGCCAAATTTGGTGACCAAAATGTCTTCATAAATGAAGCCAATTTGGCTATTGCTCAATAATTTGGCGAATTTCTTATTCAAATTCAGTATTAACGAATCTTTTGTTTGTATTAACGTTTCTTTGCATTTTAACTTGCTGTTTTCGTGTAACATTAGCTAAAATTTTAAAACGAAGATATAGGAAAGCTACCTTTTCCTCCCGGTACAGGCCGGAAGGACTTTTTGACTCTCTTCCTGATGTGCTAAAATTTATCTATCTAGCAGAATTTATAAGAAAATTTCAGATAATTCCGATGACAATACGATATTTTCACAAATCTTTTATTTAATACATTAATTTTAAGGTTTTTCTGTTAGCCGGATGCAGGTGATGAATCTCCAAATATTCTTTCAATCTCATTGCACTCAGGTCATTTAAAATTACTTTCATGCATTGAATATATTAAAAATATCTTTCATTCATTTAATAAAAGTTTTTAATAAGAAATATCATAAACAAACATGTTATCTAACATGAAAACATTGTTTCTAATTTACATACGCGAGAAAAAAAATCTCTTGAGATTTGTGTCCGATTAACGGAAAAATTAAAATTAACTGACTATACGTTAAGAAACAATATGGTTACAACTGTACACGAGATATAGCAATGGTATTAATTATGCGCCAAACCATGCTCACTAAAATGTCAACTGGATGTAAAACTGCTGCAACGAAATATTTTATAACTGAAATATAGAAACTAATTTTCTAAAACTAAGCTTTAATTTCAAACCACTACTGACACTGAGTAGTAACCTTTTGCAATAGTAACCCGAGTAGAGTAGCTTTTACTTGTGCTTTATGGGTGTTCCGAACTAGTGATTAAGCCCCCTCCCCCTCTTAAATGGTCTCAGAGACTCGTAAGGTGAACTTAAGTTAGCGCTTAAATGGATATATATTTTTTTTTAATCTGATTTTTCAAAATACATAGTATATTTGATTCGCGAAAGATGGCGGTAAACCATCTTTCAAACAATTCTCGTATATTTTTTCATTTTTCAGGAGCAACTGCTTTTTAAAATGATTTCGTACAATTCGTATCCCGGCCAGTCTAATACATTTTAATTCTTCACATTTCTATCTCAATTAATTGCTGGCATCTTTTTTTTCTGACAGTTGATGATGCACATAAAAACTATCAAAGAAAACATCAAAGTTAAACTTAACACAGATGTAGTTAAAATAAGGAAGAAAGTGGTATGCGATAGTATGTACTTGAGGACATAAAATTTTAACATAAAAATACCTTACCACTGATGAAAGGATTCCGAACAGCAGACTATCATATTGTGAACCCTGTTAAGAGGCGACTTCACTCACGCGAAAACACCCGCTCGCTAATGTCAGTCCTATGGGAGAAAATTTGTAAGGCATCTCGTTTGCTTTTCAAGATTTTTTTATTAGATAGCTATGGTCGATCTCTACAAAAGCCGTTTTTTACTTCTCGATTTTGATTGGGGGTTTTTAATACTTTCAATATCGAAACCGGTTCCGAAAGTGAAATTATCCTAATAAAAAAAATCTGAACAAAATCGAAAAAGTAAAACTTCTTTCGTAGAGATCGACCCCATCTATCCAATTTAAAAAAAAAATAAATAAATAAAGCATTTAAAAATATTGAAATGCAAACGAGATCTTAAATTTCTCCCATAGGATTAGCGAGCGGGGGGTTTTCGCGTGAGTGAAGTAGTCTCTTCACTCAAAAACACCCGCTCGCTAATGTTAAACCTATGGACAGGTTGTTTTCTAATTTCTCGTTTACATTTGAATATTTTAAAACTATTTTTTGCAAAGGATAGCTGAGGTTAATCTCTAATATGGCTATTTTTTACTTTTTCGGTTTCAGAATTTTTTATGAGAGAGTACTTTAACTTTCGGAACTGGTTTCGAAAGTGGAATACCTCTTTAATAAAAATAATCTGAAATTGAAAAAGTAAGAAATAGCCATATTAGAGATCGACCTCAGCTATTCTATGCAGAAAAAAAATTTGAAAGGAAAATTTAAATTTAAACGAGAAATTAGAAAACAATCTGCCCATAGGTATAACACTAGCGAGCGGGTGTTTTCAAGTGAGTGAAGAGTCCCCTTGAGAGGTCCTGTTAAAGAAACATGATTGCTAAATTTATTAGTGCTAAATATCAAATCCATCCCCTCAAACTGAAATTATGAAAACCTAAATTCTACCTTAAAATTTAGCACTATAGAGCAGTGGTTCCCAACGTAGGGCATATGGCCCATTAGGGCCATTTGATTTAACACATTGTTATTTTTTGGAAAAGTGATAATGTAGGCTAAAAATAAAAGTACGTAAAAAATGCAGATTTTTAAATAAAATTATACAAGTTTATTAGATTTTCAAAAAGCTTTCATATCTGTTTAAAAACTCCAGATGTATTAAGAGCCTACGCTAGTCACGCGAAGAAATGCTCAAGTTAATGTTAAGTCTATGGGATGGTTCTTGGCAGATTTCTCTCTCGCATTTTAATATTTTTAAATGATTTTTTTGCATAGGATAGCTGCGATCGATCTCTAACGTTTTTACTTTTTACTACCTTTACAAGAAGAAAGTATTGGATTCATGAAAATTTTTGACTTTCGGTTTTCGACGGATTTATAAGTTTTAGAAGGTCCTGAACACTATTTGACTATTTTTAGAAAATGTCTGTCTGTGACTGTCTGCCTGTATGTGACAAAAGTTTTGTGTGCGCTCTATCTCAAGAACTAATGCACGAAATATAATAAAACTTTAGATTCAGTTAGTCCCTAATATAAATTGGTGCTGATTAGTTTTGGGTGAAAATCGCCTGACAGGTGGCGCTGCTATGCTGCTTTTTTCGCGATGTCCACAATAGATCTAGCTCAAGAACTAATGCACATATTTTCATCAAACTTCAGATTCAGTTACACCCTGGCATAAATAGATGCTGCTTACGTTGTGGTATTAATATCCCAACAGGTGGCGCTGCTATACCACTTTTTTCAATATTTTTACGATAGCTATATCTCAAGAACTAATGCACGGAATTTCATCAAACTTGATTCTGTTAGACATTGACATAAATAGATGCTGCTTACGTTGTGGTCTTAATATCTCAACAGGTGGCGCTGCTATGCTACTTTTTTCATTATTATCACGATAACTATTTCTCAAATACTAATGCACGGATTTTCATCAAACTTCAGAGCAAGTTAAGCGCTGACATAAAGTTGTTGTTGAGTAGGTTTTGGTCTAAATCTCCCAATAGGTGGCGCTGCCATGCTGAATTTTGTAGGATTTACACGATTTAAGCAATAGTCTTATCTCAAGAACTAATGAACGGAATTGAATAAAACTTTAGGTTCAGTTAGACCTTGATATAAATTTCTGTCAATTCTTTTTTAGTATATGCGAAACCTGTGTGAGATAGAAGAAAGTTTTGGGATTGGCCCATCCGACTAGTTTGATTTTGGTTAGTTTTTTATAAGCGAACATTTTCAATTTTGGAACCGGTACCCTTATATAAAAAAATGGATATATTTATTTAAAAATATTAAAATGCGAGCGAGAAATCTGCCAAGAACCTTACCATAGACTTAACATTAGCTTTGCGCGTTTTTTCGCATGATTGATGTTAGGCTCTTATTTGTGTGAAAGTAAAAACAGTAAACAGCTATTCAAGGGTGTTCCCAACTAATCTATAAATGCTTTACTTTTTAATATTGTTTATAATTTTCTGGTATTAGTTGTATTTTATCAGTTTTGCACAAATTTTGAGTAATATATATTACATGAGATCTGTATTTCTTCTTCCTCTGCAATATGTCACACGACGAAAATTTACTAATGAACCAACGTTAACATCAGACTATCAAAAAGTGACTGTTTAGAACACATTTATAACTTTAAAAAATTTCAAATCTAAACGAGGTATTGCCACAACCTTTATAAAATACAGTAAATCCCGATTTAACAGTACCAGATTTAACTATTTCTTAAATTTAACAATATATTGTAACTGTCCAGATTAACTTATATTTATTTCTACGTTGAATGATCCTTGATTTAACCCTTAACTTACTGTTGCAAACATTGTCTCATAGATACTGTGAGCAGTCTCAGAGACCGCTTGATCGAGGGTGAATAAAAGGCTCTATTAACTCATAGGACATTTTATTTCATTTTCATTTTTTACGTGGAAATCGCTCAATAGAAAATTATTTTAGAAAGAATTTGATTGTGGATTTTTAATTTTTGGCAACTGCTTTAACGAAAAATGTTTAAATTTATTAGGAAAAGGCTGTTTAGAATTTTGGTTTTTAATCTATTTATTAAAATAATACGATTTTTTCAAATTTTAATATTTTGAGCTTCATAGCTGGTATTCAGCTAGATTCACACAAAGTTTCAACTCTAAGTTACATAGTTTCTGAGAATGGCTCTGTGACGGACAGACAACGGAGCGAGAGTAATAGGGTTTCGTGAGATGAACGAAACCCTAAAATAGCAGTGGTCTGCGAGACCGCTAACAGCGGTCGAGGTTTAACGATAGTTTTGGTGAATTTAAAATGTTTTTAAACTCTACTTTTAGTTACAAAATTTGTCAGCTTTTCTGGCTATTCACCGGTGTGCGATGCGATAATAGTTTGATACAGAGGAATTAAGAAAACATCAGTTTGGTATAACATTTGTACCAGATTTTTCACTTAGATTAGGTAAACTAAAATTACCAGATTACGTTTTGATTCTGAACTGCAAATCACTGAAACGTTCTGTGATGAAAAGTCAAATTAATCATCTTATTTAGATTTCTGATTCTGACCGGAGGATAAAATATTGCAAGTTACTTCAATTGAAGCAAATGCTGGATTAGGTGCAGTGAAAAATACTTAGAGGAACAATGTATGGATGAACATTTTGTATGCTTTTGCAACGATTGAAAAATGTTATGTCACTGGGCTACATTTTAAGGTAAAAACAAAGCAATTTACCATTAATTTTTAAAAGTGCATATTTTAATGCGTCGAAAGAAAAATGTAGTTAAATAAAAGTATTAGTAGCTTTTTTGAAAAATTTTATGCAGTTTTAATTTAATTTTTTTTCCCCATTTAACTAACCTCAATTTAAAAATTATTTTCAAGGAACCCTTTGCGATCGTTAAATCGAAGTCAGACTAATTAAATTCCCAAACGGAAATCTCTGAAGAAAATCTGTGAATATAGTAAATTTTTTTATGGCTCTAGTGTAGGTCTCATATACGGTATATAAATATACCTTACGATTATGACATATGTATTTTAAAATTTTAAATGTGTTGTACACGGTGGTGAATTGGCAATGAGATCCACAAAGCCTGTTAAAAAATGTGTACTACGGGGATAAAGTGGCTGCGTAAACTTGATGAGAATATAGATATGTTTGTATATTGGGTTATTTATTCAGACCTTAGTGTCAAAAAATTGTAAGTTTAGGAAGAACAAAACTCTTCTAGATAAAAAAGGTGAAGATGTAACAACTTCGTTGCATTTTTAGTTATATTAAAAACATAGTTTCAAAATTGTACCTATGACTTTAATGCTCTCTTTTGGCTTTCTCAGAGTAAAAAAGTAATAAATCTTTGAGTCCTATGTTACAGAGGGGGGGGGGGGGGGGATCGGGATTTTAAATGCTTAGGTGGGGCGTGACAAGAGAAAGGTAGGGGAAACACTGCACTGGAGGTTCTTTGGTACTTCTCTATTATCCCGTCGACCACTTTTCATAACAAAAAAACTATCGCCAAACTGTCTATCTATATTATAAAGGACAAACGTGTCCGTGCGTAACGCTGACGTCATTTTGTATATTATAAAGGACAAACGTGTCGGTGTCCGTGCGTAACGCTGACGTCATTTTGCGAATGGCAACAGTTGACGATGAAATTTCGGTTTTGCGATTTTTCTACTGCATTTTTAACACTTTCCAACCTAGGTGAAAAGTGTTTATGACTTCGGTTTGTCTGCCGTCTGTCCGTGCTCTAACTCCCGCAAATATGCTCTGATAGCTCTGCAATTTTTATGTTATTGTTATCTATAGCATGTTCCCTATTCAAACTGAAGTGTGTATCACTTATAGTTCTTTTACAGGGACAGTCAAAAGTATTCCGTTACATTACGGTCTATGGGAAAAAATCATTTGCTGTTTATTTTAATGATGTCACACAATTTTAAACACATTGTAATTTATATATATCTAAGGTTCATTACAAGAAGCTTAATATTGAATAGGGGGTGCATAGCACTTATAGTTACTTTACAGGGACAGTCAAAAGAATTCCGATACATTACGTCTATGGAGAAAAATCGTTTACGGTTTATTTTAATAATGTTTCACTATTTCAAACGTATTGAAATTGATATATCACTAAGCTGCATTACAAGAGGCTTACTACAGAATATTGTGTGTATAGCAGTCATAGTTCATTTACAGGGGCACACTAAAGAATTATCTACTGTCTGTTAACAATAATTGCTGGAAGTGCGTTTTAAGTTGATGAACGCGATTTTGAATTTAACTCACTTTTTGTCTATTACTTGGTGTGTATAAATTCTGTAGAATCCTATACAGGGCAGCACAAAATTTCACGAACACATTTCCGTTTATTGACAGAAACTTCAGAAGGAGAATTTTAAACCGTGCAACGCGTTTCCTAACTAAACTCAAATTTAGCATCCTATGTAGTATATATACAAATCTGTAGATCATATACAGGGCTGAATAAAAGTATTCGGATATTTTTTCGAATATTGTATATGTCGGAAATATATTTTGGAAATTCATGAAATTACGATTTTAAATATGTTATGCGTTTTCCAAATTGTTTACTTAGATGTTATCTTTCAGCTTATTAAACGGTAATGATTTGTGAAATTATTTTGGAAGCGTTGGAAAGTGTTACATAATCTATGCTTGACGCATGATTTTTCGTTCTTGTTTTTTTTTTTTTACACCGTTATATAGGGGAAAAAAAATCTACTTTCAGATGCAATTTGTTTGAAAACTGTATCTTAATTGACCTGATTTATTAAATTAAACTTCAAGCATGATTTTTTTTTTTAAATCTCTATCGCTTGCAGACGATTACAAAATGTTAATCCGTTTGCAGTTTAAACAATATAAAAAGTTCAGCATTTGTTTCCAGTTAATATTCAATACGCAATTAAAACTACATTAAGGAATAATTAAAATAGTATAAATAAAACACAGATTTGACAGACATGTAATTGAAATAAGGGCTCAAAACTGCTGTAGATAACGCAATTTTTAGCAATTTCTTCGGCTATTAACTTATGGCTAATACGAAATTACCAGTTTTATTAAATTTCAAAATTTTATTTGAATATATAATTGACATCTATACTATTATATAAAGAGGAAACGGTGACTCACTGACTGACTGGGTGACTCATCAACGCCCAGCCGAAACTATTAAAGTTAGAGTCACGCAATTTGGACTGTAGATTGCTGTTATGGCCTAGGCAAGCAATAAGAAGGAATTTTAGAAATTCCCCCCCAGAAGGGGGTTAAAGGGGGGGTTCGAATGTTTTAGGTCATTTTGCCACATCTCAGCAGCAGTTATAGGTAGGGGCTTGAAATTCCAGGAAACAGATCTACTAAGAAGTGATTAAACACCTGTTCTAGCGATTTTAGAAATTCCCCCCAGAAGGGGGTTAAAGGGGGGTTCGAATGTTTTAGGTCATTTCGCCATATATCGGCAGCAGTTATAGGTAGGAACGTGAAAATCAGGAAAACAAATCTACTAAAAAATGGTTAAACATGTATTTCAGCGATTTTAGAAATTCCCCTCCCCCCGAAGGATTTAAAGAGTGATGGTCGAATGTTTTAGGTCATTTCGCTTTATTTCAGCAGCAGCTATAGGTAGGAGCACAAAAACCAGGAAAACAAATCTACTAAAAACATGATTAAATATGTATTTCAGCGATTTTAGAAATTTCCCTCCCGAAGTGGGTTAAAGGGTTGTAGTCGAATATTTTAGGTCATTTCGCCATATCTCAGCAGCAGTTCTAGGTAGGAGCGCGAAAATCAGGAAAACAAATCTACTAATAAATGATTAAACACGTATTTCAACTATTTTAGAAATTCCCCCCCTGAAGGTTCTGTTTCTCATCTGTTCTCTGTTCAGGTTCTGTTTCTGTCTCTCTGTTCCCCCGAAACCCAAAGGGGGTGGTCGAATGTTTTAGGTCATTTCGCCATATCTCAGCAGCAGTTTTATGTAAGGAGCGCGAAAGTAAGGAAAACAAATCTACTAAAAAATTGGTTAAACACTTATTTCAGCGATGTTAGAAATTTCCCCCCGAAGGGAGTTAAAAAGGGTCGAATGTTTTAGATCGTTCCGTCATAGCTCAGCCGCTGTCTTATGTCGCTGTTTTAAAGCAGCTGTTTTATGTAGGTGCGCGAAATTCAGGGAAACAAACCTATTAAACAAATGATTAAACACGTATTTCAGTGAATTTAGAAATCCTCCCCCCCCCCCCCCCCCAAAGGTGGTTAAAGGAGGATTCGAAAATTTTAGGTCATTTCGCCATATCTCAGCAGCAGTTTTTGGTAGGAGCGCGAAATTCAGGAAAACAAATGTACTAAAAAAATTACATTGCCTACCCGTGCAAAGCCGGGACGGGCCGCTAGTATTTTTCATATAAAAATGCTCTTTGATGTTGTTGGCGGGCAATCTAAAAAAAAATATTACATGTAAAAAATCTATTCGAATTTCAAAAAAAAAAAAAAAAAAAAAAAAAAAGTTTTTACATATATTTTCTATTCCGGGAAGCCCGGGTTCGATGGCCCTAGTAAGATTAAACGCCAAAAATACAGTCCCATACTTGATGTCAGAAGCATTATACGTGTTTGTTATGTCATCAAGTGGTTTTTAATTCGACATTGCGCAGGGCTGCGGAGTCTGAGTCGGAGTCAGGCCTATTTTTGGACAAAAGAGTCGGAGTCACTAAAAAGCAGGCCGACTCAGACTTCAGCTTATTTTTTAGACAGTTTGAAGTGAAATTAAACCAATTCTATGTAATTTTAAATTTATAAACTGAATTTATATTTTTATATTTGGACTATATATACAAGGAAACCCAAGTTAAACAGGCCCAATATACTGTCCAGTTTACAGTGTGTATGAAAATTGCTTTTAATTGAAATCTCTAGCTTATATTTTATATTAGTATGCAGTACTTTCTCTCGGTTTTTGGGGTTTGCAGAACCCGAGGTAATGCGAAAATTGGAAGTTTCTGCTCTTTTTGGAATCCACAGAATCCGAAATATCATTGTAATAGAAAATTTGTCCCTTTTTTGTTTTCCTCAGATTCTTCAGGTCTGTAGGACCAGGAGTAATGCTGAAATTGTAGTAAATTTTCTCCCCTTTTTTTCGTGTGCATAGAACTTCCCCCCCCCCCCCAAAAAAAAAAAAAAAAAAAAAAAAAAGAGGAGATTATAATTTTTTCCTTGAGTCTGCAGTACTCAAAATAATGATGAAATAGTGAAATTTCAGTTATTTTTCCGTTTTCGATATTCAGCTTTTGCAGACCCAAAATAAAGCCAAAATTATAAAGTTAATGCAGGAAACACAAAATTTTCCTCTTTATTTTTCCTCCCTTACATCGGAATTTTTCGGTTCTGGAAGACACAATAACTCCAAAATTACAGCATTTTGCATTTTCTTTTCCACGTCAGTGGGATCTGAAATAGTAAAATTTAGCTTTTATTTACTTCTTTAGATTTCAATATTTGGATTTTTCGGGTCTTCAGGACCCAAAATTGTACAATTAATAATGCTGAAAATATATAATTACTGCCCCTTTTTTACGAAGCTGTGAGAACAGAATTAATGCTAAAATAGTAAAATTTTCATTCCCTGTAATTTTTCGGCTTCTGGAGACCCCAAATGATGCTTAAATTGTAAAGATTTCGCCTCCTATTTTTTGGGTCTGCAGGAATAGGTATAAAACCAAAATTAAACATCCTTTCACCCATATTTTGGTGAAAAATTTTAAATATTTGTATACTAAAATACGGTCAGAAGTTTGCCGCTGCAGTAAATGAGTCCTAGTCTTGACTACCTATCACAGCTTATACCCATAATTCATCCAAAAATATACACATCATATACTTTAAGGTCAAACAGGAATGTAACAGCAGGTTGCAGTGTTGCCAGTTGAGTTTTTTGTAATTCTGATTGTTTGATTGCTGCCATTTTTTTTAAATATAGTAATATTTCCTTTATTTAATGACAAATTTAATAAAGCGACTATTACTATTTCAAAACAAATGACAGCAATAAAGCAGTCTGAATAGTAGGAATAAACAGGCAATACTAGTACTTTAGACGGGAGTACTTTAGACGGTAACTGAAAACTACCCCCATGAAAAGTTCCCCCATACGTCATTTTTACGTCACAGCAGATGGGGGTAGATTTCCAGTCATAGAGAATTTTACTTTCGTCGAAAATTGGAAAACTTCCCCCTGAAAAGTTCCCCCAAACCAGAAGGAAGGAGTTTTCCAGTGCCAGGTAATTTTCTTCTTCACTGAGTTCTTGAAAACTTCCCCCATGAAAAGATGTCCCCATACGTCATTTTGACGTCACTACAGATGGGGGAGGATTTCCAGTCCTGGAGAGTTTTACTTTCGTCGAAAATTGGAAAAGTTCCCCCATGAAAAGTTCCCCTAAACCAGAAGGGGGAAGTTTTCCAGTACCAGGTAATTTTCTTTTTCACTGAGATCTTGAAAACTTCCCCCATGAAAAGTGTCCCCATACGTCATTCTGATGTCATAGCAGATGGGGATACATATCATGGGGGAACTTTTCCAGTGCTAGAGAATTTTCTTTTTACTGAGAACTTGAATTCCATCCCCATGAAAAGTGTCCCCATACCACATTTTGACGTCACAATATAGGGTCACATATCCAATGCTAGAATATTTTACTTGTTTCGAGAGCTGAATATCTGGCACTCGAAATGTGTTTCTCTTTTATGTCTAGTTACTATTGTTATTGTGAATTATTATTATACGGACTTGAAGAAATGCGCAGAAGAGATTTAGTGCGTAATGTAAAAGTATCTTGCTTACTTTTCATATTCGGTTATCAAACACATACTAGGCGGACAAAAAGGATTTAAGTATTAATGTGATATAATATTGCTCAAAGCATAATCTGTTAGAAGGTTCATGGAAACTCGACGAAAACAAAGATTTTTGTTATGTTAGCGGAAATTGTGTGCATGTGATATTTTTTGTTGAGTAGAGCATCAAATGTGAATCTTTAATGAAAAATTCACATAAGTTATTTACTTTTTTTTTTTAAATTTTTTTTTAAATTTTTGGGAAATATAAGAATTTGCTCTTTTTTTGTTAATATTCCAAATCAAATATCCAATATCAATAATTTGACACAAAAACAAATAATTCTTGAATCAGCAGATCAGAATTTAGAATTGAAATCAACTATCAACTTCTTTATTATTATCTTTAAAATTGTGTTTAAAAAAAAAATAACCATATTAATTGAAAGGTAAACAAATCTTAAGAACAAACTAAAAAAGATACTATGTCATTAGTGTACAACAAACTTACAAATAAATAATTATATTGTTGTAAACGAACATTAGCTTCAAAAATATAAATGGAATTTTAACTTTTAGTAGACCATAAAATACATAAGAAATCTGATTTTTGAACAGAATTTGTAACAAAATTACTATTTTTTTTAAATTGATTAATCTGTGATACCCCATTTATATGAGTAAATAGATAAATAAATAGAATGCTAAATTCATCTTTAAAAGTTAGACTTAAAATTATAGAATGTGCTGATTAATTAAAAGATGATAAAAATATTTTTAAAACAATTTAATTGGTTTATTGTATTCTCTGACGGCGGCTATGTTTATGCCTGAAAGTACTGTGAATTAAAATAATTATAAAAATTTTCTTTCAATATTTCTGTCATCTTTTAAGTATTTAGCACATTGTGTCATTTTAAGCCTATTTATAGTTTAAGAAAAACTATTTTTACCAAATTGTTCTACGATTGTTGAGGCAAAGGCAATTTTTTTCAGGGCTTTGCTTTTTTTTTTTCAATTTAAAGCGACTAGGAACAAATCGTTATTATTATTAATTTTTTTTTCATTTTTAACATTTTACGAAAACGAAGAGCCTATTCTCAACAGCTGTAATTCTTGAAAAAAAAAATCGAGACACATTAAAATAAAATCCTCATAAATACTACAATTTATTAGCAAAGCAGACATTGGATGCAGTGCCGCGTTAATCTGTTAACAATCGGGGTCTTGGTCTAAGATCCCAACCTCTCACAGTTGTCTGGATCATAATGCATTTTCACGGTTTTGAATTTTTATTTTAAAAGGATAAATTATTTCGAACTACTAATAACCCATTGAAACGAATTTAAATAGTAAACTGAACTTTAACTTTTCTACTATTACATAAAACCAAGTCATTAAATATCCATCATAAATTTATAACATCTATAACTGGAAATTAAAAATGTTTTCTTTACATCCTATCCTAATAATATTATAAATCTGATTGCGTTCAAATGTTAGGCTGAAGCCAGCGTCAAAATGGAACATTTAATGATCCTGTATCTTTGCGTATAGGTTGATAATAACCCTCAAATGAACATAGGCTGTTTTTTGTTTATTTTATTCAAATATTTTTCTTAATAATTCAAAATTTCATTATTTTCATAGAGAATAAATGGAAATTTTTTCGTATAATATTTTAAAATGGTTAAATTTACTTTACCGTTGCTAGTACTTTATCGTTGCGAAAACTAATTCAAAACCCGGGATAATAATTTTTACTCAACAATTTAGTTTCAACTGAAAATTTTTCAATGAAAAATGAAAATGAAATAAAAAAATTAAAGAATTAAAAATAAGATAAAATAATATTAGAAATAAAACGTACTTTTTTTAGTTTTTGATAATAATACAAGGTCTCAATATGCGTAACCATATGAAACAGGCGAATATGACGTCATTCATCTAAAATAAAGCGGATATTCATCTAAAATAAAGTGGGGAAATAAAATGATCTTGGGTTTTTTCTTCACTTTTTTTCTTTTTTTTTCTTTTGTATGGTAACAATACTTGGCGTTTTACCGTCTGCGCACGGCTAATATAACTAAACCGTATTTTTTATTTAAATTTTAAAAAAGTAAAAAGAAGTTTCAAAAGAAAATGGTTAGCAAATGTCATTAATATGCTCCGCAAAATTATCCATGTCGAAAATGATGTCATGGATAGCGAGAAATAGTTATTTCATTCTTAAAACTATTTCTTAAAACTATTAAGAAATAACTCGATTACCTAAAAAAAATGACGAATGTTAACAGTTCCATTTTTGTTGATAAAACCTAAAGATTTAATATTATTTCGTTAAAATGACTTAATTTCTCCTATGCCAGTATTGAAATTAATTGCCTGGAAAAGAAAATTAACAAGAATTATGTCATTAAAAAGGGATTTCTCTGGTGAAAAAGAGACTTCATATTTGAAATAAAACGGGAATTTTCCAATATGTTTTAAAATGAGTGTGAATTAATTCCTTACATTAATAATACAAGGATCAGTAAGTATAGAAAGTAGATGAGTTTCACGCCATATTTATAACGAAAAATTTAAATGTTTTGTTATCTATACTGATTATTAAGCATGAGTATCCGTTATATACAGATGAGTTTTCTGCTAAAAATCACATCATAATTTTAAGAAAAGGAAAATGAACACGAATCTATTATATTAAAATCTGACCGTGTTTTTGTATTTCGCAACTACTCTTAGATTATTGAACGCAACTCGATTTACTTGATCCGAGGATGTCGCACAAACTCTCAGAATTTAAAAAATTAAATTATATTCCAAGATTTTTTTTCTTTTTCTTTCTTCTTTTTTTTTTTTTTGTAAATTTTAACGAAGTTTATCTAAAAACGGAAAGGAAATTACTCCATATTTGTGTATAAAAAAGGAGAAATAAAACATATTAGTATATTTTTTACACCATTTTCTCATTAAAACTGAATTGATTTCAGTAAATTTTCCGAAAAACAAAAACATATTTTCACATATACAAACTTCATGAATCAATTTATTCTGGAGAACAAAAAGTGCCTGTCAACATACTGTCATTTAGAAAACAAGATTTGTTTCAACTATACATTAAACCAAGGAGGCAGAATTGAATTTAAAGAAAAAGCATATACTATTTCCAATTAAGGTTTTTTAGAAGGATGTTAAAACGTTTCACAAAGACTTAAAAGTAAAATTTTTTATCAGCTAAAATTGATATTTGTTTTTACCCAATTCGTCTATTTCCACGATTTTATTTGGCCCTCCTTATTGCATTGGTTGCAATTTTATTTTCGCGATTATTTGGCAAAAAATTTCACTTTTTTAAGACTGGGTTATGTCAAGGTCCCTATAATAAAAAATACCGTATTGTCTCCTATGAAATAAGATAAATAGTTAGTTAATTATTAACGTTTTTAATTATCGGGAATGAAATAATTTTCTTAATTAATGTATTTATTTTTCTTTTAATGTTGTTAAATGGTAAAGATTTGTAAAATTATTTTAGAAGTGTTGTAAAGTGTTACAGAATCTATGCTTGACGCATGATTTTTCGTTCTTGTTTAAAATTGAATGAATAAATTTTTTTTCATTTATTCTTCTGAATAAAAAGTGAAAATTTTGGTAGAAATACCGTTCCGAGTAAGACTCCTATAATAGGAGCTCTAGTTCCGAGAAAAATCACTATAAAAGGAAGAATGTACAGAGTACTAAACCCGTTTTCCACTCTTCATCTTCTGTATACGTTTGAATTGTTAGCGGAAATATAGCCTGGTCACTCAATAAGTCATTAACAAAAGACGCTGAACGGGCTGTGTGAAGCAAACAGATGCCTCGCCTCGGGCGGGGTAGAAAACAGTCTATTTGCAAATCGGTACTTAGCGAAACAGCTTAACCATGGATTTTTTTTGGGTTGAAACTCAAACTCTATTTAATATGGATTTTTCGATATTATCAAAATAATGCAAACTTTTTATATATATTCTTATGTAAGATATGAATATTTAATGTGAATAATTAACTGTGAATCCTATGAATTATATGAAACGATTTTTCCCCCTTGTTTTCTGTCTTATCTTTTTTTCGCTAGTATCTCAAACTTTATGTATAAAAGATGCATCAATTATTAAATGCATTTTTAAATACTATATGATATAAATAAAGTGAAACATCACTATAAAGTAATAAGATATTTTTAATTATAATTATTTTTAATTATAAAATTAAACGGTCATATAATTTTCTTCGAAAGAAAAAAAAGGAAGAAAATATTTAAAAAATACCGTATTTGCAGTAAAAGAGTTGAGAAATATAAAAGATTATCTGAACGGAACATACACATGAAAGCATGAAAAACATTAATTCATTTTCTATTTCTTATTTATGTGAGCAACGAACCAGATCGGCTATATTATGAATTAATTGGCAGAGTTTATCGAAATATTTTATTCAGCTTTCAGTAAAGAATATTATCTTTAAGATTTTTGAAATGTGTAATCTAATACAGACAGAGTGGGTGCCTTTGAGCAGGGCTGTCCACCGCGGCGATGGTAACTGTACTTTTAAAGGTTTTTCTCATTTTCATGTAAACTACATCCTGGCCTGACAACCTTTAAAACGTGCAAGTTTTATTTTTTAATCACTATATGCCATGATATTCAGGGATGTGAATTTTATAAACGAAGACTCCGTAAATTCAATAAAATAAAATATAATATTCAAAATATGCTGCACATACGTTAACTGAGGATACAGTCTTTAACAAATAAGCTATTTTAGAGGAAGCAATCACAATAGTATAGTTTATATTTTTCTTTACTTTATTAAAAAACTTTAATCTTGAATATCTCGTAATGGCATTTTTTTAGTTACTTGTTTTACAAATTAACCCTTTATTGCATAGCATTATGGCTGTTTTCAAATCCAAAGGAGCTACATTCTGACAAATTTCTGAATTAATTTTTGTTCGGAAACGCATGAAATGGGCAGGTGTTCTTTATTCAGAAATTATGTAATCGAGTGGTGTTTTCAATGTTTTAGTAAAGGCAGGTGATCTTTCAGAAAATACTGTCAAAGTTGATGTTTTGTACATAATTTCCGGGCGCACGAAAGGATAAAAAATCGATCATCACGTGACAGCAATTGCTTTTAACTCAATAAGTAATTTATTTATCAAAAAATGA
This sequence comes from Maratus michaelseni, assembly GCA_963931845.1. Lineage (NCBI taxonomy): Eukaryota > Metazoa > Arthropoda > Arachnida > Araneae > Salticidae > Maratus > Maratus michaelseni. The sequence goes on from OZ007591.1 coordinate 45,455,659, forward strand.
AAACGCCATTCGATTCCAAATCGCAGTTCATTCAGCAGTCAGGCCTGCCAATTTTATGCCATGACGTTTTGAAAGAAGTAAGAAAGTTTGGCGTTATTGAGCCGGGAATTTGATAACCACTTTAATCAAGAAAGGCAATTCAAAAAATAAATAAATAAATAAATAAATATGGGGTTATTTTAGTTTTCTTTTAAATTATAAAAGTAATCAAATCAGGATGCTCGTAAAATAATTAAAATTAAGGAAATAAAAAAATTAGGAAAATAAAACAATACTTCATACTCTTGATTCATTATTTTATATTTATTAATTTGCGTTTTCCGAAAAATCTGGAACTATAAAGTTAACGATATAGTTTTATTTTTTTAACACATTATCAAGTCAACCCTTCGTTTTGGCTTCAAATTGCTAGTCCTTTCTATGTGCTTCTTTTTCCTTTCTCCTGAATTATAAATACACATTAAGCACTTTTTATATTTCGTTTTTCTTTATGTCAAATTTATACAGTAAAAAAAGGGTGATACAGAAAGAAAGAAGTAAGATATTCATGGAAGAGTTTGAGTCCCGAATAAAGAATAATTCTAAAATATTTTGTACAGAAATTAATATAAAACTTACTAAAAAAATAACAAAAATAAACATTTGTTTAGCTTAGCAATGTAGCTACATCAACCATAATGTATCTTAAAATAACTCAAATATTATCTGTAGAAAAAAAAAAAAAAAGCATATGTGAAACTTAGTACATGCTTTTTTTTTTTTTTTTTTTTTTTTTAATAATATTTTATGGAAACTTATTCAATAGAAAAATAGAAAATAAATTTCAACTTCTTATTTTTTATCTGATACGTCTATTTTAACCATATGATTTCTGACAATCTATAAAAGTTTTAGTTTAGAAACTAAAGAATTTTTCAAACAATTTTCCAATTTTTTAAACTAGAAAACCATTTTTCTATCTCTTGAATTAGTGACCTTTTGAGTTTAAAATAAGATTCTATTTCTATTACTTTTTTCAGACACGTTAAACTCTAAAAAACTAATAATAAAGAAATCTAAATTGTTAAATTAAACCCAAAAATTAATAGAACGAATGGTTAGATTCGTTTTTGTGTCTCAACAAACAACTAATTAAAAACATTTTAAAAATTTGGAAATATTTCTAATAAGTTGTCACCAGATGAAGCTCGTAAGATTTTTCCTGTTTTGGTGGGGGGACAGAGGTTTTAAATTGCTGTCTCCTAGTAAAAAAAAACAAAAAAAAAACAAGAACAAAAAATCATGCGTTAAGTATGGAATATGTAAAACTTTTCAACACTTCCAAAATGCTTTTATAGAAATCTTTACCGTTTAAGAATGTCTAAGTCTGATGCTAAAGTTAACAATTTGGAAAACGCTTAACACATTTAAAAATCCAATTTTAGAAATTACCAACAGTATTCGGAAAACGATCCTAACTATTTTGCGCAGCCCAGTGTATGATCTACTGATTTTTATATATACTACATAGAATGCAAAAATTTAGTTCAGTTAGGATACGCATAGCACAGTTGAAAATAGCCCATCGGCAATTTCCGTCAATAAACGCAAATGCATTCGAGATGTTTTGTGCTGCCCTGTATATAACCTATAGGATTTATACACATCAAGTATAATAGGGGGGAAAAAAGTTCCATTTAAAAACGCAACTGAAAACGCATTTCCAACCATTATTATTAACAGACAGTACTTTAACAAAATAATTTTATGTGACCCTGTAAATGAAGGAGGAATGCTATACACACAATATTCTATAGTAAGCCTCTTGTAATGCACCTCAGTGATATATATCTGTTTCAGTATGTTTCAAATATTGAAACATTATAAAATAAACCGCAAACGATTTCTCCCCATAGACCGTTTTGTAATGGAATTCTTTTGGGTGTCCCTGTAAAGCAGGTATGTCAAACACGTGGCCCACGGGCCACAACTGGCCCGCCGACAACTTCTCTGTGGCCCGCCAAGCCTTTGGCATTTTACCTGTGCATTTATTTTGGCATTTATTCAGTTGCTCGAACACGCATGCTGAAAATACACTTTTGAGGAACTCACTTAACCAAATAGTCTTAGAGATGGCAAACATATGTAATGTAAGTATTGCCAGTTGCTTTTTTTATTCACAATTGCTACCACTTTTTTTAATAGTAATTTTTGTCTTATTTATTTCGTCATTAATTAAGGGAAATATTTTTCTTCAAAATGTGGTAGTAAAAAAAAAAATCCGCTCATTTGGCATAACTGATGTATATAGACAGATGTAGCTCAGTTTTAAAGTTTTAAATTTTAGCTCCAAGAAATTGCAGATACACAGTTAACTAATCGGAATGTAACAAAGTGCGAAATCTCGAGTCTAAAAATTTAAAGATTCGTAATTTTTTTACAGTATTTTTCTTATAATATTTATTTTTTTTATGACGAAACTATTGCTTTATTAGGTGCGTTCGTAATTATATAAATACGTAGCACCTATTGTCGTCGTCTGGTCCGTCCGTCTGCATATAGCAACGCAAAAACTACCCAACCGAATGGTTTGAAATTTAAGATATATTATCTTTGCAGAATTTTATCGCGACATTCCAATTTTTTAAAAAATTGAATCAAAACTTTAGAAAATATTAATAAAAACATTTATTAAGAAATTTGATTTTTTTTTTTTTTTTAAATCGGTGCTTTCTTTTTATAGGAGCTTTCGAAGTTTGATCGCCAAGCGACCGAGAAACTTATTTTATTACAGAAATTAATCTGCAGACGATATAATTCATTTCACAGAATTAAAAATCATAAAGATCTGAATATTTATAGAACTATAACTTTTATAGAACTATGACTTTTTTTATAGTACGAACGCACCTCGTTTGTAACGTTTCACGTACAATTTCCAACTTGTTTTACTCTTCTCTTCAATTTTACACATGCTATATTTATTAAATAAGAAATGTATAGTAAAATTAATAAAATTCGGGCTAATTAAGAACAGTTACAACTTTTTTTTAAATCAAAGTATAAAATTAAGTGGCTTTTAAATGATTTGCTTTCGAAATGACATAAATTATCACTTTTGTGCTTGAAGCAAAACCCCCGAATACGTCATGTCATCTAGTTTCTCCACTCTTGTTTTACAAAAATATTTTGGATTTAAGTTCTTTAATTATTTTCATTACTTAGGTTAGTAAATGTGTCATTGTTAATGAAACCTGCTTGATCTTTCTTTCTTTCTTTTATTTTCTTTTTTTTTCTTTTTTTTTTTTACCGATTTACACATATTTTAATAACATACTGATAAACAACCTACGAATTTTTTTTTAAGTTTAAACTCTACCAGTATGAATATATATGATTGACGGAAAATAAACATTAAAAAAAAAATTAAGTTGATTCACAATACCATTATATTAAAAGAAAAACTGAAATTATATGTTGATATCCAAACATTGTTGGAGTTTCGAAAGAATGGAACATTAAGAGATGCTACAGGACAAAGCATTAAAAATCTGGCCAAACATCAGAAAGAAAAACTGTCAGAATTGAAATTGACACTTCTTAAAAGAGAGTGCTTTCACCAAGCCTATTGGAGAAAATACATTTACTTTATAAAATAATTATTGCATTAAATATCCCGTGATTCAAAATCATTTACTAGGAAATGGAAGAAAGGATGCGCAGAACAGTTAAAGAAGTTTGAAAATACTATAAGCAAAAGTACCATTGCTAAAAAGTATTTTGTATAGCCGGATCGATTTATAAAAGCCGGATACATGTTTATAAACTTATATCATATTCGTACGCACATGCTTAATCATCGTCAATTTAGAAAATATCTTGATAATATTGGTAACGAATATAACCAGATCTACCTTCTTATACAAAAATTTGACGGCTTTCCACCATAAAAGTTTAACTGTTAATTACGAAATGTTAAACAAGGTAAGCATTTTCATTTTAAATTGACAAATTATGAATGTGAATTATTAAAAGACCCCCAATAGACAAAGTACTTGGAGTTTTCATTTTTAATAAAAGCACCTGAGTAAACTTCAACCTCAGAGCAAATTTCATCATGTCATTTGATAGTATTAGCATCAGAGCCGGATTAAGCATTTCTTTGGCCCGGGGCTATTTTGGACATTTTGCCCCCCCTCTTCCCCTGCTACTGGAAATTTTGTGCCCCTTCCCACGATACTGAATATTTATCCCCCTCCCCCCCCCCCCCCCCACACACACACACCTTTTATTATTTTTTTTTTTAATCCTGAAATACAAATTTTAAAAATGGAAATATTTATATTGTTAATCAAGAGCGTTTTTTTGTTTGTTTCTTATCTTCAATAGTGCTCTTAATTAGTTTGTTTAAACATATACAATTAACAAATACTTTATAAACATTAAAAAAAATAGAAATATTCCAGGCGTATAAAAACTGAATACATTAAAAATAATTTCAATACATCTGTTTATTGATATAAATAAATTTAATTACATGTTTAAGCTTTTTTTTATTATTATTAGATTTTCATTACTAAAAATTAAGTTAATTGAAAAAAAATCCTTGTATTTAAATTTCCAAGTGATTGCAGGGCATCATGAAATGCAAACAGTTCTGTTATGTCATTATCTAGTGACATTAGTGTTAAACCGCTAAGTTTGGGCTCCAGCATAAACGACCATAGTCTGTTCTTTATTAATTTTAGTTTGGAAAATGATCATTCTGCTTCAAAGTTTGTAAGCGGTACTACTATATACTATAATTGCAATATGCAGTACATTTGGGAAAACAGATATTAATTGTTTATCATTGATTAACAGCATCTTGACAGCATTGGATATCTACATTTCTAATACATTCCGAGAAATATTTCATTTCTATTTTTAAAATATCGCCAAGATCCTCGTAATAAAATGTTAAGCGTCTAGAGAATCTTTATCTATAATGTTTGAGTATTGTAATTGACAGAAAAACATGAAAAATGATAGTTTTATAGAGAAATGTATGATAAACATGGTGAAACATAGAGTTTTAAAATCGAATAATTATTTTAAGTGCCTCTGTTTAATGTTGAAATCGGTGAATATAATTCAGTTACATAAATTTAATAGGATTAAAAACTATGCACAGCAATTTAACCTTCTTTTGAAGGCATATATATATATATTACGTGATTAGATTATGAAATGCTGTGTCGAATATATATATATATATATATATTATTATTTAAAACACATGTGGGTGCATCCAGGCTGATGAGTACATGTGCATGTGTTTTTCCATGTCCAATTCATAATTAATTCTCATGTGGTCCAATTTTCCATTGTGTATGGTTCATATTTAATTTGTTAATCCATTTGTGTTTACTTAATTGCAACTCCAATTTATAATATTTTTTTTTTCCCCTTTCTCTCTATTTCTTTTTTCAATATTCTTTTGGTATGAGTAAAATTTGGCCAATTACCATTGAAGCATCAGCTATGGTAATATTATGTTTGCACATGTTAATTATTAGCTATGTGGTATTCTGTATACACAGTATCATTGATTATCTCTTTGGAGATTTAAGTAGAATAGAACTTGATATGTTTTTTGAAATTCGTAGATATTATAATTATATATATATATATATATATATATATGGTGTTACGGTAATGTTTCATTAATGGTTATATATATATATATATATATATATATATATAGTGTCTAATTTTATGTTTATGTTTTTTTTTTTCCCTTAATCCAAAATTTTATTACTTGAATGGATATTTATTTCTTTTTTCCAAAAAGCCGTTTTTTACCTCTGGTGCTAGATGTTTATAAAGCCCAAGTAATATTTCTAAACATTATCCATTTGCAAAATATACTTGCACGCGAATATTAAAAATGACAGGAAAATTTAAAACAATTAAGTTATTATGTGTGTAAAGCATTTAATGAAGAAATTTGCATTGTATTTAAAAACTCCAAATATTTCCAAATATTTTTCAATTCGAAAAAATATTTACACGTGAATATTAAAAGAGAAAGAAAACTTTCAAATAATTACATTTTTATGTGCGGAAAGCATTCAGTGGTAAAGATTATGATTGATATATATATATATTTATTTATTTATTTATTTATTTAAAACTATTTTCTTATAGCGTCTAAAAGAAAAAATCTTCCAGCAGTTAGACCGTCAGCAGTTGCGACAGCGGTGGATGCGGCCCTGGGAATGTTCAAGTCAAAGGGAAATGAATAGATACCCGATTATAAAAGATCCCTACTGGTCGTGTTAATATCATCCAATCTTTCGTAATCAAGTAATCTTTTTAAAACAGATTATATCATTGTGTTTGTAGAGCCTGTGAAGTCTTGGGAAGTGTAGCTCGTTGGGGGAGGAAATTCCTAGTTTTGTTAGAAAATGTAACTGTGAGTTAAACTTTTATTACCCAAAAAAAAAAAAAAAAAAAAAAAAAAAAAAAAAAAAAAATCTGATTTTAAAAAATGGCACCACTTCAAACTTTTTTAGGAAATTTACTTTTTAAGTTAAATTTATATCTTGACAATGAGCAAAATGTTATAAATATGCATGCTAAAATTTTTCAGTTTGACTAAAACAAGTCAATTTTTGTGCAAAATATATGAAATTTTATTAAATAAATTCATTGCAATCAGTCTTCCGTAATCGGATAATCTTTTTAAAATAGAAAAAATTAGCGTGTTTTTAGACCAATTAACGTGTTTTTCGATTCTGCGGGGTATGCACGGGAGTTGGCGAGCGTAGCTCGAAGGGAGCAGAGCCCACTAGTTTTGTTAGAAAATATAAATGTGAGATAAAACTTTTATTACAAAAAGCAATTTTTTTCTGATTAAAAAAAATGCAACACCTCAAACTTTAAAAAAAATTTACTTTTCTAGTGGAATCTATATCTTGAGAATGAATTAAAATATCTAAATATATATATATATATATATGCTAAAATTTTCCAGTTTGACTGAAATATGTCAATTTATGTGCAAAATATGATTAATTTTATTAAGGCTGTTCTCAAATCCAAAAGAGTTACTTTGTGACACATTTCTGATTCATTTTTGTTCGGAAACGCATGAAATTGGCAAGTGTTCTTATTCAGAAACTATGTAATCGAATGGCGATTTACATATTTTGGAAAAGGCAGAAGCTCATTTAGAAAATACTGTCAAAGATGGCATTTTAAATCAAATTTCCGGACGCAGCAGCACGAGAAAAAATTAAAACTTGTCGTCACTTGACAAGAATCTCTTATAACTTAATATATTTATCAAAAAATTTAAAACGCTTTTCGATCCTAAATCCCTCCAATAGTCAGATTTTCCAATTGTATGCCTTTACATTTAAAAATGAGTTAGAAAACACGTCAGGTAGTTTCGCGTTGTTGAGCAGGGAATTTGAGAACCGCCTTAAACAAATTAATCTGAGTATATTAAAGAATTTAACCCATACGTATTGATTTTTAGTAAAAATTGCACAAAAGAAACAATTTATATATGAATATGGGAATTTTAATAAAATAAGGATGTGTGTAAAGCCATTTAAATAATGAAATTCATAATTAATCAACTTAACTTAAATTGATAAGATAAAAGATGGCGATAAAAAATATTTCACAAACAATCGAACCCATAAGAGGTGTAATATTATTTAACCTTTTTTTTCTCTTTCTTTTTTTTTAAGCCACCTAAACACATGCAGTAAAAACAATGGTTTTCTACAAGTTAAATGTACTCATACTCAAGGATAAGCATTTTTCTCAATTAAATAAACGCTTTTCTTTACTTAGTATTAAATAAAAACATTAAAGATAAAGGAAAAGGGAAGCAAACACACTTCCTAAAATCTACTTCTTATCATATTAAAATAAAAGTTTACGAACAAAACATTCTTTTTGATTATCTGTCTGTTTTTTTTTTTTTTTTTTTTTTTTTTCCCCAATAGACTTTTATACAGGAGAGGCAGACAGAGATGATTCTCAATGCACTGGCCAATGGTTCTCAGTTCTTTTCTTACGCAAAATACTGTTGAAAGATACTGGTCATGTCATTGGGGAGGGGGTTGCCCTTGGGAAGTGTCGGATGTTAGGCATTGGGGGGGGGGGGGGGGTCCTGACCTTGTACTAATTTCTAAGAAATCGTATGCCGTGCACACATAGACCTTACAATTCAAGATTCCTCCCCTGAGCGTGCACTTGTTTTTTGAGATTAGGTGGTAGAAGCGGAAAATAGTAAAGATGTTTTCTTCTTTTGGTATCGGGCAAAAGTAGGGTAAAAATAGCAAAAGAATATGAAAACACCCGCTCGCTAATGTTAAACGTATGGCCATGTTGTTTTCGAATTTCTCATTTAAATTTGAATATTTTGAAAAGTTTTTTTTTTTTTTCATAAGATAGCTGAGGTTGATATTTTAGTTGCAAATTTTTTTAATAAAGGTACTTTCACTTTCAAAACCGGTTCCGAAAGTGAAAATACCTTTACTAAACAGATCTGCAACTGAAATCGAAAAAATAAAAAATCGTCATATTACGGATCGACCTCAGCTATCTTATGCAAAAAAAAAAAAAAAAATCTTTTAAAAGTATTTAAATTTAAACGAGAAATTTGAAAGCAACCTAGCCATAAGTTTAACAATAACTATCGGGTGTTTTCAAGGGAGTGACGATTACCCTTAAATCGTACTTCGAAGTTTTGGAATTGCAAAAGGAAAAAGTGATGACGCTTGAAACCCGATTTTATCTCGTTATTTCAGAAAAGTTTTTTCATTTTAGAAGCAAAAATTTTCTTTTTTCTTTCTTTCTTTTAGAAATTTAAGTAATTTTTAAAACAAAATTTTGATAAAACTTAAGCTGTTGACGAGGGCTCCTGACGGATTGGGGCCCGGGGCTGCAGCCCCGTAGCCCCCACCCCCCCTTAATCCGGCCATGATTAGCATTTTCAAATAGAATTTATTATTTTGACAAAACAACTTTCAAAAAGAAAATGTATTTTATTTTATATGTTGCCAAACATTATTAGAAAAACATCGGAGTGGACATTTTTTGAACAAGCGCGCTTTTGTACGGCTTCTTTGCGTATAGCGGCCAACCTTTTGTTATTTTTCAAGTCAACATACATTAAACCAGAAAATGTATTTAATAAATGAAAATAAAAAAGAATAAGTAGAGCATAGATACAAAACACAAATTTTTAAAGAAATTTTTTGATTCGAAATATGTTTTCTTTTTCACTGGAAAAAAATACGGAAGATTGGCAGCTATTTCTTTGCTAGGTAAAAGATTAACAGGTCATCGTGCACAACCAAATTGCAAAATAAATACAAATTAGAAAAAAAATAAATTAAATTCAGTTGATTCGGTTGATAGAAAGCAATTTCGAGTATTTTTCCGAAAAATAAGATAAAACAAGCTATGAATTTTTATTTACTTTTGAACTTTACATGCACATTTCTTTAACATGGATGTGTTTTATACGAACAAATTTTATTCTGTGCAATGGTAATATTATCTTTTTTTTTTTTTTTTTTTTTTGGCTTTGTATATAACGCTTAATTTGGTCCGCGGCGGTAAACGAGTTTGACATACCTGCTGTATAAGTGCTATACATACTATATGCACATTAAAAGCACGAGATAGATAAAATAAAATGAAAGCATAATAATATAATAATAATAATAATAATAAAACTAAGCATACATTATGTAACAATTTCTAAACTGTTATATTCGCGATGTTTGTTTTCCTCTGAATTATTACGGCAAAATATGCTATTTCCAAATGAAGTATTTCACAGAAATAATTTACTTTTAATTAAGTTATTCTACTTAGCACATTACATATTCTCAAATTATAGCCACAAAAACGTAAGAAAATATTAAACATGAGATAAATAATTGGATACATGAAAACTGTGTGAAATCTTAAAGGCAGTATTCACGCTTGGTACTGAAGCCCAATTTCATTCACTCTTAATAATAATGTATAAAAAATAATGTAAATATAATGCTTTAAAGTAGATTAATTTAGACTTTGTTTTTATTTAAATGCTCGTGTTTAGAAGAAATTCTATAAAAAAGAAATATAACAACTTAAATAGAAAGACAACAGGCGCACCTTTACGGAAGTTAAAATAATTATTTTTAATTGCTAAAGCAAAGAAAACATGTGGTAATTAATATCAACACCTTTTGGTTGTAAAAGGATTATCACTGGCACAAAATTTGCATAAAAGTTAAGAGTTCTTAATCTGTTTATTATTTTTGGAAACCATGTGGTTAATGAGTTAGTTGAAGCACCCCCTTTCTTTCTTATTAATATACCTGTAAATCTGGTACTATCCATAAAAGTTACTTATATTCTAAAAAAAAAAAAAAAAGAAAAAAAAAAAAAGCTTTTTATGAAATAGTAATTTAATTTTAATTAATTTACGATTATGCGTTGAGAAATCAAATTTTAAATTCTAAAATAAGAAATTAAATAATGTTTATTTTTTTCTTTTTAGTTGCATTACCTTAAAAAAGATTTTTTAAAAAAAAACTATGTATTTTTGAAAAAATTCGCTTGTTTGTGATTTCTACCAAGCGTAAAAAATCTGTATATTTTTTATAGTGGAATTCGATGTCAAATTATTACGGAAATGTTTGCCAAAAACATGAAATACCTTCAAAAAATTAATTTTTAATTTCTAGTTATTAATGTTATAGATTGATGATGGATATTTAATGACTTGGTTTTTTTTTTTATATAATAGTAGAAAAGTTAAAGTGATCATTACTGTGTCAAATTATTAATATTGGATATTTGATTGGGAATATTAACAAAAAATTAAAAAAAAGAGCAAATTCTAATTTTCAAAAAAAATAATAATAATAATAGTAATAATAATAATAATAACTAATGGGAATTTTTCATTAAAGATTCACATTTGATGCTCTACTCAACAACAAATATCATATGCACACACTTTCCGCTAATACAAAAATCTTTGTTTTCGATGAGTTTCCATGAGCCTTCTAACAGATTATGCTTTGAGCAACATTATATAACATTAATACTTAAATCCTTTTTGACCGCCTAGTATGTGTTTGATAACCGAATATGAAAAGTAAGCAAGATACTTTTACATTACGCACTAAATCTCTTCTGCGCATTTCTTCAAGTCCGTATAATAATTCACAGTAACAATAGTAACTAGACATAAAAGAGAAACACATTTCGAGTGCCAGATATTCAGCTCTCGAAACAGGTAAAATGTTATAGCATTGGATATGTGACCCTATATTGTGACGTCAAAATGAGATATGGGGACACTTTTCATGGGGATGGATTTCAAGCTCTCAGTAAAAGGAAAATTCTCTAGCAGTGGAAAAGTTCCCCCTTGATATGTATCCCCATCTGCTATGACGTCAGAATGAAGTATGGGGATACTTTTCATGGGGGAAGTTTTCCAATTTTCGACTTTTCAAGATCTCAGTGAAAAAGAAATTGCCTGGCACTGGAAAACTTCCCCCTTTTAGTTTGGGGGAACTTTTCATGGGGGAAGTTTTCCAATTTTCGACGAAAGTAAAACTCTCTAGGACTGGAAATCTGCCCCCATCTGTGGTGACGTCAAAATGGCGTACGGGGATACTTTTCATGGGGGAAGTTTTCAAGATCTCAGTGAAAAGAAAATCCCATCTCACTGGAAAACTTCCCCCTTCTGATTTGGGGGAACTTTTCAGGGGGAAGTTTTCCAATTTTCGACGAAAGTAAAATTCTCTATGACTGGAAATCTACCCCCATCTGCTGTGACGTAAAAATGACGTATGGGGGAACTTTTCATGGGGGCACTTTTCAGGCGCCTCCTTTAGACGTCCCGGAGTCGGAGTCGGTTCCTTTAAAATTTCAGGAGTCGGAGTCTGAGTCAGTCATTCCCCCCCCCCCCCCCCCACGACTCCGCAGCACTGCATTTGCGTGTATTTTTCATTATGTTTTACCGATTTATTAGTTATTTCATTAATTGAAATAACAATTGTGTCCTTTTTAAATTCTTATCTTTTTATTTTGATATTCCAATGGCAACGTTTTCCTGTTTATTGAGAGTTAGTTTGGCGATAGTTTTTTGTTATGAAAAGTGGTCGACGGGATAATAGAGAAGTAACAAAAAAGTGGGTAAGTGTGATCGAAGATCGCTCAAAGGGTTTCGTTTAATATTCCTTTCAAAACACTTTATCCGTTCTTTAATAAATCCAAATAAATTTCATTTAAACCCCCCCCCCCCCAAAAAAAAAAAAAAAAAAAAAAAAAAAAAAAAAAAAAATTATAAAGTAAAAATTTACCGGTCTATTTTTCTCGTATTTTCGAATATCTAAGCCCGCTATTATATTCTGTCATAATATCTGTCATGTGGACTAAATGCGATATTTAAAAAAAATTAATTTCAAAATTAAACATGTTGTTGTACACCTTCAAAATGTTAAAATATGCGAATATTTCCATAAGCGGGTTTTTATCATGATTCAATATATTCCTCAAACTCATATTATTTACCATTCTATATTACTCATATTGATACTCGTTTTTATTGTTCTGAAACATTTGAAAAATTCGTTAAACTTCCGATATGACGTCAGATTTTCTTTTTAATTCTCAAATGACGTGATATTAATCTGCTTTGTGTACATAAACATACTCCTACTCCTTGTATTATTGAGAAATTTTCCGTTTTATTACCACTATGATGTCAATCAATTTTATTTCATATTAATCTTTTTTCAATTGGTGAAACTTTTTATTTCATTTTTCACGTGAAAATCGTCCAATAGAAAATTAATCATTGTAGAAAGAAATTCATCGTGGATTTTTTTATTTTTGGCATCTGCTATAACGAAAGATGTTTAAATTTAATAGGAAAAGGCTGTTAGAATTTTGGTTTTTTATCTCTGTTTTTGAGAAATTCGTATTTTAATATTTTGAGCACTTCATAGCTGATATTCAGCTATATACACAAAGTTTCAACTTTGTAAGTTTCATAGTTTTTGAGAATGGCTCTGTGACAGACAGACAACGAAGCGGGAGTAATAGGGTTTCGTGAGATGAACAAAACCCCAAAAACAAAAAGTCGACAAACTTTCGGAATTTTTCGTTTAATGGTAACCTGGCTATTATGCTTGTATATTAAGTTATTGGTTTGGCGCGGGCTTGGAAAACGCGCTAATCAAAAATCCGCCAAGCATCTGTGCGTGAATGTAACAAATCTGTTTCAAACGTATTAAATATAACCGCTCTAATCTCTATAATAAAACCGCAAGTCATGTGACTGTGTCATCAACAGTTCCGGAATGTCCGTTTCACTTTTTCATATGCCAGGCGGCCATTTTTATTAAAAATTATTTTTTCGAATAAAACTTCATAAATGTGACATTTTTAGAAAGATCGTTCAAAATAAATTAATATTTGAGAGATGACTTACGTTCAATTATGTATATATTCTCCAATAACTTCAGTTGAAATTAGCTTCGCAGTTCAAATTCTCTATCCATGAAAGTAAACAAAAAAAAAAATTCATTCGTCGTGAAGGTTTAAAATATTAAACCATGGAGATAATCGTTCGTAAAGTTAGTTTTCCATGAAAGATTTTTTGGAGCGCTGCCTGGTGTCAAAAAAATAATTCGTACCAGTGACACAATCAAAGTTTACCATAATTATGTGCTATACAACTCAACTTCATTCTTTATCTTTTCTTGATGTAAGCTGAATGTAAACAAATACAACTCATGTAATGATATTTAATGAATCAAATTTCGAAATAAATTGTCAGTTAATTTGGTATTTATGTATTATACGTGAAAGGAAGAGAGACCACCGAAAATGATTGTTAATCACCAATCATATTTACCATTATTAATGAACAATCGCTTTCAAAACAGTAATTTAATATACATTTACAAAATACATAACATCATTAAGTACTTTTGTGTTATTTGGGCGCAAATCTCGCCAATAGAATTTTTAAAGTCGCCAATACCAGCTTTTATTTCGCGTGTGCAAATTAGAAACGATACTTTTATTTTGAAATCAAATGTTCTGATGGAACAGCTGTCGTAGACGCACCGGGGCACTATATTAACTATAGAGTTGCAATATAGAGAGAAGAAACGGGTTGCTGTAATTAGAATTATAGGCGGTAATGTTGGTGTGACATATTTACGTGATTATCAAAACTGGCTTCCAAAAGTTCAATGTTTCACCAAACCATACTCGAAAATTACGTGTTATAATATGCACTCCGATTATGTCACATTATTCAAGACGTTGTAAATGAGAATAATGATAGATTTTCTTCTTGATTCTCCCGTAATCAAGTCTACAGCCAAAGTTAGCGAGAAACAAACAAAAAAATATTGGCAACAATATGGTTCAGTGTAAATGGTGGATATCATTAAAGACTTTCACAAAATAGACTTCATTGCACCAAATCGTATTAACTAAAATACGCCATTTGGCAATGGATCCAATTACGGAAAACTACTTAATATGTTTAAGAATCTCCTCATTAGCAAGCATATTGCAACTGATAAGCAAACGGATATGAAGCATAAATGCTTAAGTTGGTTAAGCGGTTTTTGTCAAGAAAGATGAAATACATAATAACAAAAAATATGCGAAATGCTACCATGATCGAAAAAGTTTTTGATTTTGTCTATTAGAATCTACCGGTTTGGCGAAGGATTACGGAAAAAAAATAAATTATGAATAAACTAGCGGCCCTCCCTCGCTTTGCTTCGGGTTAACCTTGAAAACCTTCATCTCTTTGTGTTTTCTGTAGACCTTTTTAATGTGTACAATAATTAGTACATTATTTTGATAAATCTTGTAGGGTTCAGCCTGCGTTTGCAATGTATAAACGGAAAAAATGAAATTATTTACGACATCACATTAAAAACCTCAAAAATAACAGTATTTCTCCACTATTTAATGGATGTTATTATACATATAAACCTTCCTCTTGAATCGCTCTATCTATTAAAAAAAAACCGCATCAAAATCCGTTGCGTAGTTTTAAAGATTTAAGCGTACATAGGGATATAGGGACAGAAAAAGCGACTTAAACCTAAAAAATAACAGTATTTCTCCACTATTTAATGGATGTTATTATACATATAAACCTTCCTCTTGAATCACTCTATCTATTAAAAAAAACCGCATCAAAATCCGTTGCGTAGTTTTAAAGATTTAAGCGTACATAGGGATATAGGGACAGAAAAAGCGACTTTGTTTTATACTATGTTAAGAAGTAACGTGTTACAGTGCTTAACATACATTTAAGGGAGACCAAACTGGTCGCCAGTGGCGCTAGTATGTAAATAAACTCTGCCAGCGAGGCGCTTTTTTTCGGTGGGGGGGAGGGGGGCTAGGATGTCATACACTCACGCACAATTTTTTTTTTTAATCGGTTGGATGTAAAAAGGAAAGAAGTCGCCAAGTTTAGGGGATTTTCCCTTTAATGGCAACCTAGCTATTGTATTAAGTTATTGGTTTGGCGCGGGCTTGAAAATCGCGCCAACCAAAAAGTCGCAAACATCGGTGCGTGAGTGTATCGCATCTGTTCCCTTTTTTTTTTTTTATGTTATAAAGTGTTTAGTGCTGTAGTAATCAATTATTTTCCCTCCACTTTCCTAATCCATACATATTTTTTTCACTGGACAGGCATTCAAAAGATTTGTATCGAGCTGGTTTCGATGCCTACTTGTGGAGATTTCATTCGCCTATTTGAAGCCATGTCTAACTTTGAGACCATTGGAGAATCTTCTGTTCTGATGAATGTCCTAAAGCTTACATATGAATGGAAAATACCTAGGTTTTCTTTATATACTGAAAAAGACCGTGTGTACAAAAGTGAGAAGTTCTGTCTGTCGGATTCAACATGGTTTCTTGCAGTCGTTCCACACTACAAAGATCGTATCACTTTTGTTAACCATGTTTCATTATCTCTACATAGAGATCCAAATGACTATCCAGCGACAGCTGATATTAGCTTAGGCATTAAGACAAAAAACAATATTATTTTGAACGAAACGAAAGTAACTCATATTTTCAGTGATGAAAAATCAGCATGGGTATGCCCGAAGTTTTTAGATGAATCCAAGCTACAGCGGAAAAAATCAGAATGGATGCCTTCAGATACTCTGTCTGTTATTTGTACACTGACGATAAAGAAAGCTCCAGTTCTTCAAACAAGTGAGTATGAAATTCGAATATTCGAAGTTTATAAAAATTCGATATTAATATTAGTGCAATGGCACTTCATAAAAGGCATTCATTTTGTTTAGTATCAGAGAAAGAACTGGTGGTGGGAGAGGGAGATGCACCACCCTTTTTTTAAATAGAATTTTTTTACATATTAAAAATTGTAGGTACAAACTTTGGAATTTTCAAATGGTAACACCCACTTTTGACATCGTATTAGAGTTACTTGGGACAGTACGAAAAATAGGTATAGTTTATATTACTTTTTCTTGAATTTTCATAGAACTAGAAGAGTTCAAAGTTTGAGGATGTTAATGTTAAATCTATGCGACAAACTTTAATTTATATTCCCCCTCTCTCACCCCCCTCCAAAAAAAATTAAATCAAACAATGAATAGAACAAAACATATTCCCGGCATTTTATCGATTCAAAAGCATATTTTTAATTATGAAAACTATTAATAAATTCAAATTCCGAAAAATATTCAGAAGTTATTAATTATAACATACGTTAATTTTTACATAAAACCAACCACATTCGTCATCAACCCTTAACTACCGTGACAAAAATTGTTGCATAACTAGTGTGAATCGGTCTCTGACACGATAGATCGAAAGATTAATAAAAGGCTGGATTAACGCATTAGATACTGTTTCTGTACTAAACTTAATGTGCAGGCTGTTTCTAATCAAAATTTACCCCTTCAGAAGTTTCTAACGATAGTACTAGAGATCTAAACGAAGCAAATTTTCACTATTATCTGTAGTTAAAGTTAAGAGTTTAACTCTGAAAAGTGAAAAATGCAGTGGTCTGTGAGACCGATAACAAACATGAGTGTATGTTTACAGCTCATGCCAAAAATTAGTTTTGATAAATTTGTTTTTGATGGTCTAAAGCAGTGGTCGGAAGTCGCGCGCTACAAAGAGTGAAACTGGAGTAGTCTCTTTTTTTTCTGGTAGCTTGTATTGCACCGCACTATTTTTTGAAAAATGTAATGTAGTGAGTAACGCGATACCAAAAATTCAGCTTTTTAGCGAACAGTGACACTACTTTTAACACTACTTCAGGAAGAAAGTGCAATTCTTCTGATCATTTAATAGTAACTTGCTTTCGTGCAAAATGGGTTCTGCTCAACAGTTTGCGAATGTCAGCAACTCAGCTGCAGCATTTAGCAACACATCATATGAAAACTACTAGCTGACATGCCCGGCATTGCCCGGGTCCGTAATAATAAATACCTAAAATGAATGTTGAATGATTTTATATTTCAAAATGAAAATCTATCCAAACGAACTGAAGGACAGTCGTTATAGTTATTGCCGATTTAATGTCAATTTAATTTCTGACGTTTTGATACATTAAACTTTCAATTCTGACCAAAAGTTCCTGAGGAAACCTAAATAATATAAAGCGCTCCCCCACGTTTCCTCTTTTAAACTCAAAATAATATACAGTTTTGACCTATTTATTAGTCCCATTCGAAACAATTTTCCAAAATCTTGTTTCTAAGATGATTAAAATTAAATAAAAACCATGCATTTGAGGCATCATAAATCCCTTTTCCCTTTTAAAAGAATAGTAAGGCTTTAGTGACTCGTGCTATAGCCAGTATACGTCAAGACACGTGGCCGTTATCTTTTTACGCGGGAAGATTTCCCTATGGTACTCCATTCTGAAATTTGGTAATTTTTTTAATTCAATATTTGAAAAACGGCCTAATCATTAGATTTGAAATTTATATCAAGAAAAATAATTTTTTTTACCTTTCTAACGCAGTTTGTCTTACAATTTTCTGACAAATACTTTTCGAGCAATTAATTTTTTCAGTAACTTCAAATGTTTCATTTTCCGAGATTAATCTGTGGCAACGATTAGCGAAAATCCCAGTCGTCAGCAACGCATAGCTTTTTATTAAAGAGGAATTTTTCGATTGTCACTTGTAGGTAAATCAAAGTGGCAAAATTGAAATCAGAGATTAATTTTCTTGGTGATCACTTGTCTACTTACTCATTGTTAGATCTTTGTTTTAATGCCACGCATTTCTTCTTTTATAATCGCTTCATTTCCTGATTTACTTTTTAATAATTCAGAGAAAATTAATACTGAATTCCCCTGGTCGGCATATGACGAGTAATATGTGCTTAAAGTAACATTTTAGAGAGTAAAACAACATTTTGTTGTACGTTCTTAATTTTTTATGCGATCTGTGTTATCGCACTGTATACCAGCAAACGCGATGTAACGAGGGCCCGTTATAGGTTGTATTACTTGATCGGTGTCCACAATTTCAAATGTAGACCGATCATTTGACAAAATCTGAAAGTAGCGATTACTTTGAAAAGTAGTTTGTAGTCTATTTGTTAAAACAAGTAGTTGTAGTTAACTACATCTGCAATAAAGTATTGGGTCATCCGGGAAATCCTGCGGTATATACTTCTGTTTGAGATAATGTTGAAATGATTTCAATATCACCAGAATATACAAATTTATTTCAAAATAAGTAAAAGCAGTTTCCTCAAGTATTAAAATCATTATAAAAGCAGTTTCCCTCCCCCCCCCCCCCCCCCCCCCCGCCCAAAACTCCGGTGGGAATGTAGCATTTATGGATTCAAAATATATCAAAAACCGCAGAATTTTCCGGATGACATAATAGCAGCGTACTTCGCTAAAAAAATAGTTTTTCAGACCGTCAGGAAAATATTCGGATTGGAACTGAGCACTTTTAGGACCGATGTGCTTTTTTAACCTTCCCCAAAAATTAGCATTAAAACCCTCTGACAGTCTTACAAAAGGGCAAATCTGTAATGTTTTTTCCTCTACATTTTGTTTTAAATGCTAAGAAAAACTAATTTTTCAACACTGAATATAAAAAACTTAATTACAAATTTGAATAAAATCCTTGAGTATTATTCGTTGCTCAGCTCATTAAAAATGCATTAAATCAATAGAATTTTATTACTTTAAATAATGCTTATATTGCCGTGAAACCTGGAGCTTAGTAAACATATTAACACGGGCTTGTCAGTGAGAGGGTTAATAATGCTGCGTTATATGTACGACGTTCACGAAGAAAATAGACATGCACAATATCCTGTAAATCCCAAAAAATGTTAGCGAGAACCTTATCAGTTTTTGCTTCAGTGGGGAACTTTCACTTTTTGTGCGCCATTCTATATTGCAGTACTGTCCAACCTTCCGATAAGCAGTGGCCCACCTCGGATATCGGCAAACAATGAAGGGGCTGTTATTCACATGACTCAAAAGATGCAACAATATTATCCCACACTGCAAAAAATAATTGTTGATTTTACAGTATAAAACTGGCATTCCAGCTGCCAGTATTATACCGTAAAATTAACAGTATTAAACAGTAAAAAAAGCAGTAATACGCTGCCGTGCAAGCAGTAATACGCTACCACGCTGCGCGGTATGCCAGTTTTATACTGTAAAATCAACAATTATTTTTTGCAGTGCACTAAGTGTTGCATACATGCGTCTTATCAGTGTTAACAATTTATCGCGTTTTTATTCAAAATGTATCTACCACTATTTTCAAATCCTCGCATTTCCTAATTGCTGAATATCTGAAATTATTAAACAAAGTTAAGATTAATATACGGAAATAGTGGTTGATATTTTGAATAAAAACAAGCTAAAATGGCAATTCTAAATCTTACACGATGCCCATACATCTCGCAATGATAGTCATAAGGCACCTACGATTCGGGAATTCCATGATTTCTAAAAACACTGAAATGCGTGTTTATCCATTTTTTTAGTAGATGTGTTTTCCTGAGTTTCACGATCCTACCTAAATCTGCTGCTGAGATATGGCGAAATGACCCAAAACTTTAAATATCCCTTTAACCACCTTCTGGAGGGAATTTTCAAAATCGCCGAAATACGTGTTTAACCAATTTTTTAGTAGATTTGTGTTAATTTCGCCCTCTTACATAAAAGCTGAAATATGGCGAAATGACTTAAAAAATTCGACCCCCCCCCCCCTCATTTAACCACCTTCTAGGGGGAAATTCCAAAATTGCTGAAATACGTGTTTTATTCATTTTTTAGTAGATTTGTTTTCCTGATTTTCGCGCTCCCTAAGTAAAACTGCTGCTGAGATATGACGAAATGATCTAAAACATTCGATCCCCCCTTTTAAACCTCTTTGGGGGGGAAATTTCTAAAATCACTGATATAGGTGTTTAATCATTTTTTTAGTAGATTTATTTTCCTGATTTACGCGCTGCTACCTATAACTGCAGCTGAGATACGGCGAAATGACCTAAAACATTTGACCACCCCCCTTTAATCCCCTTCTGGGGGAATTTCTAAAATCGCGGAAATAGGTGTTTAATAATTTTTTAATAGATTTGTTTTCCTGATTTACGCGTTCCTACCTATAACTGCTGCTGAGATATGGCGAAATAACCTAAAACATTCGACCACCCCTTTTAACCCCCTTCTGGGGGGAATTTCTAAAATCACTGATATAGGTGTTTACTCATTTTTTAGTAGATTTGTTTTCTGGAATTTAAAGCTCCTACCTATAACTGCTGCTGAGATATGGCAAAATGACCTAAAACATTCGAACCCTCCTTTAACCCCCTTCGGAGGGGAATTTTCCAAAATCCCTTCTTATTGCTTGCCTAGGCCATAACAGCAATCTACAGTCCAAATTGCGTGACCCTGACTTTAGTAGTTTCGGCTGGGCGTTGATGAGTCAGTCAGTCAGTTTCCTCTTTATATAATAGTATAGATATGGATTTAGCAGGATATAAATTTAGGAATAAATACCAGCAGTGGCGAAACGTGTAGATCGCTGGAAAAAAATTTATTTTTGGCCTAAGTAGGAATTGACTTTAAAAAAAAAAAAATATATATATTACTTGTTTTTTGACATGATAGAGAAAATTGGTATTGAATCTTTGCCCCATGGACTTGTTTAGGGTTAGTCGGACCCTGGAATGAATGCTGATAATGTACTAATTTTTTTTTTCTCTCTTTTTAGGATATGGCCAGTTATCTGAAGATTTTAAGAACTTATTCAACAAAAAAGAGAACACTGATGTTGTACTGAATGTAAGAGAGAAAACATATTTGGCGCATAAGAGCATTTTGGGAGCACGTTCTCCTGTGTTAGCAGCAATGTTTAGACACGATATGGAAGAAAAGAAAACAGGAGTAGTAAACATATCTGATAGTGATCCTGAAGCTTTTAACGTGTTCCTGATTTTTCTATACTCTGGGTCGGTTGATTTTACAAAGTGCAATATCTGTGAATTGTATAAAATTGCAGATAAGTACGACGTGTCAGAACTTAAGCTGATGTGCACAGATTTTATGACTAAAAATTTATCTGCAAAGACTTTTTGCGATGTACTAGTTCTATGCGACCAGCTCGACGATCCCAAACTTTTGATAGAAGTCAAGCGTTACTTCCGTGAAAATGCCGGTAAAGTAGTATCCTCAGAAAACTGGGAATTGCTTTTGGAAAATAATTTTCGTCCGGCTTGCCGTCTCCTGAAACAAATGGCTCCGAAAATTAAATGGTGTGATTGAAACTATTTTTTTTTAATTACAATTATTTTAAATATTGAACCTTCATGTTGCAATATATATATATACATACAGAAGAAAGCTTTATATATTGTACAGAGTACAATATACAGAGTAGTAGTGTTTTGCATAATGTCTTGGGGCATTGTTACACTGCAAAAAATAATTGTTGATTTTACAGTATAAAACTGGCACCCCAGCTGCCAGTATTATACTGAAAAATTAACAGTATTAAACCGTAAAATAAGCAGTAATACGCTGCCGCGCAAGCAGTAATACGCTACCGCGCATGCGCGGTAGCGTATTACTGCTTGCACGACAGCGTATTACTGCTTATTTTACGGTTTAATACTGTTAATTTTACGGTATAATACTGACAGCTGGGGTGCCAGTTTTATACTGTAAAATCGACAATTATTTTTTGCAGTGTATGAAGAAACTTTTAGTAGAATTAACGGAGCTGTTTTAAGAGCAATGGATTGTTTTACGCTTGTATTTTATGTATGTTTCTGATTTTAAGAATGCTTCTACAATGTAAAAGTAGCATTTGTATTTATTTAAAAAATATCTTCAGAAAGATTTCTCTGGATTATAAAAATAAAATATATATTAAATGTATT
Organism: Maratus michaelseni; assembly: GCA_963931845.1. Lineage (NCBI taxonomy): Eukaryota > Metazoa > Arthropoda > Arachnida > Araneae > Salticidae > Maratus > Maratus michaelseni. The sequence continues at coordinate 45,478,102 of OZ007591.1, forward strand.
TTTTACTGTGTTATTAAAAAAAAAAAAATCTTGGCACATCGCAACCTTAAATAATCGATGAAGCTGTGCAAGTCATCCTTAACCCTTAACTTCTGTTAGCAGTCTCATAAACCTAGTTTTGTTTCAGTTTTCAAAGTTTACCTTGCAATTTTCAGTTTAAGTATGGTTACTAGTAAAATTTTGTTTCGTTTGGAGCCTATTGTTAGATTTTTGAATAGGTGAATTTAAATTATAATAGTCCTGAACAAAAAGTTAAGTACAGAAACGGTATCCTAAAAGTTATTCGAGCCTTTTATTAATCTTTCAATCGAGCTGTCTCTGAGACCGCTCACAGGTAGTTTTGCAACAATTTCTGTCACAGAAGTTAAGAGCCTACACTAGTCACGCGAAGAAACACTCAAGCTAATGTTAAGTCTATGGGAAGGTTCTAGCGCGATTTCTCGCTCGCATTGTAATATTTTTAAATGCTTTGTTTTGCATAGGATAGCTGAGGTCAATCTCCAACGTTGTTAGTTTTTACTTTTTCGGTTCCAGTTATTTTATACAAGGGTACTTTCACTTTCAGAACCGGTTCTAAAATTGAAAATGCCCGCTGATAAAAAAACTGCAACAAAAATCGAAAAACTAAAAACTAACAACGTTGGAGATTGACCTCAGCTATTCTATGCAAAAAAAAAAGCATTTAAAAATATTAAAATGCGAGCGAGAAATCGCGCTAGAACCTTCCCATAGACTTAACATTAGCTTGAGTGTTTCTTCGCGTGACTAGTGTAGGCTCTTAAGGGTTAACGGGACTTATCTGGTGGGGTAGAAAAATGTGAATCTCGTGTTATCCTGAGAGAGAAATTTTCCTCGTTCATTTTAAATTTCAAAATTTACCAATTTTTTTTTCATGTAGATAATAAAGATCTCTATCGGCTTAAAATATTGTTTAAATAATTTTGAGTCTTTCAAAACTTCCGTTAAAGTTTCCAAAATTTTTGAAAACTATAAAAACTATTTTCTTTATTCGCTTGTAAGCTTGGATTAGAAAAAGATATAAAAATTTTCGGTTAAGGAAATCAGGATGGGAATTTTGTTAATTGGCTTAAATTTGATGCAACGTGTTTCGTTTTGATTCTATAAATTTATTTTGATTAACAGTAATTATTTTTCATTTTAAAAATACACATTAGTAATAAACTTTCCACGAGATTTTTTAACAGTACTTTAAATTAACCCTTCAGCTGTCTCGCAGACCGCTGCTTTTTATTCAATTTGCACAGTGTAGCTTGTGGTTTTCAGTTTAACTATATATACTAGTGGAATTTAGTTGCATATGGAGCCGAGCCCTATTACTATCGCTAGACACTTCTGAATATATGAATTTTAACTATAATAATCCTGTATATGAAATTTAGTACAGAAACAGTATCTTATGAGAGTTAATCAAGCCTTTTAATCTTTAGATTAGGCGGTCTAGGAGACTCTCCGAGTAACTGTGCTAAAATTTTTGTCTCAGCAGTTAAGAGTTAAAATAGAGTGCAAAATATATATGAAACACGATGCCTTTTTCTGTTTTAATCTCCTTCTAAAGCCAACTATATTGGCAGCGGGTGCCGGATTACCGTATAGGACAACTAGGCCGCGGCTTTGGGGCCCATTGGAGAAATGCTCTAAAATTTACTATAAAATAAGTAAAATTCTTTATTTAAAAAAAAACTATGTTGATCTTCGATATCTAAGTAACAGATACCTCTCTATACGCACCTTACCTGTACTTTTCAGCTTCCTAAAACAGCTTAAATTAGGAAATCCGTAGACGAAATATTTTTTTACGTTAATTATCTTTTAAGAAATATTTAAGACAAGCAAAACCCGCGGCTTTGCTCGCGTAATTGTTGAAATATACCAAGTTGTATTCGTGGGTCTATTTTTATTAGAGGAAATTATACAACTTCGGATAATTCTAAAATTATTAAGCTACATTTTGTGTAAACTTCATTCTTATATTGCATTAGGGTCATTCTCCAAAAAAGGGTCTATTACAGTCCTTGCATCATTTTAAAAATTTTGCTTTATTTGTGATTTTTTAGGGTTTCGTTCATCTCACGAAACCCTATTAATCCCGCTCCGTTGTCTGTCTGTCAGTCACAGAGCCATTCTCAAAAACTATGTAACTTACAGAGTTGAAACATCGTGTATATACCTGAATACTAGCTATGAAGAGATTAAAATTTGAAAAATTCGTATTATTTTAAGAGATAAAAAACCAAAATTCTAACAGCCTTTTCCTATTAAATTTAAACATTTTTTGTTATAGTAGATGCCAAAAATTAAAAATCCACGATGAAATTCTTTTTACAATCATTAATTTTCTATCAGACGATTTCCACGTGAAAAATGAAAATGAAATAAAAAGTTTCACCCATTGGGCTTTATTGGCGCGACGTCATAAACCACCATCATGTGACCTCCCTGCTGTGTTTATATTTTTTGTCTATGTATCGCATGCATACATTCAATTGGAAATTCAGATGGTAAAATACCACAAACACGTAATTTCTTACAATCTTGAACCCAAATTCCCAATAAAGCCCATGGGCTTTATTGGGAATCTGGGTTCGAGATTGTAAGAATACCACCAACACGTGATTTCTTACAATATCGACCCCCAGATTCCCAATAAAGCCCATTGAATGTATGCATGCGATACATAGAAAAACAAATATAAACACAGCAGGGAGGTCACATGATGGTGGTGTATGACGTCATGCCAATAAAGCCGAGGCTAACGAAAAAGACAGGCTACCGCGGTGCATTCCACTTATCTTTTTTTACAGACCGCTAGAGTGACGTGATGCTCTTTTCGTACATTTTCATTGGTGCATTCGAGCATCACGTGGCTCCGGCGGTCTGTAAAAAAAGATACGCGTAAAGCACCGCGGTAGCCTGTCTTTTTCGTTAGCCTCGAATAAAGCTCATTGAAAAAAAGATTAATATGAAATAAAATTGATTGACGTCATAGTGGTAATAAAACGGAAAGATTTCTCAATAATACAAGGAGTATGAGTATGTGTAATGTACACTAAACAGATTAATATCACGTCATTAGAGAATTAAAAAGAAAATCTGACGTCATATCGGAAGTTTAACGGATTTTTCAAGTGTTTCAGAATAATACAAAGCGAGTATCAATATGAGTAATAGAGAATAGTATATATATGAGTTTGAGGAACGTATTGAATCAGGATAAAAACCCGATTATGGAAATATTCGCATATTTTAGCATTTTGATAGAACATGTTTAATTTTGAAATTATTTTTTTTTAATATCTCATTTAGTCCACATGACAAATATTATTATGACAGAATATAATAGCGGGCTTCGCCCGTTATTTGGTTTAGATATTCGTAAAAACGAGAAAAATAGACCGGTAAATTTTTACTTTATAAAAAACATGACTTTTTTTTTTTTTTTTTTTGTTTTTTGCTAAATGAAATTTATTTGGATCTATTAAAGAAAGTATAAAGTGTTTTGAAAGGAATATTAAACGAAACCCTTTGAGCGATCTTCGATCACACTTATCCACTTGTTTTTATTGTTATGAAAATTTAAAGAATAGAGAATCTTTTTATACAATTTACTATTCTATAGCTATTTCATTTTATGTCTTAATATTAAGTAAGACATGTGAAACCTCACCTCCGTGGTTTGTCCCCATTCACATTTTAAAAAATTCTTCTATTACAAAGTGAAATAAATTAAATGTTAAATAGTTTTTATTGTGAATTCCTTTTTAAATGAATCTTGGCCAATCTAAAAATTGGTTTCAATAAATTAAATAATTTTTGCAAATGCATTTTTAAGTTATCCTTTTGTTTGTACCAAATGAAATTCTCAACTCCATTACTATCAGGTTTTAGCTTCAAACATTCATTCATAAATGGTAGTACTTGTCAATAATTTGTATTATAACAAAGGAAAAGAATCCTCTTTGTTAGCTTTGTGGGGAAGAACTGTCATTTGCTCTCAGTTCAAGTTTATTTTATACAAATAAATAGAATTTCTGTATTTTGTTTTTTGGGATACTACGCTCCATTGCTGCCAGTGAATGGTAAGCAATGCATTATATTTATTTATTTTACATTTGAATTTAAAAGATATTGCAACACATACAATACTGTGTAAATGACATTAGTTTCAATCCAAATATTTACAAACAGTGCACCATTATATGAAATATCCTCACCTCCGTTACCTATACTAATCACGGAGGTGAGAAAGTGAAATGGAGATGAGATTAAATTAAATATGAGTACTTAAAATTAATCAAAATGAAAGTTAATTGTTTACATAATAACTAGATGGTACCCGTCAAAACTTGACGGAAAAAATTACAATAACAATATTAGTAAAATAAGCTTCATTATTACATAAGTGGAGGTGCTTATGAAACAATCTTTCAAATATTTTATTTTAAAAAAAAGTTCCCCCAGTGAATTACATTATTATTTCCGACGCAAACTTCAAACAAACAATCCGTAAACAAAATGCAAATCAGTTTGACATTACCGCCCTATTCCTCACGGCAAGAAAGAAAATTTCCTGAACCTATGAAGTATCACACAAATAGTATATCCCTACGTTCGTTTCATATTCAGTCAATAAAAGAACATATTAAATAAGGCACACATCCCCCCCCCCCTGTGATAATGCAACCGAATGAGCTCCTATGCGCATGTGCATTGCATCTCCCCAAACGCACCGTCGAAATTCGACGTTAAAAAATAGTTTTAAAATGTTTTGATCAAAATTTTTTAAAATTTTTTCTTTAATCATTGTTAGTTTCAAATCCATATCTTCTGAAACGCATCCATTGTTTTAAGCTAATCAATTTTTATGTAAGATGAAGAATTTTTTTTACAATAATAAATCAATCTGCAGATAAAGGAGATTTTTAATGTTTTCAAGTGTAATTTATTTGTATGGTTTCTTCATTCCTTTACATAATCAGGATGATTATTCCTTTTCCATAATTAAGAGAAATAATGTAAATAAATAAATATCCAAGATTATTTTTGATTCTGTTTTCATTAATATATTGTAAATTTTATTGTTAAAAATTACTGATAAATGATACTTTAGTAAATGGGGCTTTTCTTAATTATTTTATTATTATTATTATTATTATTTTATAGATTTAATGACAACATTCTTCCGCTTGTTTGGCGCTACAGTTTGGCGAATTACTTGAGGTACTTTTCGGTTAGCAGGGCGCCAATGAAGTATATATATATATATATATATATACAAATATATAATGTATATAGTTTTGTTTTTCTAGTATTGAATTTATGGGGTTTATAGATTTTAGTTAGTTTTTGTGATAATGGTTCTGCAAGTAATTTTCAATTGTAGTTTATTATTATGTATATACAGTGGAACTTCCCTTTAACGAAGTCAGTCCCTATTTAACGAAGTTTTCTACTTAACGAAATTTTCTGCAGAACTTTGACTTTGAACACCATTAGCATGTAAATTAATCTCTACATTACGAATAATATATTCTACATAACGAAGTTTATTCCACTTTTGTACGTGTACAGAAATCAAATTAAGCGACTGCTGTTCGAAGGATATGCAAATTTATTTCAGTGGATTGTATGAAAATGAACACATTTAAATAATTTCCATTCTGCTTGGTGTTACATAAAACATTTTTTTTTTCAGACTAAGAAAAATACATGTTATCATTACTTCCCCATACCGAGAATCCAGCACTGACAGTTGGGGGAAATCAAAATCCTTTTTTTGCATTCAATGCTATAGAAGACGCAGTGACGCAATGGCGTCAGATACATTGAACAAAAAAATATCAATTAAAGTCAGACAGTTACCATTCTGACCTTCCATTACTGATCACAATTGCTTTGTATACATCCACAAGAACGTGCTTCAAAATTCAAATCAAAGAACATCAAATTTATTTTTGTTCCTACCAATACAACTTCTAAACTTCAGCCATTAGTCTAAGAAATAATAAAAAGTCTTGAAGTACATTATCGAAAAAGACAGTAAAAAGACAATGTAGTGAAAACATTAGTTTGAGAACCTGTGTATCAAAGCTGATGAAAGCTTGAGCCAAAGCTTGGGAATGTGAAGTGATTTCTTAGACCGTACACAACTGTTTTATAAAAGACGGCTACATAATTGAAACTGAATCAAATGCTTCTGAATCCAATACCTGTTTGTCATACCTGAAGAAAAAATTTCACGAATTTAAGAGGATTTCTATTTAACGAATTTTCTTCATAACGAAGTTTCTAAGAGTAACGATGAGACTTCGTTAAATGGAAGTTTCACTTATATATATTACTGGCGCCGGCTAACCGAAAAGTACCTAATTTGCATATAGTTTTTTTTTTCTTAATGGGACGACGGGATAATGCACGGAATTTCGACGGGATAATGAATATTTTTGATGGTACCAGAATATTTTTCTGTATTTTATAGTTATATTAAGAAGTACATATTTTTATGATTTGCTGAATCACTTATTTGTTTACTTTTTCATGCATTATATTATTGAAGGTTGTTAGTTCTCTTATTCGTTTAAATATACCCTACTTATATAAAAATAGCGTGTGTTCTCTGTGGTGTTTCGCATAAACGTTGTAAAATTCAGGTTATTAGATTTTATCCAACTTTGCTGTCATAACAGCTGATGAAGCAGCCATTTTCGGCGATTTTTTATTTACCTGTAAAATTTTTGTTTTTGGTATAGCCCGAACTAAGAAAAATTTGAGTACTTTTCCATTATACGGACACCATTGTCGCCAAGCATATATTTACATGTATGGCATGGTGTCGGTATAACGGAAAAGAAACAAAATTTGCGATCGATCAAATAATTGAATTTTGTTAAACATTAAATGTTCTGATACTTTTCTATTATCCGGTCGACCACTTTTCATAACAAAAAACTATCTCCAAACTGTAAAATTAAACGCCAAAAATGCAGTCCGGTTTACTTGATGTCAGAAGCATTATACGTGTTTGTTACGTCATCAAGTAGTTTTTAATTCGACATTTGCGTCTATTTTTCATTATATTTTACAGATTTATTAGTTATTTCACTAATTAAAATAACAGTTGTGTCCTTAAATTCATGTATTTTATTTATTTATTTATTTTGATATTCCAATGACAACGTTCTCCCGTTTATTTGGCATTACAGTTTGGCGATAGTTTTTTGTTATGAAAAGTGGTCGACGGGATAATAGAGAAGTACCAATTTTCTTATTTTTAATCGGAGAAAGAAACAGTAATCATGGATTTAATTAATTTTGCAATATGCGGTGCAACCAAAACAATTTTGATTAAATCGATACATATATCGCAGACGCACCTGAGTTATTTTTTGGCGCCTAAATGACGATTTTTGCTTTGTATGGCAACCTGGTGTTTTATAATAAATTTGAATATGTGTGTAAATAAATAAAATAAAATAGGTACTTTTATGTTAGCTGGGCATCAAGGAAAACTCTCCAAATCTTGTTTCAATTGGAATCATTTAAATTGCAACATTTTACGTGAGATTTTTATTCATATTGATATGTTTACGTTTAGACATTTTATTATGATTATATTCCAGCTATTATTATGATTATATTCCAGCTAATTAAGTTTTTTTAAAGATTTTATACTACAATGTTAAAATATTACCTAGTTGATATTAGCTATTGTCAAAAGATTGGCGAACCACAGAGTTCAGAGAGTAAAGTCTATGTCCTCAAAAGTGGGAGTTGCCGTCTTTATGACGTCATAAACAGAAGTAAATGTTTAATTGAAAATTACAGCTAATTAATTAAATTTTCGAACAAACGAATGCACGATAACAAATCTGTGTCCAAATATCTTTCATTTAAAAAAAGAATGGTGTAATTTGATGCAGTAGTTTGTTCTCACGGATTGTCGAAAGAAATCGCTTAGCGTTTTAAATATATAGATTATTTAAGTAACATTGTATAATAAAGGTTGATCTAGTTTATTTCTGTTACTGGATTGATCAACTGTAGCCTAGATTTTTATTTTACACTGCAAAAAATAATTGTTGATTTTACAGTATAAAACTGGCACCCCAGCTGCCAGTATTATACCGTAAAATTAACAGTATTAAACCGTAAAATAAGCAGTAATACGCTGCCGCGCAAGCAGTAATACGCTACCGCGCATGCGCGGTAGCGTATTACTGCTTGCAGCGTATTACTGCTTGCTTTAAGATTTAACCGAAATCTTAAAAATAGCCACCATGCCAAGTTTCAAGTTTCTAGACCAGCAGCATCCCCGAAATCGCAATTTTGGAACGTTTTTTGCTTCTGCGCCTTTTTAAATTTTTTTTATTTTGTAAAAACTGTTCTGTGCGAACATTTACATCTAAAAAATAATAGACATGTCAAATTTTAAGTTTCTATCCCTAACAATTCTAAATAAACCATAATTTAGAACGTTTCCCGCTCATTTTACCTTTTTGAATTTTTAATAAACTGTTTATACCGAGCGTCTGCATCTTAAAAGTTACCATACTACATTTCAAGTTTCTAATTCTAATAAATCCAATTAAATCCCAATTTAGAACGTTTTCTGCTCGATTTTTATAGAAACCATTCTTAGCGAGCATTTGCATTTTAAAAGTAATCACCTTGCCAAATACCAAGCTTCTATGCCAACTGTACCACATAAATCGCAATTTTAGAACTTTTATAGCTGCTGCATCCTTCTTAAATTTATCATTTTAGAAAACTGTTCTGGGCGAGCATTTACGTCTCTAGAATAACAGCCATGCCAAATTTCAAATTTCTAGCCTTTTAACAGTTCAAAATAAATAGTAATTTAGAACGTTTTCGAATGCTTTTCGCGCTTTCACACTTTTAAATTTCAATATTTTTTATAACTGTTCTGTGCAACCATTTTTGTCTTAAAAGTAACACACCCATGTCAAATTTCAAGTTCCTATTCCTAACAATTCCAATAACGTCGTAATATAGAACGTTTTTAGAACGCTTTCCGCTCATTTCACCCTTTTTTAATTTCGAATTTCTTTACTCTTTAGAAACCACTGTTAGCGAACATTTGTAACTTTAAAAGTAACCGCCATGCTAAATTTCAAGTTTCTAGTTCTTTCAGTATCACAAAAATATGAATTTAGAACTGTTTTTTTTTCTCCTTCTCCCTTTTAAATTTCGATTTTAAAAAAACTTCTGTGTGTGCATTTGTGTCTTAAAAAATAGCAAAGTTTCTGTCGTTAACAATTGCATAAAAAACGTAATTTAGAACGTTTTCAGAACACGTTTCCCTCGCATAATCCTTTTAAATTTCGATTTTTTTTTTAGAAACTGAGAGCATTTACACCTTATAAGTAACTACCATGCCAGATTTCAAATTTCTAACTCCTTCAAAATCCCAAAAATCGTAATTTTGGGACTCTTTTGCTTCTGAAACCCTCCTAGAGTTTTGACACCGACATAAAATATAACCTATGTTGGAGAGGGATTGTCATCATCAATTTGCCACCATCACGTTTGAAATTGGTTCGGTAGTTCCAGAGATTCCATAGAAATTGTAATTTAGAATGTTTTTAGAACGCTTTTTGCTCATTTCACCCTGTTTAAAATTTTCGAATTTTTTAGAAACACTTCTTAGAGCGCATTTACATCTTATAAGTAACTGCCATGCCAAATGTCAAATTTATTTCCCCTTCAGTAAAGCAAAAATTTTAATTTTTGAACGTTTTTCACTCTTGCACCCCCTTGGGGGTAGAGGCACTGGCTACACCCTATGTTGGAGCAGGATTTGTCTCCGTCAATTTGCCACCATCATTTTTGAAGTCTGTTGTTTCAGTCGCTGGTAGTTGTCACTATCTTTGTTGTTGCATACTGTTGCATTTTGTCACTTATATATATTTTTTTTCTACTTTTCTTATCTTGCTTCATTGCACTGTGGTATTTATAATTTTTTATTACTTCGTGAATGTGCTTAATGCGATCATGGACGTTAGTCCGTCATTTGCCTATGAGGCTGAATCCGTAGATGAGGCACACTTTATTTATGAATGCTTTTTAGTTGCGGGTGTGCATTTTCGCTTTCCACCTCTTGCTTTGTTGGCACTCTTTGGCACTTTTTGTTGATTTACTGTTCACATTTTTAGTAATTTTACAGTCTTTCGTAGACGACTTCCACTCCTCACTAGCACTGAAAAAACAAGTTGGAAATTGTACGTCAAACGTTACAAACGAGGTGCGTTCGTACGCACGTTTTAGAATTAAATTCATGATATCCCGTGCGTAGAACGGGTTAAACAGCTAGTTAAGTATATATTTTATGACACTGTTCATACAAATATCTTAACTAGTTATATAAATATTCAGATATATATGTATCAGCCAGTTATATAAATATTCAGATCTTGATGATTTTTAATTCTGTGAAATGAATTATATCGTCTGCAGATTAATTTCTGTCATAAAATAAGCATCTCGGTCGCTTGACGATTTAACATCCATCGGAAGCTCCTATAACAAAATAGCACCGATTTAAAAAAAAAAAATCAAATTTCTTAATAAATATTTTTATTAATATCTCCTAAAGTTTTGATTCGATTTTAATAAAATTTGAAATGTCTCGACAAAATTCTGCAAAGATAATATATTTTAAATTGCAAACCATTTGGTTGGGTAGTTTTTGCGTTGTTATATGCGGACAGACAGACAGACGGACAGACAGACAGACAGACAGACGGACGGACAGACGGACGGACCAAGCGACGACTATAGGTGCTACGTATTTATATAATTACGAACGCACCTAAAAACGATTTTTTTGGCGTAGCAAAGAGGTTCTCTTGCTAACCATTTTTTTTTTTTTTTAGCATCAAATATACTTACCAAAGGGTGGGCTTTTGGGGTAAGGAATGCAAGTCAGGAATCTCGCTTAGCATTTTGTAAATAGTAAAATTTATATATGTGAAATTTGTTATATCTTTGTAAAAAATAACATTTTGTAACAAAATATTAAATCCAGGTTCTCAAAAGCAAACCGAACATTTACATTAATAATAACTTTTTTAAGTTCTTCTACTAAAGTTTTCCTTTATGATGAACTGTTTTGTTTGAAAATTATGCATTTTAAAACCAAACATAATTTTTAAAAAATCAGTGAAGAGTTATGTTTTTATGGAATGGAATTTTGTGAAAAGGCCTTTTATTAAGAGAAACTTTGGGAAAAGGCCTTTTATTAAGAGAAATTTTGTGAAAGAGCATGTTTTATTAAAAAGAATTGTGTGAAGCGAACTGTTTTCTTAAATGGAATTTTGTGAAGGGACCCTAAATAGGCCCCAAATTTTGCATGAAACGCCAGCTGTATCTTAAGAACAAAATATACGAGAATTAAAATAGTACTCTAGATAAGGAATTAAAATAAATTACGCAAGTACGAAGGTAGAAAAATACACTTAAAACTTGCTTATTTTAAAGGAATCGAACAAATTAGAATACCAGAAGATTCATAATTCGCACATCAGTACGTTTAACGAGTTTTGCAAACCAAAATTTAATGAAAAAAGTATCAGTGTACAATAATTTTATGCAGGATACTATATTATGTGAAAATGAAGTATTTTTACCAGTTTGAAAATGTTTGCCACAAATTCTTGAGGAACGCGTTGGTTCCTAGCTTTTTTCCACAGTTCAAGAAGCCTATTATCTCGAGGGAAAAAATACATCCCTATATTATTCCCTTCTTTGTATCTATAAGTACAACCATATGTACTACAGCTGGTTATTGTAATATGTCCTAACTACTACTTCAACTTCTACTGTAATTGTAACTGTTGTTGTTCGAATATTTACTTTTTAGTTTCGGAATGTAATATAAAAGGCCTGTGTGGCATATTTATTATGTGCTTACCTTAATATAATTAAAAGTATGCGATTATGTTTATTTATTTATTAAAATAAAGAACGCCATACAATATGACATAGTGTGTGAAAAAGAACTCTGTAGCTAGAACAATCAAAACCACAGACAGTGACGGATCTAAGGGGGGGGGGGGGGGTTTGCCGGGGCAGCTGCCCCGGGTGCAAGACTTGGAAGGGCCCAAAAATGAGGAATCATAAAAGATTAAGAATAAAGAAAAATAAAAAATTCACATGAAAAGATATTCAATTTTGTGTTGTTCAACGGCGGTTTACTTTCGTTGCATAAAGATCAGAAATAAAAAATAAATTCATTTATACTACATCATATAAAATATCACATTGCCACCAGTATTTTTAAGAAATGTTTACTTATTTAAAATTCAAAGATTTTGTGTTATTTCTTTTCTGACACTGTTCTATATTGTTTTATAGAGTGTGCAGTATTTTATTTCGGTTATGTATAAAAGACATTGGGCGATTATTACAGAAAGAAGGTTAAAAAAAGAGAAGAGGAGGCTTCACAGCTATCCTCTAGTATGCCCTCATGGCTTACGTCGAGCGATATTCATGAAGGTAAGCAAACAAGTTACTTGTTTTTATATATATATATATATATATACGTGCTACGCCATATAATAATTTATATGTAATATTTCTGTTTTAAAAATCTCTTTTTATGCAGTAACTGAGTTGATATGTAAGAAAAGAATTAAAAATCGATTTTTTATTAATTTCTTCTAAATTTAGATATTTTTGTTTTTAACAGACATTGTTGTCTAAAAAATGAAAACGAAACTTATACTTTGTTGAGAAATCAACGCTTTCTGGCTTACGACAATGGCTCCAATATGTCCGGAAAATATAAAGTAGTCCAAACCCGAATATTGCAAGCAAATGATTTAGCTTTTTTTGTTCCTTGTTCTGCTGAAACCTTTAATCTTGTTGGTGTAAATGCTGCCAAAATTTTACCAGAAACTGAGACTTTTTTGGTATCTTAAATTGCCTTTACAAATATTTTAGTGTCTCAACTAGTAGATGGGATATTCGAAGAAAACATGTTCCTCTTTCACTAAAATTACAAAGTACTACTCAGCGGTCATCAAAACATGAAGCTGTAACAGCAATTTATAAACATATTAGAAAGATCATAAATGTTCTAAAGGAATTGCAAACTGACCCATTAGCAACTCCTGAAACAAAATCAAAAGCTTTTTCAGTACTCTTTAATATTACCAAATTTGAATTCATAGTGATGACATGCTTCTGGAATAAAGTGCTGACTCAACTATAGATATAAGTGACCAAACTTTTTCAAAGGGAAGACATGACGATTGACAGGTCTGTAAAACACTTAAATGATCTCATTAAAATGTTAGATTCAGAAAGGGCAATTATTGCAACTAATGCAATACAGGATGCAAATGGCATTGCTACTGATGGTGTTGAGGTAAAGTTTAGGAAATGAGAAAGACAAACAAGTGGGTAAGTATGATCGAAGATCGCACAAAGGGTTTCGTTTAATATTCCTTTCAAAACACTTTATCCTTCCTTTAATAAATACAAATAAATTTCATTTAGCGAAAAAAAAAAAATAGTCATGTTTTTTATAAAGTAAAAATTTACCGGTCTATTTTTTCGTTTTTTCGAATATCTAAACTAGCCCGATAACGGGCGAAGCCCGCTATTATATATACTCTTGTCATAATAATATCTGTGATGTGGACTAAATGCAATATTTAAAAAAAAAATAATTTCAAAATTAAACATGTAGTAAACCTTCAAAATGTTAAAATATGCGAATATTAACATAATCGTGTTTTTATCATGATTCAATACGTTCCTCAAGCTCACATATTTACAATTCTCTATTACTCATATTGATACTCGCTTTGTATTATTCTCAAACATTTGAGAAATCCGTTAAACTTCCGATATGACGTCAGATTAATTTTCTTTTTAATTCTCTAATGACGTGATATTAATCTGCTTTCTGTACATACACATACTCATACTCCTTGTATTATTGAGAAATATTTGAAAATTTCCGTTTTATTACCAATATGACGTCATATTAATCTTTTTTTCAATGGGCGAAACTTTTTATTTCATTTTCATTTTTCACATGGAAATCTTTCAATAGAAAATTAATTATTGTAGAAAGAATTTTATGGTGGATTTTTAATTGTTGGCAACTGCTATAACGAAAAATGTTTAAATTTAATAGGAAAAGGCTGTTAGATTTTTGTTTTTTTATCTCTCGATATTAAAATAAGATTTTTTCAAAATTTTATGATTTTCAGCTTCATAGTAGGTATTCAGCTATAAGTACACAAAGTTTCAAGTCTGTAAGTTATAGTTTCTGAGAACGGCTCTGTGAGGGACAGACAACGGAGCGGGAGTAATAGGGTTTCGTGAGATGAACGAAACCCTAAAAAGAAGAGGTATTTTGATGAGCTTTGTGAAGATGAAAGTAGTGCTATTTCTGATGAGGAGAAATTCAAACTAAAGATCGTTGAAGTAGTGGACAGAATCCTAACTGAATTAAGAAACACAAAATCTCAATGGCATGTTTAGTTTTATTCATGGAAGACATTTCCTAAAAGTATCAAAAGAAGAATTACAAGCGCAAACTGAGCAGTTGGCAAATATGTATAAAAACGATATAGATAAAGAGGAACTTCTTCTGGAAGTCGGAATATCATGCACTGGAGTTAGACTAAAAGATGAAGTCAAGTTCGGCTATTGAACTGCTAAAGAATGATAAATTTATATGGACTTCAGGATACTTATACAAATCTAACTGCTTGTCTAAAAATATTCCTAACACTACATGTATCCGTCACTTCTAATGAAATAAGTTTCAGTAAATTAAAATTGATTAAAAGATATCTAAGAAATTTAACAAAAGAACAACGATTATCCAATTTACGTATAATAAATTTAGAAAGTCAGATAGCTTGCAAATTACCTTATGACGACATAATAAAAACTTTTGCATCAAAGAAAGCTCGCAAAGTAAATCTTTAATAGGTATTGTAGATGTTAAAACAGGTATATTTTCTGTAATTTTTGTATTGTGTAATATTATACTTTTTATATAGAAAAAAATGCATAGTAGAAATACAGATTTTGAGTATTGAGTCCTAATATTACTTCCTTAAGCAATTGTTTACGCAGATTTTATTCTGATATTCTTGGGATCAAGGGGGGAGGGGGGGGTGCAAATCTACAAACTTGCCCCTGCTAAAATTTAGTCTAGATCCGTCTCTGACCACAGAATATACAGCTACATTTTGCTAGAAAGACTTTTGTTTCTTTTATGAACACTCCCATTTTTGTACTTTGATTTTTGATGATTAATATAATTTCTTTTTCTACTCTTTGCAGAGAGTTTTGAGCAGTTGTGTCCAGGAGACGATATGTAAAGGCTGTAAATTTAATTTTGTTATGTTCGTGTATTAAATGTTTTTTTTTGTGTGTTATATCAAGACTTTGAATCCTTTTGTGTGTGAGTCTGATGGATAAAGATGAAGAAATCTACACCGTGCATCCCATCACGTACCCGCAGGTAAGAGATTTAATTTATTAGAATGATTTAAATAATTTTGAAATCACTCTTACTTACATATGATTGATTAAGAAAATTTGATTGTTTACGAAAATTTGACATGGTGGCAGCTGAATTTGGCATCTCGTAAAGGTCAGAAATTTTTATACTTATATTTAAGAATAGTTTAGTGTATGTGCTTTTCAAAATATTTTTTTTCTTTTTTTCTTTTTTTTTCTTGTATCCGTTATAGTGGATTTAAAGGCACCTTCAAATATGAGTTTACATGCCAATTTGGCCGAGAATTGGAATAAATTTAAGCAAAGACTTATGCTTTATTTAGAAGCTTCTGAGAAAATGGCTATGCCTGGTGAACTTAAAGTAGCACTATTACTAGGAATAATGATGGGTGAAGAATGCATTGATATATTTAATAGTTTTAAACATAATGGCGAAAACGCAAATAATTTTCAAACTCTTATAAATTTTTTTTATCAGTATTTTCAACCGAAAAGGAATACAGTTATTGCGCGCTATAAATTTTTTAACTGTCGACAAAAAGAAAGTGAATATGTTGATTCCTTTGTTACAAATTTGAAAATTTATCTAAAGATTGTTCTTTTGAGGATCAAGAAGATAGTTTAATTAGAGATTTGTTAATTATTGGTGTTAAATATTCCGCTATGAAAGAAAAATTGCTAATGGAAACTGGGTTAACCCTTGCAAAGGCAATAGAATATTTTAGGGCTAAGGAGCCCAGTTGTAAATGAATGGAAATAATGAATAAAAATAATTGTTCTACCACCTAAATGCTGTTCGTGCAAACAAAAACGAAACGCAGTGGAAAACATACAATAAGGTTGGTTGGTTGTATAAGTTTTTATGACACAAAGTCCCATAAGGGACATGCTGCGCCAAAAAAAGTAAAAAATTATCAAGAAGTGAAACAGAAACAATGTAAGTAAAATCAAAGAGAGCAATGGGAAAAGTAATCTGGATGGGGTTCCCATCCTGATATCGTCAGAAAAGTGCAGAAGAAAAAACTTTCAAGTCCAAAAAAGCAGTAGAGTAAACTGTAAAATTATTTAAAAAAATAAAATGGTTTAAAAAAGTACTATCTGGATGGGGTTCCCATCCAGATGTAACAAAAGTGTAAAAGACAAAACTGGGTTGTTAAACCAATGAAATCAATAAAAATTATATTTCAAAATAAAATCCTGCATGTTTTAAAAAAGTAAAGAGTGCCCCATGAGGTGTTTCCCCAATGAGGTTTGTCAAGAGCGGTGATGATGAATTAAAATATATTCTATACAAGTGCCGGAGACCTGGACAGTCAGTTAAAATATGATAAATAGTCAAGGTATCAAAATGACAGTATGGACACATGGGAGCATCCTCCCGAAGTAAGAGATGTTTATGAGTCATCCTTGCATGTCCAATTCTCAGACGAGTCAGAAGAACATCAGTTTTCCTTGGATAACTATGAGGCTAATGTCATGATTGTAGGTTTTATATGATGGAGTTTATTATTGAATTCTAAATCCCAACTTTCTTGCCATTTATTATAAATAGAGTCTTTTATAAGTAGTTTAATATCTGAGAATGGAATTCTATGGCATAACGGGTTAAGAGCAAGTTTTGCCGCCTCATCTGCTTTTTCATTTCCAGGAATACCCATGTGTCCAGGCACCCAGCAGAATAAAATATTATAACCACGTCTAGTCAATTTGTTATAAAAATCCAGGATGGCTGAGACATAAGGATGCTTTTTAACAGATTTTATTGCATCAATAGAACTATTTGAGTCAGTATATATGATAAAGGATGTTTTACGATGATGAGATATGTGCAACATAGCTCTCTCTATTGCAATCAACTCAGCCGTAAAGACAGAAATTGGCGCTTGAAGCCGATAACTCAAACTAATGTTATCAACAAAAACCCCGCAACCAACAATATCCCCACTCTTGGAACCATCTGTATAAATACCAGTATATTTATTAAATTTTGCACGATGTGCAGCAAATAATTGTTGAAAAACAGTAGGAGCCAAGTTATTTTTATCATAACCTTTAAAAGGATGGAGAGAAGTAATATTAGGGGGATTCCAAGGAGGGAGCACATGCGAGGGACATGGACTCACCTCTATATTATTCAAAGGGCCATTATTGATAATATTTCGCATTCTCATTCCAAAAGAAGGGATGCAAGATGGTAGATGCTGATAAAGAATATCGTTGTCAGTATTTAAAATATAGGTGTGGAGAGGATGGCCAGGATGAGAAAGGACACGATAATATAATTCGAATGAAAGTTTTTCACGAGTATGGTGTAATGATGGTTCATTACAGTCAACATAAAGACTTAAAATTGGAGATGTACGAAATGCACAAGAGCAGACACGCAGTGCGCTGTGGTGCACAGTGTCAAGTTTTTTAAGAACGGATTTACTAGCAGAACCATAGACCTGGCAGGCATATAATCGCTTTTAGTACGGATCGCAGCTCTATAGATTTTAAGGAGAGAAGTGCAGTCAGTTCCCAAGAAGTATTTGAAAGTACTTTAAGTAGGTTAAGGGATTTTTCGCATTTTGTCCGTAATTGTAAAACATATGTGGTGAGAGAGTAAGTTTATTGTCAAAATGTATGCCAAGATAACAAACTTTGTCCACAACTGGAATTTGAGATGAACCGATAAAAATTTCAGGATCTGGATGCAGATCCCTTCGTCTACAGAAATGCACACAAGAAGTTTTGTCATGCGAAATTAAAAAACCATTTTTGTTAGTCCAGCTAAGAATACTCTTACAATACAATAAGTAAAACGTAATTATATTAATCAGAAAGTTAAGAAAAGTTGCTCTAAATGTAAAAGTGTTCATGATTATGGTAAATGCCTTGCATTTGGTAAAAAGTGTTACAATTGCAACGGATTAAATCATTTCTCGGTCGGCTGTTAAACTAAAGGGAAAATAATAAATAAAAAAGCACATGAAATTTTTAATAATGATAATTTTACCCATCGAGTGATCATGGTTCTTTTAAATTGGATTCAGTAAAGTGCCCGGTTAATTCTTTAAAATCTGAATGGCGAGAAACAGTTCTTATAAATAATTCAGAAGTGTCTCTTAAAATAGATACCGGAGCTGAAGTCAATGTTTTTCCCCTTAATATTTTTAATGATGTGAGAAATAAAGAAGTTACTAGTGAATCTAAAAGAAAGTTGATGTCTTATACAGGACACAATTTGAACGTAATTGGGGTCAGTAAATTAAAATGTAAAGTTAAAAACTAGTCGGATGTGTCAATCCCAAAACTTTCTTCTATCTCACACAGGTTCCGCATACACTAAAAAGAATCAGCACCAATTTATATCAAGGTCTAACTGAAACTCAAGTTTTAATAAATTCCATGCAATATTTCTTGAGATAGGACTATCGCTAAAATCGTGTAAATCCTACAAAATGCTGCATAGCAGCGGCACCTGCTGGGCGATTTTTACCAAAAACTAATTAAGCACCAATTTATATCAAAGACTAACTGAATATAAAGTTTTATTAAATTCCGAGCATTAGTTCTTGAGATAGAGCTATTGTAAATTCGCGAAAAAGGCTGCATAGCAGCGCCACCTGCCGGGCGAATTTTACCAAAAACTAATCAGCACCAATTTATATCAGGTACTAACTGAATCTGAAGTTTTATTAAATTCCGAGCATTAGTTCTTGAGATAGAGCTATTGCGGAAATCGCAAAAAAATGCTGCTTAGCAACGCCACCTACCGGGCGATTTTTACCAAAAACTAATCAGTGCCAATTTATATCAGGGACTAACGGAATCTAAAGTTTTATTAAATTCCGAGCATTAGTTCTTGAGATAGAGCACCCACAAAATTTTTGTCACATACAGACAGAGTCACAGACAGACATTTTCTAAAAATAGTCAAATCGTGTTCAGGACCTTCTAAAACGTAGAAATCCGTCGAAAACCGGAAGTCGAAAATTTTCATGAATCCAATACTTTCTTCTTGTAAAGATAGAAGAAAGTAATAAATCTGAATTTCTTGATTTTTACATTATTGATCAAAAATCGACTGCTTTATTAGGAATTGAAGCTTGTGATAAATTGGTATTTGTAAATAGGAACATCAGTGTTGATTCTGCACATGCTAGAAATTTTATAAAGAAATTTAAAGATGTGTTTACAGACAAAATGGGAAAATTACCGCATGTGTATAAAATCATATTAGATGCCAATGCTGAACCTAAAATATCAGCCTCTAGAGTTATTCCACATGCCTTAAAATTGAAAGCAAAACTTGAGATTGCTAAAATGGTTGATCAAGGAATATTAGAAAACGTTGTAAAGCCAACTGATTGGGTACATCCTATAGTTATAGTGCAGAATCGTGTAAGACTCTGTATAGATCCATGTATGCTAAATAAATATATAAAGCGAGAACATTATCCAATTCCAACCCAACAGAGCCTATTTTCTCAAATTGAAGGAAAATTTTTCACAGTACTTGATGCATCGTCAGCTTTTCTGCAAATACCCCTTGACCAAGAGAGTTCAGAATTATATACAATTGCCACTCCGTTTGGAAGATACAAATTCTGCCTTATTGACTAGCGAGTTCCCCTGAAGTGTACCAGAAAACAATAGATAATATTTTTGGTGATTTAGATCGAACTTTAGTTTATATTGATGACATTTTAGTATTTGGCAAGACAGAAGCAGAACATGATAGAAGACTTGAAGCAGTTCTTAAAAGAGCTCGAAAATCTGGTTTGAAATTGTCTTTGGAAAAAAGTCAAATTAAAATAAGTTCTATAAAATATTTGGGTTATAGTTTAACAGGTAAAGGAATTTCAGTAAATGATGATAAAATTAAAGCAATTGTAGATTTCATAGCTCCAACTAATAAACAAGAACTACAGAGATTTTTAGGCATGATTACCTATTTAGGGAAGTTTATTAAAAATTTATCAGATAAAACAGGAATTTTGAGAAAACTCTTAAGTAAGAAAAATGAATTTATTTGGACGGCTAATGAGCAAGCTTTTGAAAATTTGAAGAAGTTGGTAGCTAATTCACCTATTCTGATTTGAAATCAATTGTTTCCGTTGATGCTAGCCAGTATGGATTAGCTGCAGTATTACTTCAAGAAGAACATACAATTTGTGACATTTTTCGTTAGT
The DNA here is from genome assembly GCA_963931845.1 of Maratus michaelseni. NCBI lineage: Eukaryota > Metazoa > Arthropoda > Arachnida > Araneae > Salticidae > Maratus > Maratus michaelseni. The sequence continues at coordinate 45,498,804 of OZ007591.1, forward strand.
GTAAAACGCTTTATGTGTTCTATAATTACGTATTAAATATACGCTTCTTTAACACACATTATTTATTACTAAATTATACAGGAACGAAACACTTAGCAATAAACATAATTCTACCTAAACAACATTTTATCCCAGTTCTAAAGTTTTCTACCGTTGCCAAATATCAGCAGGTAAAAATTAGCTATTCGCGCGTTGCCATTTAAGTACAATTGTTCATTTTAATACACGACAGTTCCCCCCTCCCCTTTCAAATTAACAGCACATTCTTTTCGGGGTTTTCCGGATCCTTTTAGATCGTCTTAGTTGCATTGGATTTTAGACAACTTGGTGTGTGCTAACTGGAGGAGATGTGACTGTTTTCAGTGATGGCGGGATGTCTTTGGCGATATCCTGGGATGTCGTAGATGGCTGAGGCGATGCTGCATCTCTTTCCGTCGATGTCATAGTTGGATTAGATGAGACGATCATATTTGTTACTCTTGGTCTATATTGAACATCATTGTCCACTTCTTCACCTGCTGATCGAATTTGATCAACATGTCGTCTAAACAAATTTCCTTGAACATTTATGGCATAATGTAATTCACTATCTTGGCTAATGATACGACTGAATTTCCATTTGGAATTAGCTGTAGTGTAATCTCGAACGGCTACTTTATCACCCACTTTAAAATACAGATCGTTGAAATATATATCCTTCCTAATTTTATTCTGAACTCTTTCTTTAGTATTATTAATCACGAGATAAATTCTCGTACGATTCTTTCTTTTTAAGAACATACTTGCTGGAGACTGCATTGTAGTTATATTGGGCGATTTCCGATATTGTAACAAAAGACAGTTGATTTTTTGATTGATACTACCAGGGTATTTTTTAATTGCTCGAAGGGATTGTTTTAATATGTGTACATATCTTTCTGCTTAGCCATTGCTGGAGGGCTTGAAAGGTGCACTCGTTTTATGAAAAACTCCATTATTTTGCATAAATTCTAGGAACTCATATGAGGAAAACTGCAGTCCATTGTCACTGACTAACATGACTGGCAATCCAAAACGAGCAAAACAATCTCTTGGGCACTCTACTGTTTTCAAGGCAGTTGTCAATTTCATAGAATAGACATTTTTATTGTGCATCCACAATTAATAACTAGTCGGATGTGCCAATCCCAAAACTTTCTTCTATCTCAATCATGTTAATACTTCTAATTTCGTCCTCACATCGCCAATAAAATCAATATTTTTTGTCATTCTGTTGTACGTCAGCTGCTTGCGAATCGTCGGGTTACTGGGATGCAATCAACTGATGTATACTAAACTACGAAAAATTCTTTTGGCCTGTACCGACCGAAACAGATAGCCTCCCTATTCCTTGGTTTTACGATTTTAGCTAATTTTACTGGAAAACACGAAGCTAAAATGCGTGGAACCCAATTAAAGAAGATTCATTCCCAGTTCTCGTCAACATTGAATTTGAATGAGAATATCGCCAAATTAGTCCTCTACAGCCAAATTGCCTTCATTTATGGCAACCTATTTTTCTCGCCAAATTTGGCGATATTTCGTCAATTGCCGCCAAGCTTGGCGAGAATTTGACGTTGGCGAATATAAATATATAGTGTTAAGCATTTAAGAATAGGAACAATGGTTACAACAATGAAAGAAAATTTGCTGAAACACTGTTAACTAAACCTCATAAATTAAACCCGTATATGGATGAATTCTGCTGTCTTGTTTGAAAATGTCAACCACCCTAAAATTTCAAACCGCTACATCTCCGCCATTTTTTAATATAGAGACAAAACAAAAACTGCTCCGGATTCTCCGGATCAAGGCCGAACATTTAACGGAAAAAACTTTTAGTATTTCTAATTTTTTTATGCATCTTTTTGAATTTGAAATCTTTAAATGGCTATGACAGCGCCACCTTCCGGCGGAATATCCCCATATTCTAGTAGGACCTGCTGGCTACAAAAAATTTTGGTTTAATTATCTGCATAACATCATACACTTTTCGATGATATAAAAGTGAAATTCGAACAAAAATCCCGATGGCAACACCCCCTTTCGTCGAAATATCCCCGAATTCAACTTGGACGTGTAGGCTATGGTCAAAAACATAGAAAAAAAATTGGTTCAATTATCTGCATAACTTCATACACTTTTCGATGATACAATAGTGAAAATGGAACAAAAATATCGATCACAGCGCCCCCTTTCGTCAAAATATCCCCAAATTCTGATAGAATCTGCTTGCCATAGCCAAAAACATAGAAAAAAAATTAGGTTTAATTTGAAGCATAACTTCATACACTTTTCGATGGTACAATAGTGAAAATGGAACAAAAATATCGATCACAGCGCCCCCTTTCGTCGAAATATCCCCAAATTCTGATAGAATCTGCTTGCCATAGCCAAAAACAAAGAAAAAAAATTTGGTTCAATTTGAAGCATAACTTCATACCCTTTTAGATGGTACAATAGTGAAAATGGAACAAAAATATCGATCACAGCGCCCCCTTTCGTCGAAATAGCCCCAAATTCTAATAGAACCTGCTTGCCATAGCCAAAAACATTAGGTTCAATTTGAAGCATAACTTCATATACTTTTCGATGATACAATGAAGACACACAGACGGACATACGGACGGACGGACGGACAGACGGACAGACAGACAGACATTTTGTAAAAACGTGTTTTTCGGAATCTCTGACCCCTAAAACGTGTAAATCCGTTGAAAACCGGAAGTCGAAAAAAATTTCGATTACAATACTTTCTTCTATTATATATAGAAGAAAGTAAAAACATATGCTCCAAGATTGGTCCTGCAAAATCAACATGAATTCTTTCCCATGGAAAACTTGGGTACTCCCAATGGTGTGTTTTAGACTTTGGAGGATAATCTTTAATCCTGGAACAATCTGTACAGTTTTTAACAACATTTTAGATGCCTTTATCTATGTTTTTAACACTTTCCAACCTAGTTGAAAAGTGTTTATGACTTCGGTTTGTCTGCCGTCTGCCGTCTGGCCGTCTGTCCGTGCTCCAACTCCCTTAAATATGCTCGGATTGCTCTGCAATTTTTATATGTTATTGTCGTTATCTATAGCATGTTCCCTATTTCAACGGAAGTGTGTAGCACTTATAGTTTTTTTACAGGGACACTCAAAATAATTCCGTTACATTGCGGTCTATGGGGAAAAATCATTTGCGGTTTATTTAAATGATGTTTCACTATTTTAAACGCATTGAAATTTATATATATCACTAAGGTGCATTAGAAGAAGCTTAATATGGAATAGGGTGTGCATAGCACTTATAGTTACTTTACAGGGACAGTCAAAAGAATTCCGTTACATTACGTCTATGGAGAAAAATCGTCTGCGGTTTATTTAAATAATGTTTCACTATTTTAAACGCACTGAAATTTATATAGATCACTAAGGTGCATGACAAGAGGCTTACTACAGAATAGTGTAGTGTATAGCAGTCATCGTTCATTGACAGGGACACGCAAAAGAATTCTCTACTGTCTGTTAGTGCGTTTTAAGTTAATGAATGCGATTTAAAATTTAACTCGCTTTTTGTCTATTACGTGGTGTGTATAAATTCTGTAGATCCTATACAGGGCAGCACAAAAGTTCGCGAACCCATTTCCGTTTATGGACAGAAACTCCAGAAGGAGAATTTTAAACTGTGCTACGCGTTTCATAACTGAACTAAAAAAATTAGCATCATATGTAGTATATATACAAATGTATAGATCATATACAGGGCTGAATAAAAGTATTCGGATATTTTTCCGAATATTGTATATGTTGGAAATTCCTGAAATTATGTTTTTAAATATATTATGCGTTTTCCAAATTGTTTACTTAGATGTTATCTTTCAGCTTATTAAACGGTATGATTTGTAAAATTATTTTGGAAGCGTTGGAAAGTGTTACATAATCTATGCTTAACGCATGATTTTTCGTTCTTGTTTCAATTGACGTAGGATCTGGCTATTGACTTCATTTTAACAACTCCCAAATGTCCCTGATGAAGTTCTTTCAAACCTTGTCATGATATTTTTAGGTACACAGACTCTTTGGCCGGATATAATGCAACCATCCTGGTGAGTATATTAGACTTCCTTCCCTTTTAGAGAAGTTCCCTTTTTTAAAGCATTTAGCAAGGGTGCCAAATCTTTGTCATTTACAGTTGCTTTATCTAAATCTATTGCTGTTATTGGAAGTGTTTCAATTTGGGAAAGTTGGAAAACTGAAACGTCATCTTTGAATTCTAAATCTTCAGATCTTAAGGGTAATCGTGAAAGACAATCTGCATTACCATGATCCTTAGCCATCAAGTTCACTTCTAGACTTTAATAAAATATCATTAAAATAGGCAAATTAGTCAAATTAATGTTTCGAACGCAGGCCTTTCAATTTTCAATTCACAGTATAGACTCACTCCACATTTTAGTCTCCTTCGCCCGCGCACCGCCTGATCTTCGTTCATGAACAGCCCCATTATCTTTTTACGCGTGATGGTTTCGCTATGGTACTTCATTGTGAAGTTTGGTAAATTTTGAAATTCAATATTTGAAAAACGGCATAATCATTAGATTTGAAATTTATATCAAGAAATATACAATTTATTACCTTTCTAACGCAGTTTGTCTAACAATTTTGTGACAAATACTTTTCGAGCTATTAATTTTTTCAGCAACTTCAAATGTGTCATTTTCCGAGATTAACCTGTGGCAACGATGGATGGCTGTGACTTTTCATAAACATGAATTTTACTATTGCCTGAAAGAATAAGCCACCCTGTGTGTGGCTAATTACGAAATTTCACAATGGAGTACCATAGCGAAACCTTCACACGTAAAAAGATAATGAACGATAACGGTAATGTGTCTTGTCTATGTATAATGGCTATAGCACGAGTCACAAATTATAGTAGCCTTATTATTCTGTTAAAATATAAAAGTGAATTATGTATATACCTTTTATAAAAAATAAAGAAAAACATTTTATCACAAACATCAACAAAACTTTTTTCTTGTTTCCCTTATTCCAAAAATATCGTTTTATCGTCTGCTGTCATAGTAACATGGTAAATTAAATTTCATTTAAAAAAATTGCACAGTAGTAGAAAAATATTTTCCTAAATCGAATAGTTATTGAACAACTCAACACTTTAACAGGGGAATTCTTATTTGTTATTTAGATAATTTAAAATTGTTTGTTGTCATTACGTTTTTATGCTAAGTTAAGAACGGGTTAAACAGCTAGTTATTTGGTTAGCTTATCGACACCCTTTATACATAGCTATACAAATGGTTGTTACTGATGATATTAAAAATCAAATCTAATATTTTTTATCAATATGTAATATTTATTAGATGCAGGTTTAAACTTCTAATGAAAAAGTAAGGATAAAAATATCTACAAACAACATTTAGTTTTTAGTGAAGCCAGAATATCATCTAATTTATTCCGTCAAAGTTAGAGTAAAAACTGATCCAAGATTGCAAAAGGCACGCGCGAAAAAAAAATTAACAATCGTATTTTAACTGCATTAGAGGATGACGTCATCCGCTTCGGAAAAAACATGGGGCATAGAAATATAAATATAAACATTTCAATTTCAATTTCACTTTTTAATCATAAATATAAAATAAACCCATGCGGCGTTTTTTATAATCGTTGCTGAGCATCATATAATGTAGCATTTTATTTTTGTGGTTACAGTAATTTGAGGAAAACCTTGCATTTCTTTTATGAAAACAATGCCGATTTAGTTTTTAATTAACTGCAGTTTTTAATCAAAAAACATGTTTTAACGAAATGTTCAGTGTGCTATGTCAGAAGCCTGTTCAAAATCCTTTCATATGCTATCTCATTCGTCGTTATGCGTTTCGTATTTTCGTAGAAAAGGGGATGTTGACAGGAGAAATAATATATACGATTATCTTTCTTTATTATGCCGATACTTCGATTTCTGAAATTGCACGTACACTGGATATTACGCATGCTACTGCTCGCTATTGGATTAAGAAGCACGAGAATGATCCAGCTGGTGTTCCGCATCCTAATATGGGTCGTCCTCCTAATTCATTTCCCTCTAAAGAGGTTCATCGTAATAAAATGCTTAAAATTATTCAGACTAAAAGAAAAGATCCCAATTTTCGCGCTCAAGAAGCTATCTCATTGCAAAGAGCTTATAAACGTAATAAATTAGTATCTCCACTCGATGCGCCCGATGTCAAACGACAAAAACAGAACATCGATCTCAACTGCACCTGCGAACAACCAGAATTTCATATGATAGCCAGTCGGTTTTTTGACACTATATCCGATGGTACGTACCACAAATAAATACTGCTGCGATCGGCTATGGTTTAAAACTTCGATTCGACCTTTTTCGAAATCCAGATTAATTGCTAAAGGAGAGACCGAAGAATTTCTAAGACTGACATTTTATAAAAATATCAGCGATGATGGTTCTTTCTGTAAAACGTGTTACGGTGATATGATGAAATTTAAAATTCCCGAGTACGCCATATCAAACGGTTTCGAATTTCCAGAAATACCTGACTGCTTAAAATGTTTGAATTCGTTAGAAGAACGACTGGTGGCGTTGCGCATCCCATACATGCAAATCGATGCCGTTCACGGATGCCAATTCAAATTGAAGGGTTCGGTGGTGAACATGTCTATAAAATTAGATTACACCGTGGATCACCTGCCACGCAATCTAGATGAATGCTATTCGGTTTACGTCAAAGTTAAAAAGACGTTGTTTGACTTACAAATCAGACTATATGAGCGCGATCGTTAGTCCGCAAAAAATCCATGCAGCAGCCCGGTACCTCACTCGACAGGAACTCTATCAGCAACTTGAAGTGCGTTTGTCGGAAGATTGGAAAAGAACATGGCAAAACTTTGACGAGGATTAGCTAATAGTCGAATTTGAAGAAGGAGTGGAGGGTCGACAAGTCAGAAGTAGACCTGAGTGCGACACACGCGTTGCTCACCGACGACCGCTGTATCTGCTTAACACCCGCTGAAAATCAAATACCTAAGTCGCTAATCTTTGATGAAAATGCCGAAGAAATGTCCTTTCTGACTATTTACTGTGGGAAAGTGAGGCACCTTAAAAAGGAGTACACCTACACCAAAATCGTCAATTCAGAAATACGAAGGTCGGATCGACGGGCAGTCCGACCCGATCATTTGCTGTACGCGTACTTCCTTGATAGAATCACTTTCGTCTTAAAAATACTATTGACATTTCCGTTCGGTAAAAGAAATCACTGGATGGAAGACTCACGGCCGAAAATTTGTGTGAACGACCTCATTCAGCACGACGATGGCTACAAATTCCTCAAAAATATAAAAAATGCACCTGGTCATTGTGAAAACGAGAAGACACGTATGTATGCCGCAATGCCACAGTGGGGAATCCCAACTCTATTTGTCACATAGTCTGCGGCCGAGTTGCAGTGGTTTGAATTGATACAGGCATTATCTTTTAACGTTAGAGTTGCAAAAATCCGGTTTATTTCCAATAGACCCGATATATTCCCAGGTTTATTCCCAAAAGACCTGGTTTATTTCCAAAAAACCAAGTTTATTCCCAAAAAACCCGGTTTATTTCCACGTTTTTTCTAGCCTTTGCAACTCTATTGAACGTCGACAATCACATTTTGACGAGGGAGGAATATGAAAATGAAAAAATGTTTACCAAAGAAAAGAAGTGCGAACTCATTCAAAAAATCCCGTGGACCACGAGAAGCTGGCTTACGTTAACAAACACGTTTTTTTTTTCTTTTTTGACTAGTTAGACTTGGCTGAAAACATCTCAATGATAAAAAGCCGTGGGTGGCCAATCTATATTCTGCCGTAAGGTACAATTTTTCCCGCTTGTTTATTTATTAAAATAAAGAACGCCATACAATATGACATTTACTATTTTATAACAAATTAGGAAAAGCAAAATAAAAAAAAATATGAGTAATAACATTGCCACCGCTACAGTGGTTGCAATAAGGAAAGGGCACCTGACGTCACTGTTGGTTGAACTACTGTTGGTTTGGGAGAAAAACCTGTTCGTTCTTTACGGCTCCTACAGTACACATAAGATGGAGGGATTTGATTGGTCTATGTTAAACCGGTCTATGATATGATTGGCCTACGTCGCCATGACTTTTCCTGTAATGATAGCTGCGACAAAAATGCAGTGGTAGATTGGTTGATGGAACTGTTTGTTTGTAAACATGCCCTTTCCTTATAGTAAATAAGCACAAAACACAGCGCGAGGCTAACGAAAAAGACAGGCTACCGCGGTGCATTCGACTTATCTTTTTTACAGACCGCTAGAGTGACGTGTGCTCTTTTCGTGCATCTTCATTGGTGCATTCGAGCATCACGTGACTCCGGCGGTCTGTAAAAAAAGATACGCGTAAAGCACCGCGGTAGCCTTTCTTTTTCGTTAGCCTCGAACACAGCGCTACTGACGTCACTGTTGGTTCGCAAGAAAAACCTGTTTGTTCTTTACGACTCCTACTGTAAACATTCGAAGGGGCGATTTGATTGGTCTACGTTCAACTGTTCTGTGCAATGATTGGCCTACGTCGCAATATCGATTCCTGCAATGATATCTACGACAAAAATGTAGTGGTAGATTGGTTGATGGTACTGTTTGTTTGTAAACATGCCCTTTTCTTATACAGTAGGCAACGCTAAAGCATGCGTATGTTTTGCCTACGCTTCGTTTAGTTGCAAGATCTAGATCTTTACGGCTTTGTGACGTTGAGCTGATCATTGTACTTTCACTGGAGGTCAGTGTAGTTCCAACAATCAGAACAGCCCATTTGTACTGTGTCACCTCCAGCATGACGTCAATTGCAACTGCCCAAGGAAAGGGCATGTTTATAAACAAACAGCTCCATTAACCAAACTACCACTCCATTTTTGTCGCAGCTATGATTGCAGGAATCGCCATGGCGACGTAGGCCAATCATATCACAGACCAGTTTAACGTAGACTAATCATATCGCTCCATCTCATGCGTACTGTAGGAGTAGTAAAGAACGAACAGTAATTTAACCAACAGTGACGTCAGTTGCCCTTTCCTTTATGTTTTTGTCCAGAATCTTCACAACCAATCAAATTTCATATCCCATATGTTGCAACTCTCATATCGAGGCACTAAACGCGCTAAAGCCTCAACCCTAATACAGCGCCTGCTGTAACCCTAGTAACCAACTAACCAACCAACGTGTCGTTTTGTTTACTCTGCTAGCGCTGGCGCTGATTTTAAGCTCGATTGTAAAAATTGGTAAATAATTACATTTTTATAATGATGATTGTGTTTCATTTGATTTTTAAATGTGAATTACTTGAATCTTTACATTTCTGAATGCCTAAAATATCAGGAATTTTAATTCAATTAATTTTTTTCTGAAATGCTGCGTTTCCAAATACAGGTAGGGAGAGAGGGAGGGAAAAGCTATGGAACATTAGCAGCAGCACAATCTTTCTTTCGAGAAGAGTTCCATATCCTGTGCTGGTTGGCACGATTGGCCAAAAAAATCCAAAATGGCGCCAAAAGAGCGTGATGTCACGTAAATAAATAAGTCCAATCCAGTAGTTAACCTTTTACAGGCCAATGTTCTCAATTGGAAATATAAAATAAAAAATTTAGTAAAAATTAAATTTCATCAAAATTGACTTGAAAAAAATAGCAGAATTAGTAAAAAGATGACTTGATTTTTTGAAATAGAAGTTGCATTCTTATCATTAATGGGGTAATGCAGAAAATCATAAAAATGACCATTTTCATTGTTTCTTACAGTGCATAACTAAAATATTCATATAAATGTGAAAAACCATCCAATGCTTCTAAAAACCAGTTGGTATACGTAAAATAGCTTTAATCAATAAAAAGGACATCATATTTGATATTAATAATCAAAAATGCACTTGGAGTTGTTTATTTAATATTCATGTTTCCAATTGGGAACATTGGCCTGTTGCCATTATTCTGTCGACATAATTTTCTGTATGAGGAATTTTTGTTGAAAGGGGAATCCCTTTTTAGCGAAAAAAAGGGAAAACTTCTGAATTATTTGAAAGGGGAATCCTATTTCGAAGGGAAGGAAAGGGAAATTCCATAAATAGCTGAAAGGGGAATCCCCAAATTTTGTGAAAGAGCAGTCGAATTTTATTGGCAGTTTAGTGCGTTCGCTTCTCAGATTTAATTTTTAAAGATATTGAGTGTGACATTTTTTAGTAAACTAACATAATATGGAGAAAAATTTTAAAACTCTAGAGGCAACTGTTGACTATCGGATGACTTTTAGAGATTCGGATTTTTCAGGCGAAGAACTTGGAATTTATCAGCTTCCTCCTGATGAAAATGATCACATCTCAGAAGAGGATATTGATGACAATATCCTTAATCCTGTTGAGCCCTGGGATGTTTGTGGTCACCAAGAGTGGCGCCAAGATTTGCCCGACGGGGGGGGGGGGGCATGGTGTCCCCGAAAGGGGGGCCAAATTGGTAATTTATATATGTATATATATATATATATTATATGTGTGTACATATATGTATGTATGTATGTGTGTGTATATATATATATGGATTAGACATTAGAGTCCTACTCAGGTCTTATTATACACGATAATTACCTGTTTCTCTCACTAATTTTTTTTTAATGCTAGAGTTGCAGACCACAGATCCTTCCTTTTGAGTTCTCCAGTCTTAAACATCGGAGCTAAGTGATTTTGCTTTGAAAGATCATGATGCTTTAAATCTGTATGTTTCTTCACGTAATCATTGTGAAAAATTTCATTGCAGATGCTGCACTGGACTTTATAGCTAGTAAACTTACCAGTCTTTTGTTTAGAAAACATTTAAAAGGTATACAAAATATATTTTTTCTTGGAAATCAAATCAAGCTTTTGCTGACAAATTATCCTCGTACGTCCAAGAGAGCGCATGACGTTTCGAAATGATTCATTTGACTGCCGAGTTTGCTAAATTTACGTACTACGTCTATGAATCACCAGGAACAAAAACAAAGCAAACTGAGTTTTTTTTTTCTTTTATAAGAATGTTGTTTAAAAATTGATCTAATTAGTATTTTTTATCATTTCTTTTATTTTAAATTGTGTAAAATAAGCGACAAGGCTTTTTTAAACGCATAATTGACAAATATGAATTCAAAATTTACAAAAAGAATAAAGTTTTTAAAAATTATCCCAAAATCAGAAAAATGCTTTTGTGATTAAAACAAACTTTGTTACTATAATAATATTCTTCTCTTTCTAACAATGAAAACTGTTTTGTTTTCAGGAAATCAGAACATACGCCAGAGGAGAAAAAAAAAAAAAAAATGAAAACATTAAATTAAAATAATTCCTGATCGACTTTTTAAAAAATCGCTTTCGGATACTGTATCTTAGGGCTATCTTTATACAAAATAACTCTGTGTGTCAACCCGAAACTCGAAATAATTGAACCCCAACCCGAAATATTCAAACTTGAACCCAAAGCAAAAGAAATTAATAAATATCTTAAAGCTGTTCTCAAATACAAAGGGGCTACTTTCACACACATATTTTAATTCGTTTTTATTCAGAAACGCATGAAATGGGCAGGCGTTGTTATTCAAAAACTTTGTAATCGAAACACGTTTTCCATTTTGAGGTAAAGACAGAAGATCTTTCAGAAAACACTGTCAAAGGCCACGTTTTGAACCGAATTCCTGATGCTTCAGCGCCAGAAAGGAGAAAAACTTGTTGTCACGTGACACGAATCGCTTATATAACTGAATAAGTAATTTATTTATCAAAAATTGAAAAAATCTTTTTGATTCTAAATTCCTTCAATAGCGTTTGCGTTTAAAAATGAGCCCGAAATTGTGTCAGAAAGTTTTTTGTTGTTTAGCAGATCATTTGGTGCAATTACTGAAATACAAATACTGAAATACGATTACTGAAATGTAGTCGATAATTATATCTCTAAAATCAATTTTTTTTCTTGTATAAAAATTAACACATTTACATTCATTCAAATATAGGGGAGACCGGTACACACTCGACCTATGGACACAGTGGACCACACCCTAATATTTTATTTATTTAATTTTTTTTAAGCTTCTCTTCTATCCTAATAGACAACAGCACTGCAATGATTATTTATAGCCTTCACAAAATATGTTTAGCTCAGATTGAACTATTTTATCCTGCTTTGTAGTTTTGAGCTTCTAAAAGTAAAATTTTTCATCATCATATTTTTATTTTTTTAGTAATTAAAGGTTGTAGATAAATAAAATAAAACAGCTTTTTTGCAAAGCTAAGATACTTGTTTTTAATTTACTTTAAAGTTAATATGTTTAAAAGAAAGCTATAAACAATATTAATATGATTATTTATTGTTAACTTCAACATGGGGTACAGTGGACCACTCACTCCTGGGGCACAGTGGTCCACAATCCACTCTGCTCCTGTAATGCAGAATGTTCAAAATATTTAATTGCTTATTTTCTATAAATAAATATTTTTTAAAAGTAGATTTAACTGTAAAATAAAGTAAACAAATAAAAATAACAATTTATTTAACATAGTAAGAAATATTTTGTTTTGTATTTACTGCCTTTGATAAATATAACTGTAGTCTAATTGTTGATGATTCTATTCAAGTAAGATTCATGAGACGCAAATTGAATGGAAATCAGTTTATTTCTCCTGAAACTGTAGATGAATCTGCTGTTGGTGTCAATGATTTCATAATGCTGCTCTCAGACCCAAAATTATTTCTTGAAAATTCCAGGCTCAATCTTACTCATAAGTACTTTGGAATTTCATTTGCAAATTTTAATGTGTGCTGATTTTTTTGTACTTAAGTAATAACTTCAACTAAATTGCAATTGTTCCTGTATTAATCTGTTATTATTTTCAAAATATAATTAATTTTTTGTTTTTGTTTCAAAATTTATATTACTATGTTATTTTGCGGGTGAAGGGGTAACAAAGAAGAATTAGATTAATGAAAAATAGATTTATATTGTATTTTAGATAATACCTAATAGTGGTCCACTTTACAAGTGTATATAATTTTTTTTTTTTTTGAAAAATGTATTGAAAACTTGTAGGTGTATGAGGCAAGCAGAGTTTGCAGAATAGCACGACATAAGACATTTATTTACAATTAAACGAAGACAAAATATATACAGCTCGTATGCGACTGAGCGCCGACATCTTTCTTAAAGTAAACAACTGCTCTCTCTTCCGGAGCATCATCGTCGTAGATGTACACGCATGCGCCATATGTGCGGAGAGGAGAAAATGAACGTTGTATTCCAACAATTCCCCCCTTACAACGTGCATTTTCTTAACAAGGCATTAATTACTCTCCTATTATGCAAATTACAGAGAAACAAAATATAAAGTTACAATTACAAACAGTATATACTTTAAACTTATATGGAAAAAGGGTACAGAATAACTTTGAATGTTTTTAAACACTTAGTCCTATTAGATCACAACATTTCTTATGTTTATAGGCACTTAAAGCTTTTGTTAAAATGTCAGCTGCCATATTTTCAGTTTCTAGATATTTAACTTCTATTTCTCCATTCTCATATATTTCGCGCACAAAGTGATGGCGAATATCAATATGTTTTGTGCGGGAATGATAAATTGGATTTCTTACTAATTTTTGAGCAGACTGATTATCGCAGAATATTAAAGTAGGTGCAGACACTATTTCAGGAGAAAGTTCATTTAAGAACCGTCTGAGATGTAAAGTCTCTTTAGCAACCTCTGATAAAGCCATATATTCTGCTTCAGTTGTGGATAATGCAACAGTTCGTTGCTTTCTCGATTCCCAAGATATAGCACCACCAGCATATTTAAAAATGTATCCAGTATAGGACTTTCTATCATTGACATCTGAAGCCCAATCAGCATCAACAAATGCAACTAAGGACTTAGTATCACGTTTAAAAATCAGTCCTTGATCTTGAGTACCTCTTAGATATCTTAAAACTCTTTTTGCAGCTATCCAATGAGGTTTGCCTGGATTGTTGTTGAATTGACTTAGAAAATTCACAGCATGAGTTATATCAGGTCTAGTTGCTACTGATAAATACATAAGAGAACCAATTAGTTGACGATAAGGAATATTATTCATTTCAGACTTTTCTTCTTCAGTTTTGGGACACATATCTTTAGTAAGCTTCACATTGTTATCAAAAGGTGTAGATATTGATTTTGATTCTTGCATATTAAATTTGCTCAGAATATCTTCAATATACTTCTTTTGAGTAATTCTAATACTGTCCCCGTTTTGCATAAATTCTATGCCCAAACAATAGTGTAACAAACCTAAATCTTTCATTTTAAAAGATTTGGATAATTCATCTCTAATATATTCATAATCTTGTTTACATTTAGTAAGAATTATGAGATCATCAACATAAACAATGATAATTGCTTCAATTGGAGATTTAGAAAAATAAACACATTTATCAGCATTTAGTGATTTAAACTTCATTTGTTTTAATTTTTCATCTAATTTATTGAACCATTGTCGACCTGATTGTTTTAATCCGTAGAGGGATTTTTTTAATAAACAAACTTTGTCAACATTAGATTCATATTTAAAACCTTCAGGTAACTCCATGTATACTTCTTCAGTTAAATCACCATTTACATAAGCCATAATAAAATCTAATTGATAAGCTGTAAAACCATTTTGAATACCATAGGCGATCGCCGTTCTGATCGAACTTAATCTGGCTACAGGCGAAAAATTTTCTTCAAAATCAATTCCTGGTTTTTGAGAACACCCCTTTGCAACTATTCTCGCCTTAAACTTTTCGATTGACCCGTCTTGTTTATATTTAGTTTTTAAAACCCATTTACTTCCTATAATTTTCTTATGTTTTGGCCTATCAACTATTTGCCATGCATTTTCTTGCATTAAAGAATTAAATTCTAATTCCATTGCATCTATCCATTCATGTTTAAAAGGCCCGTTTAAAGCCTCAGAAAATTCTGGACATGAGTCAGAAAATAAATTTTCCATTACAACTTGGGATTTTTCTTCTTTTGGAATTATTATTTTAAATTCTTTCCTGGGTCTACCTTTCTTACCAGTTTTTATTTTTCTGGGCCGACCGCGAGCTCTTGTAGGGGAAGAAAGGGGGTCAGAAATTTCATCCGATTGCATATCAATATCACTGTCGCCACAGCTGTCTGGTTCATTTTTGACGGGAGGAGAAGATGTTTCTGATTCTTGCGTAATTGTTTTATTTTCATTATTTTGAGAAAAGGGAAAAATTAATTTTATTTCACTGTTTGAAGGTAAGTCGTTTTCAAATTCGTTAATAAATCGGACGTCTCGGCTTATAACAATTTTTCTGGAATTCTTATTCCACAGCCTGTACGCTTTTGATTCATTTGAATATCCAACAAAAATATGCTCTTCTGACCTAGGATCAAATTTTCCTTTACTTTGTCTTTTATTTAGTACAAAACATTTTTGCCCAAATATTTTAAAATATGATAAAGTTGGCTTGATGCCAAAAAATACTTCGTAGGGTGTTTTGTTTTCATTTAAACGTCGCGAAGGACAGCGATTACGTATGTATACCGCACAATTAATAGCTTCAGCCCAAAAAGATTGTGGGAGATTGCTTTGTAATAGTAAACACCTCGCCATTTCAGCTAAAGTCCTATTGGCCCTCTCTGATGTTCCGTTCTGTTGCGGAGTTAGTGGTGATGAAAATTCTCGTTTTATACCGCTTTCTTCGATATATTTATTAAATTCTTCTCCGAAATATTCTTTGCCATTATCCGTACGAAGAATTTTTATTTTCTTTCCTACACGATTTTCAACTGCTGCTTTGTATTTAACAAATGCATTTTTAACCTCATCTTTGGTTTTAAGAAAACTGACTTCAATGTAACGGGATTTATCGTCAATAAAAGTAACGAAATATCGCGATCCTCCGTGGGATGGAACTCTCATAGGACCACACAAATCTGAATGTATAAGAGTCAATAAATCGTCACTTTTAAAGTTCGATTCTTTAGGAAAAGAACGCACAGTTTGTTTACCTTGAATACAAATTTTACAGTCCTTAAGAGACTCATTATCATTGAAATTGAAATTTCTAACCATATTCTTTGATTTAAGTCTTTTTAAATCAGACTCATTTAAATGACCTAATTTAAGATGCCATTTTAGAAATTCACTTACCTCTGCTATCGCAGCTCTCTCTATGCTTGGGTATACGTAATATAAATCCCCATGACGAACAGCATGTACTAGTGTAGAACCATTTGGTTCGATGACTTTAGCAAATCCTTCTTTAAAAATCACTGAACGATTATTGGCTGTTGCTTTAGATGTTGAGAGCAAATTACACTTTAATTCTGGAACACATAGAACGTTCTTGAGTGTGAGATTAGTAATTCCACCACCGTTAGGTACTGTAATGCAAACTGTTCCTATTCCTGTAATTTTCGCTGTTTGATCCACTGCAAGCTGTATAGTAGAATTCGTACGAGGTTGAAATTCTGTAAATAAATTTCTATCTTTACACATGTGAGATGTACATCCACTGTCTAAACACCATGCAGAAGGTTCTTGATATGCGTCATTAAATGCCATACTAGTCGGTTTTTCACAATTAGTGGCTATCATCGATCCTTGATTTCCTTTATTTAAAGATGTAAGCTTTTTATCAGCTATTTTCTTTCTACATTCGGAAGCTTTGTGCCCCATTTTCGAACAATAATTGCACTTGAAATTTCGGTAACACCTTTCCGAGGAAAAATTTTTGTTTGGATTCATTTTCCATTTTTCATTCTTCTTCTGTTCTTGATTATTTCTTTTATTTTCTATATAATATGCGTTTTGTGAATCCTGAGTGGATTTTCCTTTTCTTGCATCCCATTCTTCCAGCATCTTAATTTTCAAAGATTCGGGTTTAGGTAACTCATCTCTGGATTCTATAGCGCATCTAAAATTTTCGAAGTTCTCAGGAACACTATATAGAAGTAGAATTGATAATAAATCATCCGCGATTTCTATTTCCATATTTTTCAGTTTATCAACTATTTCGAAGAAAATATTTAAATGATCAGCCATCGTTTCATTTATGGACATTTTTCTAAACAGAAGTTGTTTTAACAGAGTTGCTTTCTTTGCGGGTCCCCTCGATTCATAAACATCTTTCAGCTTATTCCATACAGCACTTGAAGTCGTACAATGCTTTATATGACTCAGTTCACTAGGATTTATAGAAAGAATTATATCTGCACGAGCTTTTTGATCAGCTTGGAGCCACTTCTTTTCTTCGGTGGTTCCTTCAGCCGGTTTAATTTCTTTACCAATTACGTAATCCCAATGATCATTTTTGATTAATACAGCTTCGATTTGAAGCTTCCAGCTATCAAAATTATCTTTTCCGAGCTTTTCAATTGTCGTTACATGAGACATAATTATGCAGAGTCTCTCACAGCCAGAAATAATGCAAATGATAAACAGAATGAAGAACAATTCTTACTTTCGATTAGGCTTAAGAGTTCCAAATCCGAATGTTCGAATTAAAAATAATTTCTGCTAATTATAGCGCAGTGAAGTAGCGTCTCTGGGCCCATAACCATTTGTAGGTGTATGAGGCAAGCAGAGTTTGCAGAATAGCACGACATAAGACATTTATTTACAATTAAACGAAGACAAAATATATACAGCTCGTATGCGACTGAGCGCCGACATCTTTCTTAAAGTAAACAACTGCTCTCTCTTCCGGAGCATCATCGTCGTAGATGTACACGCATGCGCCATATGTGCGGAGAGGAGAAAATGAACGTTGTATTCCAACAAAACTATGTTGTGAGAAAATTATGATGGATGTGAGAAGGTTTAAGGAATATTCAAAAATATTTTCATACAGATCGGTCAGTCTGTTAAAGAGAAAAAAAAATGTTAAATGAAAAAGTGGTCCATTGTGTACTGGTCTCCCCTATAGTTTTTTCATTTGCAAAATATTCACGCATTTCTTTTGAAAAATCGTGTCAATCCTCACCTGATCTGAAAGAGTCAAAACCCAACTCAAAACAGACCCGAAGCCAAAACGCGTAAAGTTGACTCGACCCGCAACGAATAAAATTAATTTCAACCCGACCCGATACGAACAGCGGGTTGGTCGGGTTTGGGTAAAATCGGGTTACAGGACTCTAATCTGAAACGATATTCTGGACACTTTTGAAAAAATCAGGTAACTCAAACACGACGGGAAGAATCAAAATTCAACTCGAAACCGAAACAATTGCAGTCAACCCGACATGCAAAGTAAAAAATTAGCGTCAACCTAACCCACGGGTCATTTATTTTAAAAACACTAACCTTGAGTCATTTTTTAAAAACTAACCACCACCGACTGTCGGGTGGTGTGCAGGTAAATTTGGTCACCCAACTGTTGGGTGGTGTGCGGGTAAATTGGGTTACCCGACTCCACTGTACTCCGAAATGAAAATATTTTCCCTACAGCAATTAAATTTTAACGACAAATTTTTTTGTCTATCCGAAATTCGAAATACTTCTATCCTAATCCGACCCGAAATTTATAAAAAAATATCTATAATACAATTATGGAAAAATAATCTACAATCATTTTTCTAATATCAATTCTACCTTTTATCTAGACAATTAAACATGTAAAAAGACTCATTCTTATTTAAATATCAATTTTCTCATCTGAAATGACAACGTAAAATTTTATTGTAGAATCAGGTTAACCTGAACACGACGCGAAAGTATCAACCCCAAAACAATTACAGTCAACCCGACCTGAATCCAACAGCAACAACAACAAAAAAATTAGCTCCAACCTGAATCACGGGTCTGGTCGAATCAGGTAAAATCGGTTTATCCGATACCTGTTCACTGCTCGTGTAATAAGTAAAATTTGCGGCCTGCAAATTTTATTTAAAAACAACCCGAACCCCGATCCGAGCCTTATAAAAATATTTGGTCCACTCGCCACCGATCCGAAAACGAAATACTTCCACCTGAACCCGAACAACTTCAATTTGAACCCGAAATATTTCAATTCAACCCGATCCGAAATTTCCAATCGGAGAAAATTGATCCAAAACTTAATATGGAAAAAAGCCCTTAATCATATTTCTAATATCTATTTTGTAATTTATGTTGAAAAATAAACATGTAAGTAATTATTCATACTCAAAAATATATAGATTTTCATCTAAAATAGTTTGGGTTGTACCGACCCGGACCCGAAAATTCTGTTTAAAGTCAACCTGAAACCCAACCTGAACCCCACAAAAAAATTTCTTTTTACCCAAAAATCGACCAACATTTTTTCGTCGACCTCAACCTGAAATACTTCAACCCAAAACCCGACTCAAAACAAAAAATAATTCTTGAAACAATAAATATTAAAAAATATATAGCTGTTCATTTTAAGCTATATTTTGGGGATTCTTCTGAGAAATCGGGTCAACACGAATGATAGTCGGAAGTGTCAAAATCCAACCCGAAACAGTTAAAGCTAGCTCGACTCGAACCGACCCACAGTTAAAATATACAAGTCCGGCCCGCAATAAAAAGACTAGCGTCAGTCCGATACGACCCAAACCACGAGCCGGGTCGGGTTCAGTTTGCCCCACACCATGCAGGGACCCCCAACTCGAAGTCGATATAAAAAAAAAGTTTCGTCCTTCTTTTAAACAGCAAAATTAAAGGCGTTCGTCGGACAGGAGCAGACGGCCTGCCGAAACAACAATAAGAACATTATGATGACTTTGTTTAAGTTAAACGAAATGCATCAAGATGGGAAACACGGTCACCTAACAGATACTGACATAATTCTTTTTCTATCTTTTAATTTTTACAAACCACAGACAATTGAAGGCTGCCAAAGGAAACGGTTATATTACCTGTACCTATAGGTGCAGATTCACGGTCGCCAGTCGCCACGTGGCGACTAAATTTTTTGCTGTGGCCACTAACTTTCGGTTTTTAAGTCGCCATGTGATTTAAAAGTAATCAATTTCTGGTATTTCCAGTCCACATCGTGAAATGTTGGTATTTTTTTTTAAAGATTAAGACCAAAACACATAACAAACATTATTATTATCTTTTAATAACATTTCAGGATGATCTGTTTAACACAGCAAACTATTAATATGTTCGAATAGCAATGTTATTCGTAACAGTTTGAATCTGATAATTTTACATAGACTGTGATTTAAATATATATATATAAACAAATGTTTGAAGTGTGTTTTGATTTTTATAGTGCAAAATAATCTCACAAATTCAGATTTTTTTTTATTTGTACTTTTGTCTGGCAAAATCAAAATAATAAATATTGTTTTTCTGATATTCCCCGCTATCATAATTGCTTAGCTTATACCTACATATATTTTTTAAACCGTATATTGCCCACTTTATCTTCTGACTGTACATGATTTGATTTAAGATTTAATTAATATTCAAATTTTGTTGTACATGTGTTTATATTAAATAAATTACTTTACAATTTGAATTCCAGAGGTTTTTTAGTTTTTTACTCCATATAAACACTATTGTTTTTATGCATTTGTTTTTCAACTCTGGCTACTGGATTTTTGGGGTTTAGGAGCCAGTGACTCCTTCCAAATTTTGGGAATCTGCACCTATACCTGTACCCGAAAGATATTAAAGCTAGCATAATAAGTTGCCTTTTGATTAGACATAAAATAGATTTTTGATATAAAATATTATAGCCGAAATAAAGGAATCTAAATTAGAAAATAAGTTATTTTGAGTATTTTAATTTACTAATAGTATATGATTTTGTATCATAAAAGTGCCAACCCGACCCGACTCGGGGTTGATATCCAAAAGTCTATTTTTCCTGACGACAATTGAATTTTGACCCCGACGGGAGGGGGGCATATCCCCCCCGGACCCCCGTCTAATGCCGCCCTTGGTGGTCACCTTAGTATTTTTACCAATAAAGTGTCAATAAGGAATAAGCCAAAATAGTTGCGAAAATCAAGCTTCAGGATCTGCTTCCAATAAACAAAATAATAAACGAAAGAAACTTTGTAGCTCTGATAGGGTGAAAAAAGTGAAGTCATTTACACCAACATGGAAAAAACGTTCTGTGTTTAGTAAGCCCATCAAGAGTGAACCAACAATAAAAATTGCTGATAAATTTCCAGAACTAATAGAAGCAGAATCTATTGACATTTTTTTCAAATTCATTTCCCAGGAATATATAAATTTTCTGGCAGAAATGACATCAACTTATTCCGCTCAAAAGGAGACTAACATACAAACTGACTGGAAAGATATTGCTGTTTTTTGGGTTACTGTTACTGGGTGGATATCATCAGGTACCCAGTGAAAATGATTACTGGAGCACTTCTGAAGACATAACTGTCCCTATTACCTTTACTGTCATGCCAAGAAAAAAATTCAAAGAAAGTTTCATTTCATGGATAACACTTAATTGCAACCTGGTGATAAGTTTGGAAAAATCCAACCAATCTATGATGAATTAAATAAAAAATGTAATCAGTTTGGATTATTTCACAACCAGCTTAGCATTGATGAATCAATGGTTCCTTATGGCCACCATTTCTCTAAAATGTTTATTCGAGGGAAAACCAATTCGTTTCGGATTCAAAATCTGGATGATTTGCGCTAATAATGGGCTAATAAAAATAAACTAAGTTTCATTCCATGTCAAATCAACCAGTGACTCAACCTGACCATTTTAGATTTTGATGAAACTTACAGAAATCATTCTCCCTGATGATATAAATGAGAATATACTTTTATTATTTTTTTTTTTATCTCAGTAAATTTTCATATAATTAATTTTTTTAATTTAAAAAAATCATTATCTTTTGGCTTGTATAAATGTTTTCAATTTTGAATTTCTCAAGTTCTATCAAGCTTAGAGAGTTGTCTGTTGTCTGACCCCTCATTTTAAAGAGAATTTCATAAGGTTTAATTTGATATGCAAGTTGATTGTGCTTGGTTTTAAAAAAGTTAATTTAATTTAAAAATTTTAAATAAAAAAAAAATTAAATAGTGTTTTTTTTAATTTTTGAAAAAAATATATGTTTTTTGTAATATTATAATCTTTAAATTCTGAAAGTTTTAGAGTGGGATCAGCAGTTATGTTAAAAAAACTAATGTTAAACACCAGTTGGGGCTGGTATTTAAAGTTGGCACCTCGCCAACTATATGATTGTGCTAAAGATAGTATTGTTTTATTCATTTTAAACATTATTTTTTTAATAACTGCTGATCCCATTGAGATCCCGCTCTAAAATTTTCAGAATTTAAAGATTATAATATTACAAAAAACATATATATTTTTTTCAAAATTTTTAAAAAACACTATTTTAAAATTTTTTTAATTAAATTTTAAAAACTTTTTTAAAATCAAGCATAGTTAACTTGCATATCAAATTAAAACTTACGAAATTTTCTTTAAAATGAGGGGTCAAACAACTCTCTACGCCTGATAGAACTTACGAAATTAAAAATTAAAAACATTTATACAAGTCAAAAAATGATGATTTTTTGAAATGAAAAAAATTAATTATATGAAAATTTACTGAGAAAAAAAATTATAAAAGTATATTCTCATTTGTATCATCAGGGAGAATGATTCCTGAAGGTTTCATTAAAATCTGAAATGGTCAGGTTGAATATTGAAATTTTTTGGTTGATTTGACATGGAATGACCCAATGGTTATCCATATAAAATGGAGATTTATGAAGGAAAATAGTCAAATGAAATAGCCCCTCTTTGTACTAGGGTTGTAAATAATCTTCTGACAGTTGTTGCAAATCCTCTTAAAATGACTAATATCCCTTAACTAAAGCATTAGAAGGCATAATGTGCAAAAATATAATTTAAAATATACCTGGATCTGAATTCAGCCTGTAAAAGGTTAAAAAAGCAATCCCAAAGGCTGAAGATCACAACAACCACATCAAACATTTATCGCCAAAAAAACCAGCATAGGATACGGAACTCTTCCCTTTCTTTCGTTATTTGCTGCAAAATAAAATTATTACTCCAATGAAAATTAAATGTTTTTAACTAATCAAGGGTCGATCCAGGCAAAATTTAGGGCTTATTTATGGCCCCTTCACAAAAATGAATTTGATAAAATGGGCCCCTTCACAAAATTCCTTTTTATAAAATAGGCCCTTTCACAAAATTCTATTCCATAAAAACTTACTATTTATTAATTAATTTATTTTGTGATTCTTTGAAATGTGTAATTTGTAAACAAACAAGTTCACCAGAAAGGAAAACTTCATCAAAAGCATTTTAAAAAGTTTTTGTTAATAAATGTTTAGTTCGAATTTGAGTAACTGGATTTCAACTTTTGTTACAAAATGGTATTTTTCACAAAAGTATAATAAATTTCACAAAAATAACTTTTACTTTTCACAAAATGGGCCCCAAGAAAAAAAAACCTGGATCGACCCCTGCTAATATTACTTAATTTTACTTGTAAAACGATTTCTGGATGAATTCCTGCAAGTCTTTTGCGAATTTATTATTTTAGTTACTTTATTGAAATTGCTTGGCTGAGCTTTATTCCTTGTTGCGGTTACGATGTTTCGTTTATACACTTTGTATTTTGATGTCTTGGTCATTTTAAATCTACATACAGATTTCACATCACCCTGAAAATTTTCCTTTGTAAAGTATTTAGCACTTTTACCCAGTGTCGCTACCACTTTTAATATATCTTATTTTGTCATTATAAAAATACAGGAAATATGTTTAAGACTTTATTTACTAAGCAAAAAATTCGTCAACCATGTTTTTTATTGTCCTAAGATGAATTTTCATTGAAATATATTGTTTAAATAGTTAAATAACATTGTTGTTTTCATGTGTAAGCATGGAACAGACGTACCATTCGCCCTTAGTCTGCCATCTTTTTTTTTTTTTTTTTTTCTTGGCATGAAAAACTCGTTTTTTGCCAACAAGTATTTGTTACCAAGTGGTCATTTTGGGCAATTTTAGGCTTTAAAAATTTTTTAATTTTAGATAGGGATGCACCGCCTGCCGGATATCCGGTCCGGCCGAATACTTCAATATCCGGTTGCCGAATAGTGACTCATTTTCTAAATCCTTTTTTAACGTTATCAGAAAAGGTTAGTGCAAAATTAATTTGTTTCTTACCAACATTATCCCGTTAAAACAATGTTAGTAGAAATAAATATTCATATTTTCACAAAAATGAAATTATATGGATTTATAGATAAATGAAAATATATTTAAAATATGACAACTAATTATTTATAATTAAAGGCAAGTTATGGCGCTCAGTATTTTCAGCCTGTTATGTTTCTGTTATGTTTTTATCACAAATATTTTCCTTCTTCTGAGAAAAAGCGTTCACTCCTCTGGTTGTCTCTTTTTCTTGTGTTTTCAACAATTCTAAAGTAAAAATGATTTTATTGAATCTTTTGTCACTATTTTGTCAATGGATGGAAGACCAGCTGCAGTAAAATAATACTGATCATGAAAAGAATTGTGCCACTTTCTTGAATAGTTCACCGTCCCCTTTCTACTACAAAACAAGGTACTTGCAATGAAGAGCTTCTCTATTTAAATTCTGTTAGAAAACATTTGTCATAGGAAAAGTGAGTAATAATATATACGAGTATGTAAGAAAAGAAAAAGACGCTTCAATAGGATGTTTAGTATTTATAAATAACAAAGATTTATAAGTATGAAAAACAGAGAAATTAAAATTACTTAATGGTTTATCTTTTTATGCTCAATGACCCTGAATATAGGGAAAAAAACTACTAATATGTATATTAGAATAGGCAAAAGAAAAAACACGATTAAATTTCAATACTTAATTAGTAAAAAGCATTTGTTTTTAAGCAACTAAAACTTAATGAATGAGTTTAAATCTATTATTAACATTTGAATGACATAAAATTATAATAATTTTAAGTTTTCCTTCTTTAAAGCAAGCATGAAATAGAAATATTACTACTGAAATTAAAAACAAAAAAAGTATTCAGCTGGATACCGGATATTCGGTAAAATTTTGTACAGGATATTCGGTATCCGGTATCCGGTGCAACCCTAATTTTAGAATATATAGAGATTAAACAGAAAAAAAAAGGAATTCAAGAAATTTTAATCAGAAGTAAGCATTCAAATATGCAAAAAATGGGGAGAGGGAGGGGGAGGGGCTTAGCTCCTACTGAGCAAACGGAAAAAACATAAATACAGTAAAACCCCGGTTATCTGAAAAGCATGGGACCAAAGGATATTCAGTTTACTGGGATTACATAGGAATTTTCAGATAATCGGGAGACTTTTTATTCTACTAGATGACATTACTCACCCTTCTCACTTCCCCACAGTCAGGTAATGCATTCGTACTTGCAGGTTTAGTAAGAGACCGTATTTTGAGCGACTTACCTTTCCTGTTTACATGTGTTTTAATTTCCTCCAAACTTTATTTACGAGGAGTAATACTTTAAAGTGCAAATAGGATTTTATTAGTATGAAGAGCCTCAATGCATTAAAAAGAGTTGATACTGGTCCTGAACATAGAAATAGATAAGGACTTCTAACGAAATAGTGTTAATATCATGTCGCGACTTTCGAACTTGACGGCAGCAGCGTGCACGGTTCTGCGCAGCAGGTGAGCATCTCTGCTAAGGTAGCGCCACTTACAACAACAAACCGAAACTGTATATCTGATATAAACCAGCCGATGGCTGTCAAGCAGACGATTTGAAGAAGCAGATGAACTGGTGATGTATAGAGCATATGTCCTACACAGGAGCCACCTATTTGAAACATTTTTTAAGGAAAGGTTTTCTTCTTAGAGAGGCTATTTCGTTAGAAGTCCTTGATACTGGCACTTCAATATATTGAAATGCAGGAAGATGCAACAGCCTCAGATGTGTTGTTGTTTAAAAAGTGGCATGATAAGGCAACAATGAAATATTGCAAAGTTGAAAAGCAAAAAAAATCACAACACAATTTGTAAAGAAATGAAGTGATGCATACGTCTATGCAATGAAATGTCTGCATTTACACAATGGTCCAAATACGTAAGTTGATGCTGTTTATTTCATAAACAGCATGCTTCTTTTAAAATAAAATTTTTCATATTTAAAAAAAAAAAGTTTTAAGGTCTTTCGGTTAAGCCGATTTTTGGATAATCGGGGTTCGACTGTATACTGATATTTAAAAAAAACGCAAGATTTAGAAAGAAACGAAAGATTTATTTTTAAAAAGTATACATAACATTAAAAAACACTAACTAACACTTTTTTACACACAGCAGCAGAATTATACCAACATGTCTCAAAAATTAAAAACATAACAATCACATGAAACCAATCTCAAAAGTCATTATAAGCAAAACCCTAAAACTGCAACTTAAGAAAAAAATAGAAATTCCTATCGGTAAATTAAAAAGTCAAACCTCGATACATAAATTGAAAATACAAACATCAATATTTAAATTGAAAAAACAAACATCAATACATAACAACCTCCATACATAAATTGCAAAAAATGAAATACCTCTTAAAAACAAACCTCCATACAAAAATTGCAAAAAAAAAAAAAAATCCATAAATTCAAAAATTAAATTCATAAAATTCACATTTTCCACAAAACAACACAGAAAGCACGAAATATTCATTTTATTTTTACATCATATTCCTCCCACTTTATTTCCCTTATAATTTCCACAAATTTATTAAAACAATACGTATATTTTGATCAAAACATGCTCTATCGAAAAAAAACATGGCCAAGTAAAAACAAAAATTGCTCTGACAGTTATACGTAGGCAATGACACCACATGCTT
The DNA here is from genome assembly GCA_963931845.1 of Maratus michaelseni. NCBI lineage: Eukaryota > Metazoa > Arthropoda > Arachnida > Araneae > Salticidae > Maratus > Maratus michaelseni. Next base: position 45,525,727 of record OZ007591.1, read on the forward strand.
TCTAGATTGTTTGTGTGGACACCTGTAACAGGATCAACAAAATTAGTACTGTGATATTAACTCTAAGCCAATTATAACCTTCTCTACCCAAATTTTCATAAACCTTCCAGCCAGCCAGTGTTGAATTCAGACACTTTTCTCCGGGAGGGATTTCTGTGGCTCCGGGGGGGGGGGGGGGGGGTGACATTATAGAGTTCTGGGGGGGAAATTCCACTTTTTGACCATTGAAAGCATTAAATATTAATCTTCCGGGGGGGGGGGGGGACATTTCAATGCTCCGAGGGGGATATTCCCCCCCGGCCACCCCCTGAATTCAACACTGCTTCCAGCAATCACTATACACCGTCGTACCTTTTTCGATCCTCTGAAGAATAGATTCGTTCAAAGTAACCTCTGATCTGTTGTGGACAGCAACCAGGAACATCGTACCAGTCCCTTTCTCAACTCTCTCCACACCTCCAAAAACCCACTATCCTTTATTATATTTTCTCTTTCCAAATTTCGACTCATCAACTTCAACAATGACACCAGGACCTCCAATTTTCTCCGACTTTTGTTCAATATATTTCAAAGCCTGCTCATTAATAAATTGCTCCTTTCCCACCGGAGTTCACTGTAATGCGATTTTCACGCATAATTGTGAACCATTCACTGTCACTTTTACTCATCATGACAAAGCAGAGTCAGGCCTAAAGGAACAGCATCGACTTTCAACTGCAGTGTTTCACAAGATCATTTGAGCAAAAATCGCTTTTCCTAGAGCGAACCGTACCGCTCACTAGAGTGTTCACGCAAAACCTGAAGATTTTTAAAGTAAATTTGCCGGGAAAAAAATCCGAATCCGATCCAATTCCCGATTAGTTCACATCCCATGCTGGAAATTCTCGTTAACACATCGCTAAGAATGGAACCAGGCAGAAAAATATGCATTTGCTTTCATGTAAATGTTGATAGAAGAAAAGAAAATGGCAGATTTTGATTATAAGGGTCATTCTAAAAATAAAGGTCCCTTTTGAAAAAAAAAATTTCAAATTTTTTTTCACTAAAAATGAAGTAAAAAAACCTTTGAGAGGATTGTATACACTTTCAAAAATAGAAATTGAATATCAGCAGCACACTTTTAGAAAAATATTATTTACTACACTTAGAAACGTAGACACATTGAATGAAAAGTGTCTCCTGCAGGGTTGGCAAGTTTTTGACAGTGCGACGGTTTTATCCGGTTTTAACCATGGTTTAAACCGTCATGTCAAAAACCCCTTTTTGACATAGTTTTTGACAACTGTCAAAAACCTAAAATTGAGTCCAAAAACTGCTTTAAATTATTTTTACAACATTAAATTTACCATTTTTTATAATTTTTGTGTTAGATACATGGGAACATGGGTAAACTTTTTGACAGTTTTGGACATTAAAAACCACATATCCTGTATAAAATCAGGGGTCGATCCAGGAAAAAGTTAAGGCCTATCTAGAACACCTTCACAAAAATCGATTTAATAAATCAGGCCTCTTCACAAAATTCCTCTTAATAAAATTGGTTTCTTCACAAAATTACAGTCCATAAAAACATACTCTGCATTATTTTTATTTTGTCTGGTTTTAAAATGTATAATTTAGAAAGAAAACAATTTCACAAGAGAGGAAAACTTTAACAGAAGGACTTAAAGAAGTTATCATTAAATGCTTGGCTTGAATTTGAGCAGCTGGATTTCATCTTTCATAGCAAAATGTTCACAAAAATATGATAAATTTCACAAAAAATTTTTTTGGTTTTCACAACATGGGCCTCAAGAAAAAAAAAAATCTGTGTCGACCCCTGAAAACTCAAAACATGATTTTGGTATAACAAATTACTTAGAAAATAATTAAAAGTATCGTTACATTAAAAATATAAACTAATCAAACTATTAAATAGTACTTGCAGAGTTTCCCCCAGGCAGTTTCAGAAGGGTGCTGCACCCTGCCTGCCCTTTGATTTACAAAATATAGCACCCTTCTTGCCTCTCAGTAAAAAAGTGGCTTTTCTCCTTTTTGTATTAAAAAATTTGCTTTCTTAGTAAAAAAATACTCAATGTTGTCTTAAAGAGAGTGCCCTGACTTTTAAACATTAAAAGTGACTTTAAAAACCAAAAGTATGCCTTTAGCAATAAGTGCCTTTTTCTCACCAGCAGCATCTTGCCCTTTCTTAAACCTGGGGAAAATTCTGGTACTTGTATAATTTAATGTATAAAATTTCATATAAATAATATACTTATTCTTATATTGTTTTAATGATTTTCCCCCCAAAAAAGGTACTAATGAATAGAGGAAAGTATATTCAACTAGGTAAATCATATTCAAAGGTTGGAGTATCATAGTTGAGATTTATTCCAACAGAGCGAAAAATGCCGGGACCAGGACTCGAACCTGGGTCTGTTCATTATGACCTATTACATGGTATACAAGAGTCTCCATGTTGTATCACACTCATCATGTAAAAATGCTATAGTCATAGCTCGGATGAATAAAATTAGCACTGCAATTCACAGCCATGTCCAACAAATAAGAGCGAATTATGCCAACCAGGCTATCGTTAGGATAGCTTAGTAGGAAGAGCGTTGGCACGGCAAGCCAAAGTACCCAAGTTAGAGTCCTGGTCACGGCATTTTTCGCTCTGTTGGAATAAATCTCAGCTATGATACTCCAACCTTTGAATAAAAAAAGGTATTTTATAATGTATAAAAATGAAATTTAACATAAAGAAATAGTTCTAAATAATTAAACTGAAACTAACATAATAAAATAAAGATATATATATATATATATAAATATTGAGAATAACAAACCATTTTATTTTAAGTTATTGATTTAAAGGAATGTTTAATTATATAAATTTCATATAATTAATTTAATTACTCAAAGAACATTTGTGTTGCAATTGTGGTTTATAATTAATGTTTATGAACAAAAACAAACATTTCGAATCATTAAATGTCTAGGTAACTTATGATCAGTCATTGAATAGTGGACACTTTATCTTTACACAAACCTTTATTATTATTTTTTTTAAATAAACTGAATACTTAATAGTAATAAAGATATAAAAAGTACTTTGAAAAATGCATTTAATAGTAGTATCCATATTTTTAGTTATTTTTCCTAGCATGGCAATTGACAGATATTTTGAATTATGATATATATAATTTTATTACAACTTAATTACAGTTTGACTAAATAAAAATTATTTATATAATATATAAATTATTACTTAAGCAGTTTTTAAGTTTTGTTGAATTAGCTTAAGATTTAATATAAAATATCACTAATGATTGCTAAAAAAAATCTGTATGAGGTTTTTGACACTTTTCGACAGTTCTTGACACTTTTCGACAGTTTTTGACAGTTTTCGACAGGTTTTTGACATGTCATGTCAAAAACCACTTTTTGACGTCAAAAACCCAACCCTGGTCTCCTGTGTTACCATATTTTAAATAATCTCCCCATTTTGTCTTATAAAAGTAAAAAAAGTATTTTTACAATTTTAACATTTTGATATGAACGTTCTTTCTCACTGCCACATAATTTTTTATTTATGCATATATTTTCTCACAAAATAGACATATTATGTCCCCTGTGTTACCTTTTTAGTATTCTCACAATATAAAACTTTACATAATTACGTAAGAAGTATAGCAATATAATAAAATCTCAGTCAAACTTATTTATACATATTAGTCATTGCATATTTAACCCTTTGATTCTTAAGAAAGTGTTTTCTTTTTGTTAAGACAAAAAAAAAAATGTCAGTAACACAGGGGACACCAAAGTAACAAAGTGCACATGTGTTCAGGACTAAGAATGCAAAAATCGTAGAAATGTACTTATATATTATTTAGAAATTTATTTCTCATATTTTCAAATGTGAACTGAGAGAGCAGCCACAACATAAAATTGGTTGTTTGCAGTAAAAGAAGCATGAGGATATTTTCCACCTTCTTAGAAAAAACTAACTTTAATAATAATACAATCTGCATATTTTTTGAGTTAAAATAACATACAAAACTTTACATGCAAGTTTTAGCCACACAATTGCCTAAAAAAGTAAATTAAGCCCCTTTGTTACCTCATTGTCTCTTGTGTTACCAACATCATGGTAACATTGGGGACAAAATGAAATAAAAAATTATCTTTATAATTATATTTTTATAGAAACAATGCCAAAGTCATATGAATGTTTTCTTTTAACTGAGATGTACAATTTAAACCGAAATTAATTAAAAAAAATATATATTATTAATGTAAATTGATGATAACATAGGAGACACATAAAAAACACACATACCTTCAAAAATCACTTTAGTTCAGGTTCAGATAATATTTTTCAAAATTTAACATATGAAATAATGGCTACTTAAGATAAATGATAGCTCTAAAAGAGCATGACTGACTGTTGTTAACAACATTTAGGTTACAAATTATTGTTAAATAGTAAGAACAAAGTAGAAGTAACACAGGGGACAAATATTAGGGGACACAAGAATTTTCCTTATAAAATGAAAACATATCTAAAAATATATATTTAAAGTATGTAGATATAATAATAAGACTACAGAGACTTAAAAAATATAATCACACATAGCTTTTAAAATATATATGGTGAAAAAATGATGGTTTGAAAATCAAAAATTGCTCATGGGACATGGCTTTTTATAGGATACAATTTTAAGTAAAGCTATTTAAAAAGTAACAAATGCAATTTATCTAAAATTTCAGAATTGCATTAAAGAAAAATATTTCTGAAATATCGTTACAAGTATTTGAATTTAATTTTGGAACAAAATTATGGGAAATATAACCTTACAAAATGTCGGACCCCAAAAGGGTGCTTTATTTTTGGAATGACCCATAAAGAAAAGCAATTGGGTGCTGTGAAACTCTTTTAAAGGCCACGGGGCACATAGGAAGTATTAAAAAGGGCCGCCTGGCATATCGGAGGGGTTAAAAAGGTCCACTGGGTGCATCGAAAGGGTTAAAAGGGCCGCCAAGCATATAAAAGAAATAAAAAGGGCTGTCGGGCGCTGTGTCTCGTTAAAACGCCTTAAAGTCAACACTACAGAAGAAAATTTTAGGGTTGCCAGAATGTCGGAGTTGACAGAATGACTACATCACCAGGAAAAATCTCCATAACCGGCAAAAGAATGGCAGCCTTCCAAAGGCGAGTGGTACATCTAAGCCATAAGCATTTTATTATAACAGATATACTATTATAAATAAAATATTACATAAACTGATTCTTCAACTCCATGTCTTATTATACTTTTTTCACTAAAAAGTGGGTGTCCTCAGTGCTGCAGTCATAGTTGTAAAACAACCAGAAGGTATATGCTATAGTCAGAGGATGTATGTTAGAGAATATATGCTATATCTTTATATGAGAAATAGAGGGTATACAGAGGTTCTGAATTACAACTTATTCATCGCCTTTATGTTGCGATTTTAGTAGTGTTTTATTTGTTAATATTTTTTAAAAAGAGGAGAGCGGATTTGCTGAAAAGGGCATTTTTGTCCGGTAAAAGGGCACTTATATTGAGTAAAAGGGCACATTTTGTTGAGTGAAAGGACACTTCACATTGGATTATCATTTGTCAGTTTTGAGGAGTGGGGATTTCAACTCTAAACCAAAAACTCAATCCTAATTAATCACTGGAGATTTCAACTCATAAGTATTAAGTCCTAAATTTCCTAGATGGCTTTACAAAGAGAAGGGGGGGGGGGGGGCTCTGGATTCACTGGTATACATTATCAAGGTAAGCTGAAATTGTGCTGTATTTTTAAGAATCTCATAAACTATTCTGATTAAAATAACTCCATTTTTCGAATATTCCACTTATTAGGGTTTAATCTAGAGCTAGCCAAATAGCCAAAAAGCTAACTGAAAGCACCTTTTGCCCCCAAAGCATTTAGTGGATTAGCCAAATAGCAACAGCCAAAAAAATATATATCATTTCCACTTTGTTGTTCCTGCCTTTCGTAAACCTGCAGCTGCCGCGTGAAAAAAAATCTCAAACTGCCTCTGTCCTGGCAACTCACTTCAAAATTTGTCTCGTCCTCTCTGTGCAAGCATCTTACAAATAGTATGACGTCATTTGCATTAAACAAGTATTGAGGAAATTAAAAGAGTTTGTTTATTTTTTGTTGATGATCCCAACTTAGGAAATGAAACCAAAACGGTTCATGAATGGAAGTTGTTCAGGCAGGTTCTGGCTACAAGGGGTAAAGAAATTAAAACAGCTGATTGTATTCTTTTTCCATAAAAATGGCATTACTGACATGCTTCCCAATGTGACTTGTTTGTATGAATTTGTAGCAACAATTCTGTTGTCTACAGCAGATTGTGAAAGGGGATTGAGTCTTGTGAATATAACAAAAACTGACTTGAGAAATAGACTGACAATTAAAAATTTAAGTAACTTAATGGTGATTAATTTGGAAGGGGAAGTTTGAAAAGAATTTCCATTTAAAAAAGCATTTGATGTGTGATGTATGGCCAAATCTCGAGAGGGTCAATCTTACAGAGTGGTGTAATGTTTATATATTGTATAATTACAAATAATACTCATTTATACAGAAATTTTGTATAAATAAGTTTTTTTTCTTGGCTAAAGCTATTTTTATTTGGCTAATAGTTATTGGCTGCAATTAGCCAAAAAGCTACAAATCTCTTTTTCCTAGATTAAATTCTAACTTATGGAAACATGTGCCATTCTGGGACGATTTTGAAATAGAAAATGCATTACAATTTGAAAACACAATATGCAGTTGCTGCATCTGTTTGTTTTTTTTTTTACATTGATTTAGAACTTACTACACATGAGTCAATCAGAGCAACAGAATCTGTTTTCAAAAGTTCACATGATTCCTGGGAGGGGGGGGGGGGGGGGCAGTAGGAGAGGAAAAAGACAAATACTATTTTGAAGAAAAAAAAAAGAGGACGCAAAGAAGCTACTGGGAAAAGGGGCAGGGGGCTTTTGCCATGCTTAAAAAGGACAGGGCACAGCGCTCTTTGAAAAACATCAAATGGGAACACTAGATTTTAGAATAGTTACAAACAAAATCAATTCAGATTTGGTATCACTAACAAACAATTAGGCTGATGGGTAAACTAAATAAAGTGTATTCTCAGGATATTTTTTGTTACTTTTTCATTATACCAACACCATGTCAAAATTTATTCTAATGCATCTTAATTTGCTTTTTTTTATTGGAAATATTTATTAAGTTATAACTTTTGTTACTGAATCTGATATGGATTTTACCATTTGGCATTTACCCGATGATGAGAAAGCGGTAATAAAATTGTTTCGGGACTTTAATTATACATTAAAAAAGTTTTTGTTCAAAATATCACGAAATGAAATTATGGATGATTTCAAAATTTTATCCGCTTTTGGGAATACAAAATAAACATGGTTTGAGGCATCGCACTTTGCCTTTTCTTAATGCTTTGAGATTTATATATTTGTGGTGGCAAGGGCTGACTTAGAGTGAGTTTTGTGGGAAATAAGGTTTATCTTGTGTCTAGCTGATTTTAAAATTTAACTCTATGCCAATAAAAAGCCTCACTATAAGTGTGAAATAAAAGGTGTAAAAATTTGTAGATGATAATAGAGAGCAAGATAGAATGTTATATCAAAGTAGATCATTCAGGCTTTGGGACAGCTACGGGAGTGAGAATTTTGAGTGCATTTGTCACCCTGAAATTGAGTAGATTTTATTATCTTTAGTTTGGAAAGTATTAAGCATACTTTTCTTCTATTTTATAAAAAAAAAATGTATAAAATGATACATCAATTGGTTTGACACATAAATTTGCATGATCGTGAAGAATGACCCAAGTTAATGTTAAAGTAAATTGCTATTTGCAAAGTTTGATGTTCAGGAATCTAGTCATGCTAAGAGAAAACATTGTGAAAGATATTTTTACAATTTGGTTACATTTCTTGAAATTTGTGTAAAATATTTTATGCATGAAAGTGTTAAAATTCTATTGTGTATTAATATTATAATGCATTTAAACATGTTTATTTGTTATTTTATTCCTCTCTTATACACATTTTTTCTCCCTTGCAGGTAAATACCAATAAATAGCATTTTATCGCCACAATGTCCATGATGAAGAATATTGGTGAAGGCTCTGCAATAAGTTGTAAATATGAATGGAAAATATGTAACTTTTTTTCATATTCTGGAAAAGACTCAAAGTATCGAAGTCCAAATTTTCATCTATCAAATTCAGCTTGGTATATTCAAATTAATCCAAATGGTAAAACTGCTTTTAATTCTACTGAGTATGTTTCATTATTTTTATACAGAGATACTGATAGTACAACTGACACATCTCCTGTGACTGTTGATTTTAGCATTGGCATTAAGACAGTGAATAATGCAATTGTGAATGAATTGAAAGCTACTCATACTTTTAACGTTAATGATGACTGGGGATGGCATGAGTTCATAGAAAAGTCTCTTCTATTGCGAACAAAATCAGAGATGGTGCCTTCAGATATCTTGACTATCATTTGTTGCGTAGAAACAAACAACACTGCTGTATCAGCTCTTCATGCAAGTGAGTATAAAATTTGGTCTATGTCTGTTAAAGACTATTTGATTTAATTATGGTGTCCACATTCTGAAAAATCAGGGAAAGCAAAAAAAATGGGGGGGTGAAGGTGAAAATAAGCAGTCGCCGCTCGTCGATTAAACTTGTAAAACTGGTGATTAAAAATATGGAAAGAACCGGCCAAATACAGGATTTTCCGATTTCCTTTTTTCCCCTAAAATTCGCCATTTTCCCGCACCCGATCCCCGAAATTCATGATTTTTTTCGCTCCATTCGACGAAATTTATGATTTTTCCATGTCATTGCCAAAATTCTTGATTTTTTCCGCGTCCGATCAACGAAATTTAGGAATTTTCCGCACCTGATCGACGAAATTCATGATTTTTTCGCGCCCTGATTGCCAAAACTTATGATTTTTCTGCGTCTGATCGTCGAAATTCAGGATTTTTCCACACTCAATCACCAAAATTTATGATTTTTCCGCGTTCGATCGCCGATTTTCATGATTTTTCCGCGTCCGATTGTCGAAATTCGGGATTTTTCCACACTCGATCGCCAAAATTTATGATTTTTCTGCATTCAATTGCCGATTTTCATGATTTTTCCGCACCAGATTGCCGAAATTTATGATTTATTCGCGTCTGATCAACGCAATTCAGGATTTTTCTGCATCCGATCAATGAAATTTAGGATAATTCTGCACCTGATTGACTAAATTCATGATTTTTCCGTGTCCGATCGCCGAAATTTATGATTTTCCCACATTTGATCGTTGAAATTCAGGATTTTTCCACACTCAATCGCCAAAATTTGATTATTCCACATCTGATCGCCGACTTTCATGATTTTTCTGCACCAATTTTCCGCCGAAATTTATGATTTATTCGCGTCCGATCAACAAAATTCATGATTTTTCTGCCCCCCCCCCATTGCCAAAATTCACGATTTTTCCACACCCAATCGCCAAAATTTATGATTTTCCATGGCCGACCGATCAAATTTACGATTTTTCCACGTTTCGACGAAATTGAGGATTTTCCCGCTCCTGGTCGCCAAAATTTATGATTTTTCTGCATCCGATCAACGAAATTCAAGATTTTCTGCTCTCGATCACCGAAATTTATGATTTTTTTGAGTCCGATTGACAAAATTCCTGATTTTTATGCAACTGATCGACGAAATTCGTGATCTTTCGCACACGATCGACGAAATTCATGATTTTTACGCTCCTGAATGACAGAAATTCATGATTTTTATGCTTCTGATAATGATGGAAATTCATGATTTTCACGTTTCCGAATGACGGAAATTCGTGATTTTTACACTCCCAAATGATGGAAATTCATGATTTTTACACTCCCAAATGACAAAATTTGCAATTTTATGCGGGCTAATTGACGAAATACACATTTTCTTAATTTCTGAAGATGTTCACCACTTTTGGTCCACGGGCCACAGGTTGTGCATATGTAATGTATATCATGTTGTAGTAGGTTATTATTTAGTGTATAAATATACCTATTTTATTATCAGATCTTAATTCTAGACAAATAATTTTTTAAAAAAAGGTACTTATGTAGTTAGCTACACAAGTACCTAAGCTTAGTGAGACTTATGTAGACTACATAAGCATGTTGTGTATAATCTTGCTGTTAACCTATTTGAAATTTTAAAATAGACTAGAAATTAGAATCTCAAGTTTATTCAAAGCAATATAAATTAAAATGTTTTTATTTAGTACATAAATTGCTTTACTGTAAACTCATTATATATATTTTTTAATTAAATATTCAGTGACATAAATGTACTTACTGGCTACTAAAGAAATTATTCTCACTCGCCACTAACTGGCTACTACCAAAAATCAACCTACCGGCCAGTGGCTACTAAGCAAAATTCCTTATTTTCACCTTTAGGGGGGAGGGGGGTGCAGAATTAAAAAAAAAAGATTTGATAGCATTGTAATGATTGCAGTAAACATAACATGATGATAATAATGTGAAAAAGAAAAAAAAAAGAATTAAGAACTTCAATTATGAATCCCCTTAAATTTTGGACTAAAGGGGGAAATTTTTCCCTAAAATTCAATCCTTATTTCAAACCTTGAACTTACAATTAATGTATTCTAAGTCCTCTTCTGTTAACCATAACCCTAAAGGGTTATGAAAAATTTATTTAATCTATTATCTTTGGTCCAGTAACAGAATTTTCTGTGTCAATCTGCAGCAAATCAAAATTTATCTGTGTCCCAAAAATGCTGGATCATGCCTACTATCATGAGAAATAATAATAACCCATAAAGTAAAAAATATAATATTTACAAAGAAAATATAATAAACAGATACAATAAAATGACTGGAAAATTAAAGTGTGTTTTAACAGTTTTTTATAGCTCAGTGTTTTTTTTAAGTCATTAGATTAATCTGCAAGGTCTAAAATAATCTGCTGCCATGCTACACTGTTTCTGCTACTGGGGTCTTTGAGATAATAATTTTCCACCATAGGTGTAAAGAATTGGCACAGAGATAAATGCTTCCCACTTTCATAATTTATATTCCATCATATATTCCATTATAATCCACTTTCATAATGTAGTATTACTAGATCTCATTATATGAAAGCACTCACTCATTATTATACCTATAAATAAAAAGTGGGAAATATTTATCCTCATGCTCCTCAAAGTAGTTTTATTGCATCAAATGGACTATAGTATAATAATTTCTAAGCTTATCGCTTGAAAAGAATGAAATCATTAAAATACCTGTATATTCATATACATACATCCCCCCCTTATGAAACAAATTGAAAAATTATTTCAAATTAATGCTCCAATTAAAGCTAAAGCTGAAAATAACTGGTTGCCAGTAGGCGATTAAACTTATGGTGATTAAAAATTTTGCCAGACTTAAATGCAAGTCTTGATCTAAAAGAAAGAAATAAATCAAATGATATATCCCCCTATTTTTATTTAAAAAATATTTTAACAATTCTATAGCTACCATTAAACAATATAGAAAATCATGCTAAGAAAAAATGTTACCATACACACTTTTTATCATTTTCATCTGTATTTAGAAAATTTTAGTTTTTTCGGATGATACAATATTTATTTTACCCCCCAGTGTATCCAGTATGCATTACACCACTAGATTGGAATTTTCTTAAAATACGCCTGGAAAAGTAAGGGAATTTTATTCTTATTTATAAGTAGCAACCCTCATAAATAGATTGTTGATAAATCATCAAAAGATGTTCACATAATCTAGCATAAAATATCATCATGCTAAATTATCTAGTTTTTTTCGCTTTTGGCTTTCCATGTACAAAAAAATACATATGGCTTTAATGTAGAAAATTAAGCATTCAGTTAAAATTCTTTCTTAAACTTAATCCCCCATCCTACCCTAAAATATCTTTTGTCTTGAAATTAGAGGGAAAATAAATTTTTGTTTCTATTGAATCCACTTTCATCTTGGTACTTTGGGCACATTCATCGAGCTGGCACTGACCATTCCTATAGCTTCATTTATGGCAGTTTAACTAGCTTCAGAATACATAATTTTTTATTTAACTTTAGACATGTATTATATATATAAAAAAAAAAGTTTAAAATCAGAAGTAAATGAGATGTGAATAGTTTGTATTTTAATTTATCTTTTAAATATTTGAAATTTTATTAATATAGCATTTACAAATAAAAGGTTTTAATTAAGTTAAGCAATTTCGACCCTGTTTCAAAACCGAAAAATGATTTAGGTTCTGCTCTGGTTTTCGTTCTATTACTATTATAAATAAAGTTTTTTTTTCCTGTTTCTGTTTTTCTGCCCTGTTCCAGTTCAAAATCTTAATATTATTTTATTTTTTACGTATTAAAATGATTAGTAATTTTAATTATTTTTTTATATTTAAATCCTACACAAACAACAATGTACTTATCAATAGATCATAGTAATCCATTCTTTGACTTTATTGCTTTAGGAATAACTACTTATACAGAATTTTTATCTATATACGTCCCTTTTCTTTAGGAATATTATGATTATTTTGATTTGTGGGAGGGAGGTGTCAAATTACTTCTTATCCCATGTACTGTAGATGAAACAGGTTTGGACACTATTTTCATACCAGTCTTTTGGCTCAGGCTCAAAGTGCAAATTTTAACCAATCACAAATTGAAAAAAAAGGGAGGGGAGGTAACTTTGCTATTGGAGAAACAAAAATGTAGTATGAGTTTCTTAAAGTGTTTTACAACCCTTTTAAAAATTATTCTGAAAGGTAATTGAATTGTTATTTAGGAGATATAAAGACAGGGGTCGATGCAGGGTTTTTTTTCTTAGGGCCCATTTGTGAAAAAGAAAGGTTATTTTTGTGAAATTTATTATATTTTTGTGAAAAATAACATTTTGTAACGAAAGTTGAAATCCAGTTAATCAAATTCGAACCAAGCATTTATAAACAAAAAGTTTTTTAAATCCTTTTGCTGAAGTTTTCCTCTCTGGTGAACTTTTTTGTTTACACATTACACATTTTGAAACATCACAAAATAATAAATAGTAAGTTTTTATGGAATAGAATTTTGTAAAAGAGCCTATTTTAGTAAAAAGAATTTTGTGAAGGGACCCATTTTATCAAATTGATTTTTGTGAAGGGGCCCATTTTATTAAATAGATTTTTGTGAAGGGGCCCTAAATAGCCCCCAAATTTTGCCTGGATCGACCCCTGAAGGAGAAATAGTTCATCTGATTCCGAAGCTTTTCCACCATCAGTGTTAGTAACATAAAGAAGTCATAAGATATTCCTTGGCTATCCTCGCTTTTTGTTTGAAGTCCTTTTCCAGAATTATTGGAAAACAGAATTCATGTCTTTTTGCCATAGTTGTACAATAATATTTTGAAAAGAATAAGATTTCGGTTGGTGGTTGGGTATAAATGATAAATTTGATATTTTAAACAGATTTTCAGCCCATGGAAATCACAAAACATTGTCACGAGGGAGTATTTAGGATTAACTCTTATTTGTGAGAAGATATTTTCAAATGAGAAAATTAATCTTGAAATACTTTTAAAATGTTAACAATTTTCTTCTGCATACTTTCAGTATTGGGCTCAGATTTCAAATTGTCAAGCTCATGCTCTTAAAAAAGAGCTTGAACTCATCTGTACCGGGCACCCAAAACCTTAGCTATACCACTAGGCAGATGTCTAAAAATGTTATTAATCTTAAAAAAAAAAAAAAAATAAATAAATAAAAACAAGACTTAAACATAGATTTATATAAATAGATGTGTCTATCACCCAAATGAAAGTGAGACTGATGTTCATTTGACAAATGGTTTAACATGTTGACTGCCATAATGTTAAATGTTGTATAAATCATATACAATTCATACTGCAGTCAATGTGTTAATGGTATCAGTGTACAGAATAACGAGTGATACGTACAGAAAATAATGGCTAGACATAGTTCAAATAAAGGTTGAAACAGGCAGTCCATGAGATTGTGCATACCTTGAGCACAGAACTTCTAGGGCTGGGTGTAGAACCATTCTTCAAAGGCACCCCAGACCACATTATTATTTGCGAATTGCCCCTCTCCTTCTCTTGAGAGCTTTCTTGAGTGGTCCAAACACATACTAATTATATGGTGAGAGGTCAAGACTATACAGGGGACATTTCAAGACTTCCCAACAAAATCGCTGCAACAAATCTTTATACATGGTAGTCACTTGAGTGCAGGCATTATCAGGCAGAAGAATAACCCTTTGTACAGCATGTCATGTTGGCGATTCTTGATTGCTGTTTTCAGTTTCTATAAAAGGGGGTACAGGTGGTGCTGAGAATGTTTGGGGACATTGATAATATGAACCATTCCAGTTACCTTGCTTCTGTGCTCATAGCCAACTACCACATTCAGCTGATAACTGTCTACCTTTGCCACACTTGGAGCCCTCTATTGCCACATGCACAGCAGAGCCTCTTCAAACGTGGATACACTATCAACAGTCTCGCTTTCATTTGGACAACCCTTATGTATTAACAATAATTAAACTTGCATATATCAGTGTATAACACTAATATTACCTAATATTCTCTGCTCTAAGTAAATTATTAACATATCACTAGTTGATCCTTTTTTAAAGTTCCAATATATTATTTCTCTGTTTTTATGATGCTATATTATGTAAAAGACCAAAATTGATGTATATTATTACCATGGGTAGGAAATAACATATCTACTCACCACTGGTGAGTATAATTTTAAGCAGTCTTTTAGAAACTGCAGACTATGGAAAATATACAAAGACATATATTTTAAACTGGTATATGTTATATCATAAATATGACCCTATAAATTATGTGGAAGTTTTCACACTTTTCTCAAATAGTAAATTTTTTCTTACTTAATTTCAGAATTTCTGTCATTAACTAAAGAAAATATTCATAAAATTTCCACATAAAAATAAATGTATAAATAAAAGCATGGCAGAAATTGTGTTTTCTTTGAATTTATTGGGTTGTCCGGAAAGTTTGTGCCGGTTGGGAAAACCAATTCGTACCGGAAAATTCTGCTCGTTAATTATTAGAGATCAGATATCGGAATCAGTGTCTAATAATTAAATGATAGAGTTTGCCAGTAAGAATGGATTTTCCCAAATGGCACAAATTTTCCAGACAATCCAATACATTCTCATTACATAAGCAAAATAGTTGTTGAACATGAATTAAAATAAATTTCCCAGTGATAAAAGTATCCTTATGATGCCTTATGTATTTGTATTTTGCATTATTTCATAAATTAAATATTTTTTTTTTTATATATTAGGACATAGCAAGTTAGTTGAAGATTTTAAGAGCTTATTCATCTCTAAAGAAAACTCTGATGTAACACTGAACGTAAAAGAAAAAACATGTTTGGCCCATAAGACTGTACTGGGAGCACGCTCACCTGTACTAGCTGCTATGTTTAAAAATGATACGCAAGAAAAGAAAACAGGAATAGTAAACATTCCCGATTGTGATCCTGAGGCTTTTGAAGTGTTTTTACTTTATTTATATTCTGGCATCATAGATTTTGAAAAATGTAATATCTGTGAATTGTATAGAATTTCCGATAAGTATGATGTTTCAGAATTGAAAATAATGTGTGCCGATTTTATGTCTAAAAATATATCCATTGAGAATTTTTGTGACATTGTAATTGTTGGTGAGCAGTTTGATGAGGATGAACTTTTGATTGAGGCCCAAGATTTTTTCAATGAAAATTTTGAAGAAATTGTTTCATCTAAAAGTTGGGAGTCCTTTTTAGGAAAGTATTTTCGTATAGCCAATAATCTTCTGATAGCAATGGCACCAAATGTTAAGATAAAATAAAAAATTGAGCATCAATGATTTATTCTTTAAAGCTTGAGAGCAAAATTCTATTTTTTTTTTTTTTTAATACTGTATATTCTGACGTATAACGCCCTCATTCTTTCCAAAGAAACCTTCATCAGTTACATAGCAAAAAATAAAATAAAGATTATCCTATTACTTTTCAAGAAATCTGATATATTTTTTTTTTACTTTTTTTTGTAAATAAATTACATGTTTATTAAATTAAAAATTTTGGCTTTTATGTTTTTTTTTTTTTCTTGATTATGAAACTTATCTTTCATTTTTTAGAACAGGCGTATATTGCACACCTGTAATTTTCGATCAATTTTCTTGCATCAAAAGTGCGTGTTAAACAGCAAAATATATGGTAATTAAAAGGTTGCTATCAAGAATATTGCTTTAATATAATGTTAACATCTATATTTGTATTTTTAAACTGCCTTTATAAGAAAAAATATTTTGAATCTCAAAAATAAATATCAAATTTTCAAGTTATTTACTGTGTCTTTAAAAATTTACTTTGCACAACATTTCAGCCTACAACACTAACAAGGAATGTGTCCACTCAGAAAATTTTGAAAAAAATGACAATATTCTTTTTATGAGGATATATATATATTTATAAAAAAAAAAAAAAAAATGCACCAGAACCTCAATATAACATCTATAAAAAAAAATTATGAAAATTTTGGGGTTTTGGCAATTTATCACTAGTTGGTGATGTCGTGATAAATACCCTTTTAGAAAAAGTTTTTTCTACTCCTTATACTGAACTAGTTTAAGTAAATTTAACTTAAATAAATACAATTTTATAACTACTGTTTTGGCTATATATATTTATATATAAAGAAAATTAACGATCGTATTCTACAGTTTAGTACAAAATTTAAATTTATTAAAAATCCTTCAAACTAAAAATTAATGTCTGATTCTACAGTTTAGTACAAAATTTAAATTTATTAAAAATCCTTCAAACTAAAAATTAATGTCTGATTCTGAACACTGTCAATTTGACTAGTGTTGGAAACAACAAGAGAAAATATTTTTGCCATAGAAACAACTTATTTAATATCGAAATGTATTAATGAGAGCATTCTTAATCGGCATTACTGTTAAAATACATTTAAAATTTATCTTCTTCTGCCGGTGAAACCATATAAATCAGCAATATGCAACTTGCATATATGTTATATAAGCTTTTAGAAAAAATAAAAACAATAAATTATTTACTTGTTTCAGTTTAAATTCATAAAGTACTCTACGCATTTAGCCAAGAATTTTCAAATACATTAAAATCACTTGCAGTTGGCAAAGAAAAAGTGTTGCTCACCAAATCATGTCTTTTGGTACCAAAACCTTGAAAATATTTTTTTTTTACAGATGTTTTACTAGGATTCCGCAGCTAAATTTCACTGATTCTTTATTATGTACACATGAGTAGTTCCATTAGCATTTTTTTTTTTTTTCAAAATATTCTGAGTATGCACTTTCAGAAGACCTTCCTTGTAAGACACTATACAAATGACTTTTTTTTTTGTGTCTCATTTTAACCCAATGATGATATTGAAATATCTTTCATATCTGTTATATATTTTTTGTCAATGTTTCAAGCGGTTCAGATTTGGGTTTCTGCAAGTCAGGTTGTTGGGATTTTCCCAAAAAAGTTTGAGAAGAACTATGTTTCAAATGAAAATACATATTTGAATATGAAAGTGTATATATTCAATTTACTGTATGTTAAATAAAAATGTATATAAGAAGTGTGATGATAGATTATTCTTTCTTTATGATACAGTTAAGAACTTTTTTATTTCTTCTCTCCGATTATGAAAAAAAAATTCGTTTTTGATATACACATAAACACATGTATCTTATTTGAGATTTGGATGTGTCCACTATTCAGAGGTAAAAGCATACAAATATATAAGTGTTAAGCTTTGAAAGTGTTCACTAAATAGGTGTCTGAAGTAGTTTCTTATGAAAGTTTTATCTATAGATTTTTCATATAAAAATATTTTGGACTTTTTTTTGAAAAATCTGGTTTGCCCAAACCCAACCCGCAAAAGTAAAAAAATCCAAACCAAACCTGAAATTATGAAAGTCAACCCGATCTGCAGTGAAAAAACATAATGCTAACCTGAACTGCAGGTCATGTCGGATTTGGGTAAAAACGGGTTACCCGTCCTGATGCAAGACTCTAGTGTAATTCGTACAAAAGTTCATCCTGAAAGTTGGACAGAATTAAAAAATTATATAAATATATAGACATATATTTAAAGCTAAACCGTTTTTCTGTCAGTTCGTGCGAAAATGGGTTCTGCATGCATGCGGTAGCATTCAGCCAATCAAGTGAGAGGTTGTTACTGCTCGAGACAGATTTGGAGCCAATGAGGTGAGGGCTATTTCCTGTCTAGAGATCTTTAGGAAAGATGATTATGGCGTTAGCAAGTTTCAAAGTTTGGATTACTATAAATATTAGGTATTTTTTCATTTTATCTGTAGGAAGGGAGACGTCTCAATTATTGAAGTAAACATCGTTCTTGTTAGACATTCACTTTTATTGGTGATGGACGTGGACAAACACAGATGAAATATGACATAAATTACACACTCAGTACTCGTCGAAATAACAATTGTAACCCTACATCGTACTTTACATTTCATTGGAGTCACACAAACTTATACCTTTTCGGTTTTAG
This sequence comes from Maratus michaelseni, assembly GCA_963931845.1. Classification (NCBI taxonomy): domain Eukaryota; kingdom Metazoa; phylum Arthropoda; class Arachnida; order Araneae; family Salticidae; genus Maratus; species Maratus michaelseni. The sequence goes on from OZ007591.1 coordinate 45,544,404, forward strand.
GAGCGTCGAACTTAATCCGTCGTTAGTAGCCACCGCCACCTTTCTCTCTCCTCACTACTTACCGTCGTCTAATCTCGTCGTTCGTAAGTGCGCTTGCCGCACCGTCTTGTGGCAGCGCCAATCCCACATGCGGCCATCCTGACCTTTAGAGCTGCCTCAGCGATACCAGTAATTACAGTCAGCAATGTGAAAAAAATAATAATAACTGTTCTTGAAAAAAAAAATAATAAGCTGAACATTACACAGTCACATATAGTAACGTCGTAGGGATTGTTCATGAAAGTCATAAGTGTCGAAAACTGTCACAATACACACACAGATGAGGAAAAAAAAAATCAGTTCAGAGGATCATAGAATTAATGTTCGTCCGGCCAAGGTTTCATATACTCGGCACAAGTGGTAGTAGTAATCGGTCCTTCGGTGGTAGGTGTCAGTTTCTCAACATTGTAAGTGTCGTTGGACTTTATTTTAGTCACTTTATAAGGACCTAAGAATTTGGGTTTCAATTTCAATCCTGGTCCTTGTTGAGTTCTCTTAATAGCGACGAGGTCACCAAGGTTGTAGTTCCGGGGTGTCTTACGTCGTAAATTGTAGTGTTTACGATTTTCTTGTTGAATTTTAAGAATATTTTTCTTGGCATCTTGACGGAGGTCCTCTCGATCTTTCATGAATTGTTCTTCGATTGCACTGTTCAAGAGATCAATAATGTGTAAATCTTCCTTTTGCTTCATTTTTGTACCAAATAATAATTCAAATGGTGTTTTCTTGATACTTCTTTGATAGGTTGAATTAGTGACTTGTTGAACTTTAGAGACGTATTTGAACCATTTTTGTTCGGTTCGTTCTGTGACATTTTAGAGATTACGGTAGAATTAAGTCTTTCTACCTGTCCATTCGCTCGTGGAAGGCCAGTTGTAATTGGTCTGTGGTTGATATTTTCTTCTTTACAATATTCACCAAATTCGTTGCTTGTAAAAGCAGGACCCTTATCACTTATGATGGTGGAAAGATTGCCGAAAATATAACTTTGTTGCTGCAACTTGGATATTACTTCGGAAGCAGAAGTAGTTTTACAGGGATACAACCACACAAATTTAGTGAATGCATCTATTACACTTAAAATATGTTTATAATTTTTATTGGTGGTTTCCAGGGCCTAAATGATCAATATGGTAAGTTTGTAAAGGTGTCTCTTCTTTTGGTAAGAGATGTAATTCGCCTTCTTGTTTCCCACGTTTGCGATTGTACAAAAGACATGTTACACAGTTTGCTACAACTCTATCAATTTTACTCAACATATTAGGGATGAAAAATTCTTCTTTAATGAGTTCCTCACATCGTTTACGACCAAAATGACCTTTGTTGTGAACGTGTTTGATGATATTGAGTTGTATGTCATCCGGTACGACTAGCAGGTCAAGACCCTTGTAACATTTGAAGAGAACATCATTTTTAAGAAAATAGTTGTCATATGGTTTCGTTTTCAGAATTTCTTTGATGGCCTGTATGTGTTCGTCAGTGTTTTGTGAATGTATAATTTTGGAATTTATAGTATTAGGATGAATCAACATAGATACTGGATTTCTGCTTAAAGCATCAACGTGACGCATGCGTGTACCTTTTCTATGTTCGATTTCGCAGTTGTAGTCGGCTAGCATTAGAGCCCATCGAGCGATTTTTGTGCAAAGATCTTTTTTGTTCATAGTAAGAGTAAATGCATTGCAATCAGTAACTATCTTGAAGGGAATGCCTAGCACGTAAACGCGAAATTTTTTTAAAGCTTCTATAACAGCTAAAACTTCCAATTCATAACTTGAATATTTACGTTCAGCATCCGTGGTTTTTTTTGCTCATAAAATAAACGGGGTGAAATTGATTGTCAACAGTGGACTTTTGAAGGAGAACTGCACCGTACCCGTCAATGGAAGCATCACAATGAAGTTCTGTTTCACTTGTAGGATTATAAATGCTTAATACGGGATCAGACGAGAGAATATGTTTCAGCTGGCAAAATGCATTGCGTTGTTGGTCACCGAAGTGAAATTTAGTGTCTTTCCGAAGGAGGTCCGTTAAAGGCTTAGCTATTAGAGAGTAGTCTTATAAATTTACGAAAATATGAAGTTAATCCAACAAAAGAATGTGCATCTTTCACACTTTTTGGTTCTGGAAAATTTAAAACAGCTTTAGTTTTTAAAGGAGATGGGTGCAGTTGTCCATTTTTAATGTGATAGCCTGAAAAATCGATTTCTCGTTGAAGGAAGTGGCATTTCTTAAGATTCAATTCCAAACCGTATTCAGATGCGGTTGTAAGGACGCGTTTTAATTTACCGAGTCCCTCGGCTTCGCTTTCAGCGGGGATAATGAAGTCATCCATGTAAATAATAATTACTTTGTCATTAATGAGATCACGAAAAACATTGTAAATATATCTTTGAAATACTAAGGGGGCGTTGCAAAGGCCAAAGTTCATGAACAGGTACTCAAACTGACCAGTATGTGTCACAAAAGAAGTGTACTTTCTAGAATTCTCTTCGATCTCAACGTGAAAAAATGCATTTTTAAGATCGAGTGTAGTAAATACTTTCGCTGAGTGCAATTGATCAATAATATCATCAATAACTGGGAGGGGGAAACGTTTATATGTTTTAGAATTTAATTTCCGATAGTCGACGCATAATCTGAATGAGCTGTCTTTCTTTTTTACGAGTACGATAGGCGGAGAATATTCACTATTACTCTTACGTATTATTCCTTTTTCCATCCATTCGGCAATTTGTTTTTCAACGAAGTCTTTCTCTGTTGGTGCCTAGCATGAGACGAGACAGGTATTTCATCCTTCAAATGAATCGACAATTTAACGCCAGTGGATTTTATTTTTCGGGGATAATAATTTTGAATAAGTTGCGCAATCTGTTTATGGATTGTTTCGTCAGAAATGTGAGATAAATCAAGGTCGCAGTCATCTATCGCTTGGGTAACATTGATTAAAAAGTTATCAGGCATATTTTCATTTTTCGGAAGTTTTTGCATGGAGATATTATTTTCAGAAATTGTTAAAATACTTTGCTGTATTATATCGGTGCCAATAATAAAGTCAAAAGATAGAGAATAATCTGGCACTACATAAACATTAGCTTTATAACTAACTAGAATTATCAATTACTATATCTGTAGAAAAAAAAACCAGCGGTTTGATTATAGTATTTCCTAATCCAGTTAATGTGATTGTTGAACGTTCGAGGTTCGAAACTGTGGGGAGTTTGCGATAAATGCATTCTTTTAGTAAAGTTCGTTCGCTGCCTGTGTCAATTAATGAAATAACATCTAAAGAAGAAATAGTGACATGTTTAGTCATAAAAGTCTTGGAAGTAATATTAGAAATAGTGGACGGTTCAGGCTTAATTCTAGGCTTCCTAGGCTGATCGCATTGGGCCGATTTATGTCCGAAATTCGAGCAATTGAAACAACGAGGGCCTTTATCTTTATGCCTACACTGGCTACTTTTGTGATTTGCTTGACCACAATTGAAACACAAAAGGTCAGTTTTGGGACGAAAAGATTTATCTTTGACTGGTATTTCTGGTTTTGCTTTACGGGATTTCGTATTTTCATAATCCTTTCGAATTTTATCGTAAATTTTGAGTTTCTGTTTAAATTCGAAAATAGTTTCACATCCGTACAAAATTGATTTCCTAAAGACGGGATCTGGTATACCATTTATAATGTATTGCATTAAAGCGGAATCCTCAATGTTGCCGCGCGTACACAGTTGTTTCATGATGAGGAAGTATTCATCTAAAGTTTCGTTATCTTGTAATTTGCGCTTACTCAGCATATCATGTAGCTCAGCAGAATTATAGGATGAACCAAATTCTGATAAAAGAAGTTGTTTGAGTTTAGCCCAGGTGTTTACGTGACTTTCGGTTTGAATCAATAATAGGGCTTTTCCTTTGAGGGATTGTTTAGCAAATATGAATTTGTGTAAATCCGACAAATTAAACATATTAGTAACATCCTCAAAGTTATTGATCCATGTATCAATATTCTGGAAAGAACTACCGTCAAAAGAAGGTATAACATTTTCAAAATCACTAAAAGTAATGGAGGTGCGGTATGGGTTTTCGAAAAATTGAGGGTGTGACACCGACGTCATATTCTCCGGTAGTGGGCTTGATGAAATGTTCGAATGATTTTGATTACCTGTCGGAAAAAGAGATTTTGAGATGATTGAGAGGATTTTGAGATGTTTCATCAATTTCAGTTTCGGAATTACTTGAATAAATAATGACAATCCGTTACTTAGCACATATGGCACGATTTTTTTTTTTCGTTGACCGATAAACTTGTGAGCTGTATATTCGTATATACAAGTAGGCGTGATGATGTAAAATACGTATATTAGTGACCACTTCTGAACACCACTTGTAGGAAGGGAGACATCTCAATTATTGAAGTAAACATCGTTCTTGTTAGACATTCACTTTTATTGGTGATGGACGTGGACAAACACAGATGAAATATACATAAATTACACACTCGGTACTCGTCGAAATAACAATTGTAACCCTACATCGTACTTTACATTTCATTGGAGTCACAAACTTATACACTTTCGGTTTTAGGAGCGTCGAACTTAATCCGTCGTTAGTAGCCACCGCCACCTTTCTCTCTCTCCTCACTACTTACCGTCGTCTAATCTCGTCGTTCGTAAGTGCGCTTGCCGCGCCGTCTTGTGGCAGCGCCGATCCCACATATCTTTATTTATTTTGTTATATTGAGCACATGAACATAGAAACACATATGTATTTCTGTGTTCATGATTGAATTCTTTGGATATGTTTTGGTTTGGTGTATTTTTTTTTCTTTTTATGTCGTATGTATATTTTGCTACTTTAAATTTCTTATACCAAAAAGTAATGTTTGAGTTTTTATTAGGATTTATAAAGCTGAAATTTACTTTTTTGAATATAATATTACAGATGTTTTAATAGTTTCATTCGGCTGTAAAAATTGATTAAAAATTCAACCAGCAGTTGCATGAAAAAAAAATAAAATAAAGAACTTTCACTAGCACGGACAAATTCAGAAACTTGCTGAGTCGGCAATTGTGTTTATATGTAAAAAAATAACAAAATTCATAGTTTAATCACAATAAAACATCGTGAAATTTATTGATTGGTTGCGGGGAAAAAAATCACAAAATTCAACAACCATTCGGGAAAATATAACATAATTCTACTAATAACAATTCTACTAACTACTATACTAATTCTACTAACAGCTTTACCTCCTGTGCATTTTGATGACTTTGTTATGATAGTGTGTATGAATGTGTTTTGCATGGAATTTTTTGTTTTGTTGACAATTTTTTTAAAGGTTTTTGGAACTTTAGTATGACAATTTATTGGTATTATGTCGGTTAATAGAAAAGCTTTCTAAAGATTGAAATACGATCAAATCTTAACAAAACTTTCAATGATTTAAATGGATTTAGATAGATAATTTTAGTATATGTGTATATATATATGCAGTAGACTATCAATAAACAACAACAAAAAAGTGGCAACTAATTTTCAAACTTTTATATATAATCAAAACTTTTCAATATTTTACAGCCGAATGTAACTATTAAAACATCTGAAATATTATATTAAAAAAAATGAAATTTCAGCTTTACCAAGCGGAAAATAAACTACTTAAAAAAAAAAAAAATCCTACTAAAAATTCGACCATTACTTTTAGGTTTAAAAATTTTAATGTAGAAAAATACATACGGCATAAAAAGAAGAAAAATACACCAGAATGTATATAAAGCATGCTTTACAATATTTAGTGCACATAATATAAATTTCGCAAACAATATACGAAGAATCAAAACATATCCGAAGAACTCAATCATGAACACAGAAATAGATATTATCTGTTTCTATCTTCAATGATTCAATAAAATAAAATAAAGATAGAATGAAAAACTACATAATCCCTAATATTAAGAACGTTAAACGTCTGTGTGTGTTTCTGTCTGTCTGTGCACTCCCCGCTGTACACGCAAAGGCTCCGGGACTAATCGACGCACCGGCAGCGGACGCGGACCGAAAAATTCGGAAAAATAGCGCGGTGCTCAAGTTTCGATCGGGTCGGGATTCCGACCCGGACCCGGGGAGTTATTAATCAACGAAAGTGTTTTAATTACGGACCGAAACCAAACTTGGAAAAGAAAGGAAAACCACAAATTTTCGCCTCCGGCAAGGGTTGCCGGTCTCTCGGGTCGGGGAACGAAAAGGCAGCGGGTTCGCCGCAGAGCAAATTAAGCGCCCCAAACCACATCGTGGGTTTTTAAACCGACCGGTATCTTCGGAAGTCGGGGGTCCAAAAATTCGGAAATCGGACAGACAGATTCAGGAGAGCATTTGCTTTCATAAATTCGAAAAATCATTTCAGTACGACGATTAGAACCGAAAAAATCCTTTAAAAATCGATCGATAAGAAATAATTTTTCATTTCTTTCGCACTGCGAACGCCAAATCGCAGACACGTTGCCAGACGATCGTCTGGATCGATTTTCCAGAGTCGAGGCGCATTTTCTCTGACGGAGGTCACGTGGGTTTCAACTGGGTTTTTTCAGAGGGGCGCCCCATCTCCGAATTTAAGGGGCGCAGTAATTCTTAACTTTTACAGGGCGACTCAAAATTGTTTCTGCTTTCAGAATATCTAAAAATTATTCTCATATCTGCATTACGAGCCGATATATTATTTAATTGTATAATTAATCATCATTATTCGTATAATTAAAGCAAAAGAAAGATTTCTATGACAGTGCCAGCTAGATATTATGATTTTAAGAAGTAGGCCGCGCCTAAAAACTGCATTACGAGTATTTTTAGGGAAAAACGGGCTTCGCCCGTTAGATTTTTTTTTTTTTTTTTTTTTTTAGTTTTAAGTTTTTCTACAGCTTACTGTCTTTGAACTAGAACTCAGGTAGTCTAAATAAGTTGTTTAAGGAAAAGCAGTGTCATCGCCCCCCCCCCCCCCCTGCTTTTTTCTTTTAATTGTGGTCCGTTTCTATAACTAAGAAACTATGTTATGGATTTCCAACAAACTGACCAAGCGGGGACCAAGGTCGGAGGTTCGTTCGGTTAGAGGTTTGTACTGTTGAATGTGCAAATTAAGGGACTATCCGGCGCGTGCGTAGCACGACCGGTATACGATGCCTAAAGCAGCGGGGACCCGGTTCGAGATTTTCTACAATTCGAGGCACCGATGTAAATTAGGGGCCCGCTAGCGGGCGGAGCCATCTAGTAATATAATAATAATCTAAATTTGAAACTTAAAAACTCCATCAAACGCGATAAATTGTGCACAATTGTCATTATACCAGGTGACAGTCAATGCAGAATTCATTTATATACACTACACACTTTTCCATCTATTGATACGATAACCATTTTGTCAGGACAAAATTAGCACTTGCCTATCAGCGAGCAATACTGAAAATTGGCGATTGACTTTATTGCCACCTAAAGGTAAAAATAAGCACTCGGCAATAAAACTTGAAAAACTGGCGATTAAAAATATGGAAAAAACTGGCCAAATGCAGGATTTTCTGATTTTCTTTTTTCCCTTAGTGTTTTTTCTGCATCTGTTTGACAAAATTCATGATTTTTCCTCATCGGATCGATGAAATTAATGATTTTTCTGCATCTGATGGGCGAAATTTACGATTTTTATGCACTCAATTGAAGAAAATCGTGATTTTTATGTGCCCACTTGACTAATTCGTGATTTCTTTCACCCACTTCATGAATTTGTGATTTTTACGTGCCCGTCCTACAAAATTCATGATTTTTATGCACACGATTGACGAAATTCATGATTTTTACATGCCTGATAAACGAAACTCATGATTTTTACACGCTCGATGGACGATTTTTTTTTCTGCACTCGACCGACGAAATTAAGTATTTTTATGCACCTGATAGACAAAATTCATGATTTTTATGTGCCGATAGAGGAAGTTAATGATTTTTACGTGCCCGATCAACTAATTTCTTGATTCTTATGTGCCCGTTTGAAGAATTTTAGGTGACTGATAAATGAAACTCATAATTTTTACACACCCGATTGATGAAAAAAAAAATTTCTGCACCCGACCGACGAAATTAAGGATTTTTATGCACCTGATAGACGAAATTCATGATATTTATGTGCCGATGGATGAAATTGATGATTTTTTCAGCGATCCTACAACGTAATTTGTGTTTTTTCAGCAATCATTTGACGAAATTCCTTTGATGAAATTAGTGTTTTTCACACGATCATTTGACGAAATCGGTGATTTTTTTTCTGCGAAGACTGATTATATTTTTTTAGTCTGCAGATGCCTTAAAAAGTCTGTGACACACGTCGCTGCATTGCACACATTCTGCCATGGGGCATCAAATGAATGAAATTCATCCTAAAGCATTGTTTTGTTTCTGGAAAAGAACAACCGTCAACTCATTGGCTGAGTTGTAAAGGACGAAATGTGTAGGCACTGAGTTCTACGGTGTATCGTGCATTCTTTTAAACATGTAACTTATCGGTTCAAAACCGTTGATGTATTTCAGAAACAGTTGTAATACTTTTGCGGGAGGGAAGGGTGCGAATTAATTTAAAAATGCAGCCATGTCAAAAATTATGGGGTCGGGGGAGTGTTTTGCCCACATTGCGATGAAACTTTTCTAAATTTTGATGACACCACTCATATGATATATCATTTGAATGGTATGTGACCGCTTTTTCATTTTATGCATCTCTGGGGTCCATCCCCCCAAGTGCAGCACTTTTCTAAATTTTGTACACACCCCTCATGTGATATATCATTGGAAAGGTCCTTGACCGCTTATTATGTTATGCATCTTCGGGGTCCATCCTGTCACTTCCCCCCTACTTTTCTAAATTTTGTTGACACCCCTCATGTCATATATCGTTGGAAAGGTCTGTGACCGCTTAATCATATTATGCATTGCTGGTGTCCCTGCCCCCACTTTGCCTTCCCCAAGGGGGGGGGTACTTTTCTAAATTTTGCACACACCCCTCATGTGATACATCGTTGGAAAGGTCTGTGACTGCTTAATCATATTATGCATCGCCAATGTCCATCCCCCCCTTTGCCCCCCCAAACGGGGCTCTTTTCTAAATTTTGTTGACGCCCCTCATGTCATGTATCGTTGGAAAGGTCTGTGACTGCTTAATCATATGCATCTCCGGTGTCCCACCCCTACTTTGCCACCCCAATTGGAGTACTTTTCTAAATTTTGCCAATGTTACTCATATGATATATCGTTGGAAAGGTCTGTGACCGCTGAATCATAATATGTATCTCCCGTGTCCATCCCCCACCCCAAGGGGGTACTTTTCTAAATTTTGCACACACCCTTCATGTTGCATATCGTTGGAAGGGTCTTTGACTGTTTATTCATGTTATGCATCTTCGGGGTCCATCCCGCCACTTCCCCCCCCCCCCAAGGGATGCACTTTTCTAAATTTTGTTTACAACCCTCATGTCACATATCGTTGGAAAGGTCTGTGACCTCTTAATCAGATTATGCATCTCCGATGTCCTCACCACCCCTTTGCCTCCAAGGGGGGTACTTTTCTAAATTTTGCACACACCCCTCTTGTGATATATCGATGGAAAGGTCTGTGACCACTGAATCATATTAAGAATCTCCCGTGTCCATCCCTCCTCTATGAAGTTCATCAAGCGACAGCAGAAAAAAAAAAATCTCATTTTCCATTCAATCGTTGCAATTGGCGATTGTGACTATTAAGTTTGGCAATAAAGTCAATCGCCAAATTTTCAGTATTACTCGCTGAGTGGTGAATGCTTATTTTTTGCTATATCACAAACTGTATTTAGATGCACTATAATGACAAAATCGTTATTGGATCAGTAGATGGAAAAGTGTGTAGTGTATATAAATGCATTTTGCATTAACTGACATCGTATAATGACAATTGTGTATGATTTATCACTGTTGTGCCATGGTTTTCTATTTACTGGCACAACAGCGCTAAATGTGTCAGATTTATTTGAATTATTCTGAAAAAGTTTCAAACATTTTAAATGAATGTTATATGAATAGCTATGAATTTTATTTTTATGGTACTATCAAGTTGTTTGCCATCAAATTTTGACGGGTTCCATCTAGTATATTGTAAAATTCATTTATTAAAGGCCTTACAATTATTGTAAAATATGTTTCGATAAACCTAAAGCTTTCATAGTTATTTTTCTAATTAATAATCCCAATACTGAAGTAGAATATATAAAGTCTGCTCTATAGTATTTCATCTCACTTTCATTATCCTCTCTGCAATTAATACTAAATTGTTAACATTGGTTGAGGTTAATATTTACGTATTAATAATTAGTATAAAATGGTAGTTCATTATTATTATTATTATAATACATAGAAATATGACTACAAAATTGTAAGCGTGGCCCTTAAACCTCACTTCTCCACCAGACTTTCGCTCTTACAGAAATTTTAGTGAGTACTATACTACTTACTGCATTATAGCATTCATTAATGTTTTCCATTTGTTTGATTTTGTATCTGCAAAATAAAAATGTAAACAAACAATGACCTATCTACTATAATATATAAAATACAAACAGAAATTTCGTTCCGACTGCTTATAACATGAGTTCTGCTGAATGGTTTTTGATGGAACTTGCACTGTTCGACAGATAATTTTTCAGGGAAGGTTTTAGTGTATAACACAACATTTTATGTAGATTAGTTATAGAATTATTATGGAAAATTCTGTTATTTTGGAGGAAAAGATTACCACTGGTTATTTTTTGGCAACCATTGTCATTGGTGAAAGAATTGAAACTGTTATATAATTTAGAAAATAATACAAACAGCTCAAAAATAAAAGAAAAACTTACTAATTTTATTTAAAATAAAATAAGCAAAAGTTTTGATGAAAAATAATGTTATAAAACGAAAATATTTAATTTATACGTGAAGGGGAGTGTTCCCAATGCTTAAAAAATTATTCAATGTGAAATATTGCAATTGAAACAATATTTGGCAATTTATATAGCTTGTGTCAAGTTAAGAAAAATGCATCTGAAAGTTTTATTAGATAAAATCTGAGTAACAATTTTATTTTTGAGTTGTTCTTTATTTTTTAATTTAATTTTTATTTTTATCTAACTCCTGCGTCATGTGACTTACAGAAGAAACTAGTAGATGTAATTATAAAAATGACTGTAATTCTGACTCACATGTTATTTATTTATTTACGATTTTGAGTTTACTCTTGTCGCCAAAAAAGGCATAAGCACGACATCGGTCAGAATAATGGCACAATAATGCATGTTCATAATAATGGTGTTTTTTCAAGTGTACGACATTTTTGGAGTAATTTTTTTATACTCAAATGTAAATTATATAAATAACAGTTAATATTATAAAAATAGTGTCAAATATTTCAATTTTAGTGTAAACGTCTGCGACACACTAATTATTATCACACATTAAAAAAAATTTTCACCATTCATTTCTTTTAAGTTTTCTTTGCATATCTTTTATTCTTTTTGAAGGTTTTTAGACATGTTGCACTAATCTTCTGTAATCGGGTCACCCGTCAATTGGCATATTTACTACATTGTTGGAAAATTCTTTCATATTTGAAGGGGTCTCTTGATGGTGAATCCAATTGCAGCAATTTATATTCAGCGATTAGTAAATTTATGGTTTTTCATTATGAAACAAGCGGACAAAAGAATATTTACTATTACGTATTTTCCATCTACAGTTATTTTACTAATCACCAAAAAAGCAATACTTGCAATGTACGAAAAATACTTTGAAATGTCAACGGTAGCCAGTAATTTTAACCTAGATAAGAAAAAAGTACTTGGAATTCAAATTAGATAAAATTTTGATTATTATAAAGCAATTTCGGCTAATGCAAAGCCCTAGCCGCTAAACTTAGTGACAAATTAACAGATTATGTACATAATGGGGTTTATTTAGACAACAGACTGGAGAATAATGTAAATTTGAAAATAAAAGAAATAGCAAGCCTATTTATTTCGTCGAGTTATTATGCTCATTAGAGAAAGGCACAAAAATCTTCTGTTCAAGACTTCACAAAAAAGATTATTACTAAACATTTTGCATAACTAACTTTATTTATCATTCTCAAGGAGTTTTATTGGTGAAAGATCTATAATTCAGTAGACAGCAATTTGACATTATTTAATGGATAGTTTAGCGTGTATTTAACTTCATTTTGTAGCTAAATCTGGTACATTTGTAACTATATCGTTGCAAAAACTTCTAAAGTTTGACTCCAAAGTTAGCTGTGGACACCATTAAGGTAGATTAGGAATATTTTATTTGATGCATATTAGAAGATTATTTTTTTACATGAATCAGTTATCGAGGTTTTTTCCAGGTTAATGGTTACATGATTACAATTGGTATATAAAATGAAAAAGCAGTGAAAATAATGTTATTTTAATTTTATTCAAACAATTCAGCTTTAAAACCCCTCTTTTTTTATGATTCACATTTCTTTTAAATATGAAAGTTAAACACTGTTCTTTGTGTCCAAATAATTTATTACATTTTTCACTGCATTTATCTGCTGGAATACAAAGAGAGAAAATTGTACTAGACCTGCCAGAAGATGAGTATATTACGAAATATGTAACCTAGAGTGAGATTGTATTTAAGCTACAAGAACCACACATAGCACAAAACTGAGAGGCCCGGAGTTCAAGAACTAACAAACGAAAATGAATAACCTGAACATTATTAAAGTTCAATGGTCAATCTCTGCAATGATTGCAATGCTCTCTGTTTTAGTAGTGTTGTGACTCGGAAAACATTTTCATTTCTGTTGGTCACAAAGGCCACATTTCTCTACCAAATTCTATTATAAATCATCAAATTAAAGAATTTCTTTTTAATACCCTGAATTTTGTATAATGCATAAAATAAGATAACACAATAGCATCCGCACTGTATTTATCAATGTGAAATGACTTTCCAGGTGAAGATCCATATTATTTGAAAATACATGGTCGAATTCATCATTTCGTTTGATCTAAGGTTCATTTGGAAAATGGACCAGCGCAGCGGGCATAGCCCGCTAGCAATCCATACTATCTTTGGTCCAAAATTTTGTGTATTAGGAGACTATTTTTGATATCAACTTAAAATCCCCCACCCTTTTTTTTTAAATTCTAAAATGATATTCACATTGTATTTACTCAAAATATGAAAGAAACTATGCTAGAGAACCATCCATACATTTAGAAAAATTTTATTAAAATAACACCAGAAAAAAATCAATTCATATATATATTTTTTAAATGAATTTATCAAAATTTTTCGTAGTAATTTTTTTTTTTTTAATCTAAAAAAGTCTAGATTATATTTGAGTCATTTGATAGGTCATGTTATTTTATTTTTTAAAGAAAGATTTCAAATTTTTAGGAAGATATAAATTATAGCTTGTCAAGTGTGTTTATTAAGATGAGCATTTTCAAAATTTTACCATTATTAAGTCTACAAAGATGTAAGAAAAATGTACAAACAAACTTCATACTTTCCCGAATTCATATAAACTTAAAGTAGATACCAGAAGAAAAATATATATCTTTCACATTCAGAAAAACATTAAGTCTAATGTAACATATTTGTTATTTTATAGGAAACAACTCACAAACGAATATCCCCACCCACACAACCTCCTCTTTTAATTTGCCTATAAAACATTAATACTTGTAAAGCTGTTTGTAAAGAAAAGTTATTAAAAGTACAGTAAAACATGGTGAAAATGGAAACTGTCTATAACAAATTCCTGTCTCTCACATTGAAAATTTTCTTTTTCCCAGCAAAAAGAATACAGTACAATTTTAACTGCTACAGTGGAAGGAAACCTGTCTAAATGAATTATTTTTCTGCCCCCAGTAATTCTATTTCCATGGGTTTTACAGTACAATGTAAAATGGCTTTTTATATGAAGCATCGTCTGGTAAACTTTATGTCATGTTATTTTAATCTTATCGCTGAATGAGCTACCTGAAATTTTTAGAAAATAAGACAACTTAATTACATTTTTAGAAATATTTTTTATTGTAATTTCTAATTATTATGAGTGTATAAATATGAAACAGAAAACTTTAAAAACAATTATTTTACCTCTTAAAACAATGTAGTTCATTCAAATGCATTATCCAAGATGAAAATAATCAGCTTTATTGATTAATAAACATTTTTAAGGAACATTTAATACAAAAGGTAAGTTTTATTATCACAGTTGAATGAATATGATATGCTTAAAAGTTTTTAAAATTACTTTGATTTATTCAATTGGCATGTGTACAAGTGCATAGAAAAAATCTCAGGATGGAAACAGAAGCCATGAGCAAATGTAAAAATAAGATTCAATGCAAATAAATACCCATTCAATATAAGATTTTAGGAAGAGATAACCAACTGTTAATGAAATATAATAAGCAATTATCTCAATACAAGCAACTCTAAAAATTGGCAATTAATACTAGTAATACTTGATAGGCAACTCATTTCTTGAAGAATAAAATGCTTAAAACTTTACTTAAATGTAATTTCTAATTTATCTAATTCTAATCAAAGCTTGTATTTGTTTTATAATTCTGTAGTAAACATTATGACAAAGATGCCCAACTTGCATCCCAGCATCAAAATAATGTAACCTAACATAAAATCAAAATTTTTCTTAAAACATTGATATATTATGTACTTATTTATTATTTTAAACTGCAAACTGTTAGAGTATACTTATTAGAAATTGTCACAATGAGCTTAGGGTACACTTATTCGTGAGCAAATGTATTCTACTGACTTCATTATACGTTTGTACAATCAGCATTTAAAAAAAAAAAGTCTTTCCAGCCTGTACCAGGAGGAAAAGGTAGCTTTCATGGTCCATGTTTTTAAAAATTCAACTCATTTTACTCAAACACTTTAAGCTAAAATGCTTGAAACCCGATTATAGAAGATTCAAACTTGGTTTTCGTTAATATTGAATTTGAATGCAAATTTCAACATGAGAGTTACAGCATAATAAAAATCATATTGTTTCAAAATGCCAGCCACCCTAGAATTTCAAACTGCCATATCTCAGCCATTTTTTAAGCCAAAACAAAAAATGTTCCGGAATTCTTGTATCCCGATTTAACAATTAACAGAAACAACCTTTTCAATTTATAATTCCTTATACATCTTTTTGAATTTAAAAAAAAATTTAACTGGCTGTCATTTTGAAACAAGATGGCGCATGAAGCTGGCCAACAAACTCTGTCGAGACCTTGGTATGTTCTGTACACATGATCAGTCACATTCATATCGGTTCATAAATATGAGAGTTACAACATAACAAATATCAGATTGTTTCAAAATCTCAGCCACCCTGGAATTTCAAACTGCCATATCTCAGCCATTTTTTAAAATATAGTCAAAACAAAAATGTTCCAGAATCCTTGTATAATGTTCTAACACTTAACAGAAACATTTTTTTTTCAATTTATAAATTTTTTGTATATCTTTTTGAATTTTTAAAAATTTAAAACATTTTAACTGGTCACCATTTTGAATCAAGATGGCGGATGAAGCTGGCCAACGAACTCTGTCGAGACCTTGGTATGTCCTATACACATACTCAGTCACATTCAAATCAGTTCATAAATAAGAGAGTTACAACGTGACAAATATCAGATATATATATTATATAAATCAACATTTGAACGGAGGGTGGTTTTGGTGTATGGGGGTCATGATCGGTGAAAATATACAAACTTTTTTTGGAATTGCTTTCCTCCAAATGGCTGCAATAGGTAGCTTTTTGTATTTAAAACTACCTAAATAAGAACACCCCAAACTATTGCCAAATTGTTGCAGGGGAAAAAAAACTAAAACAGCCATTTGATTAGAAATGATGTCTTCTTTAAATTTATATATATAAGTTTTATAAGCTTACATTTACTTGATGGTTGCACATGTAGTTATTTAAAAGGTGTGGTTGAAGTGAAAGATTTCATTACTTATCTCCTGTCTAGAGGGAAAGATTGATATATTAGAATAAGCAAAATAATGAGCCATAACACAATGAAAGGTTACTGGTATTATTGATGGCCATCCTCAGCTCTAGACAAAATATTCCATTGAGATGTTTTGTTGTAAAAGCTATTACTTATTAATTCAGATCAAATAAATAATTTAAAGATGAAGTATTCTACCTAAAAAAAACTTATGTTCTCATACATTTATCTATTGTTGAAAATTTATTTATATAAATGCAAATCACTGATGCTATAGGATTATTACTATAGTAAGATCATATTTTTATATTTCTCAAATTTAGTTTCTCACCATGTACAACAAAAGTTACAGATGCATTAATTTCCCCTTCTATTTACAGTTTATTTATTGATCCCCCCAAAAGTACATAGATGAAATCTTATCAAACCAGAAAATAAATATATTTGAAAAAGAGATTAATTTTCAAGAAGTGCAAACTAATACATGTAGCAATTTCATCTCTAGTAAGAATTTATAAGCAAATTTTATGCTATTTAGTAATAAATCTAAAAGTACACTTTATAATATTATTACACAAATTAATTATTCATTAGGGGTTAAAAAATATTTTTTTTGGAATTAAACTATAAGTAACTAAGAAAATATTTAAAAAAATAATAAATGGTGTCCACATAAAACTAGTAACATTGTAGACTAACAAAACAACTACAATTATAAAATATGTAAAATATTTTGTAATTATTTCGAAAATTCTGAAGAAGTAAGCATCTTTTTGATTTACAATGACAGATAAACTAATAAATCATTTGCAAATTTTAGAATTTAAGTTGTTAAATCTGGATTTTTAAAAGTATATAATTTACTAAAAAAATTATAAAGAATAAAAACCTACAACAATCTATATAGTCCAGGGGAAATGTGCATGTTACCTTGCAAAAGGTCGGGTAGAAGATTTTATTTTTTTGACTTGTATATAATAAGGCCAGCATGGAAAAACCGAATTATCCAACAAAATTTCTTAAGGGAGAATTTTCTGTGGCCAAAAAACACCAAAATTTTGGGACTTTTATTGTTGTTTTTTAAATATCTCGAGACCCATTGCCGTAGCGTATTATTTGTTAATTACAATTTTAAAGAGGACAAAATTCTCTACAACTTTCATATTTACAACTTTCTTATACACTCAGTAGCAAGTGCAGTACGACATTTCAAAAATAAGAGAATTTTTTCAATGTCCTTAAAAACCGTGAAAAACGTAGTTTTGTCCCAACGCGCGACGATTCAAATGTTCCCCACGGATGTAATGATGTATGCCAACTTCTACAGATTGACAGCAGAAAATTATCTATTATTTGCACACTCTCTTCTTCATTTTCGTCACAACAGACATATTTTAAATTCAATAAATCTATATAATTTAGTAAGTAGGGGAGAGTGTGGATGACTAAGACAATTTTCATATTTAGACAAAAACTCTAAGTATATACAATTGTTAATTTTAAAGTATTGTTTAAAATAATATTTCAGTATTTAGTAACTTATTGGCACGGCAGTTTCAATAAAAAAAAAATCTTGTTTAATTTTAATAATTATTTTTATAATGCATGCAAATGTTCATTTTATTCCATAAACATTTTATTCTATAGTACAATGGTATATTTTATTTACCGATTATTGATGAGATATGTTTTAATGTATTACTGTTTTAAGTATATCAAACATTGGATTGTAGTTCTATATAAAAAGAGGGACTCAAAAAATAAATATATCTTATGTAACAAATATTTTTACCTTGTAAAATATCTACAATAAAAATGACATTTCATTAACTAATATTATGCATTTATATCTCTTGTAAAATTTAAAAATTCTATCAATAAAATATTATTAAAAATTTTCAAAATATTAGTTTTAATAAATATTGTCAATATTTTCCCACTTTTATTATATAATTATAACAAGAAATTATAACATTTTAGCGTGCAAAAATATATAACATTTTAAGATTTTATCTATTAAATGCTTTAAAGCTCAAACAGAAGAACTTGTGGAAAAATACACTTTGTGGAATATTGTAATCTTTTGTAATATGTACTGTTTTGAAACTATATCTGTTGAATTATCTCAGTGCTACCATCTATCAAATGAAATACCGAGTTATTTATGATTGTAGACCATATAAACATTTTTGTTGTTATACATTCATTCCCTATCTCATTCAAGTACACTTCCCCTACACAATAAAGTAAGGTAAGCAATATGACTGCATAAGCTAAATGAAAAAATGTATTTTAATACTGATAATTTCTACGGGATATTTAACAATATTTTTGTCTCTTTGATGGGGCTGTTGAAGGATTATTAGCGTTCAGTTTCCTCGATAGAAGATATATCAAGTATCATGGTTCTTCTAAAGCAGGGGTTCCCAAACTTTTAGACCGACATACCACTAAATCGAAGTTCATACTTTCGCGTACCACCAGATAAAAAACGTAAAGCTAATATAGAAAAACCTATAAAAAGGAACCGGCCTAAAACGAAATATATCTTCGGTCTTTCCTGTTTCCGTCATAGCAGGTTTTATTGTATTTAAAAATGAATAATTACATAACTAAATTGGTACTAAGATTGGCTGCTTTGTAATAACATTCAAGTAAAAAGTAGTATCACCATTCAATTTTAATAATGCATACAATATAAAAAAAATGTTTTGGTATAGGAAAAAACATTTGGTATAGGCTAATTTGCTTCTATCGCTAATAAAAAGGGTGGACTTGTTTTATGAAGCACAGCTTCCTCATGTCTGGCTCAATTAGGTAGTTTTAGTCATAAGTCACATTCGATGTTTACTTTATTCGTGTGTTTGTTTTTGATGTAACGAAGGGGGGGGGGGGGGAGCACATTCACAGATATATGTTGTGCTAAACACAAGCAGACTTTGACGATATCAAACGGTACTCTCATATTCTTGCCAATAAAAAATCTGTGACGTTCATCTTTTTGAATGTGGACTCCAGTAATCCATCACATGAGAGCTGAATAAGTTCACTTCTTTCCTCTATCGTGAGATACAGTGGTAGGGTGTCTCATATGATATGCTGCTTTCTGTATTTTATTCCACGTACCAGTATCGGATTTCTGCGTACCAGTAGCAAGAGCTTTCTGTACCAGTACTGGTACGCGTACCATAGTTTTTACCAATCCCTGCTCTAAATGTATCTTTTCTTTTTTTCTGGCAGTTATTTGTCACCCGTCCCCTCTTCCTTATACCCACTCTCTATAATAGAGCGGGTATGTAAGTTAGAAAAATAGCCTCATTTTTGAAAAGCCGTTAATATATAATATTAGTTAATGAAATGTCATTTTTATTGTAGATATTTTATATGGTAAAAATACTTGTTACATAAGATATATTTATTTTTTGAGTCCCTCTTTTTATATAGAACTACAATCCAATGTTTGATATACTTAAAACAGTAAAACATATCTCATCAATAATCGGTAAATAAAATATACCATTGTACTATAGAATAAAATGAACATATGCATGCATTATAAAAATAATTATTAAAATTAAACAAGATTTTTTTTTATTGAAACTGTCGTGCCAATAAGTTACTAAATACTGAAATATTATTTTAACAATACTTTAACATTAACAATTGTATATACTTAAAGTTTTTGTCTAAATATGAAAATTGTCTTAGTCATCCACACTCTCCCCTACTTACTAAATTATATAGATTTATTGAATTTAAAATATGTCTGTTGTGACGAAAATAAAGAAGAGGGTGTGCAAATAATAGATAATTTTCTGATGTCAATCTGTAGAAGTTGACATACATCATTACATCCGTGGGGAACATTTGAATCGTCGCGCGTCGGGACAAAACTACCTTTTTCATGGTTTTTAAGGAAATTGAAAAAATTGTCTTATTTTTTAAATGTTGTACTGCGCTTGCTATTGAGTGTATAAAAAAGTTGTAAATATGAAAGTTGTAGAGAATTTTGTCCTCTTTAACATTGTAATTAGCAAATAATATGCTACGACAACGGGTCTCGAGATATTTAAAAAACAACAAAAAAAGTTCCAAAATTTTGGTGTTTTTTGGCTACAGAAAATTCTCCCTTAAGAAATTTTGTTGGATAATTCGGTTTTTCCATGCTGGCCTCATTATATACAAGTCGGAAAAAAAAAATCTTCTACCCGACCTTTTGTAAGGTAACGCCTTTTTTTGGTACATTTCCCCTGGACTAATAACAAACATTTTAAAAGTTTTTATTAGCATTAACCACAGCATGTTCAAGGAAGAAGGGGGGGAGGGGGGATAACCTCAATAAAATAAAGCTATAAAACTTATCAACTTATAAAACAAATAATTTCATCTATGCCTTCATATAATATTGCAAAGATAAAATGGCCTGAAAAATCTTATTAAATTAGAATTATATGCGAAATTAGTGTTTCAATAATTGTTTCATTTAAAAAAAAGTGCATACATGAAATCTTGTTTTTAGTGAAATTTTATACTTAAATATGGTTGATAAGAAGCCTTTGAGCTGAAGTCATAATGCTAACAAGAAAATCAATGTATACCAAAGATGCTGGAGAGATTAATTTGAAACAGAATTTTATATATCCCAGATAAATTTATAGATTCATGGTATTTCTCAAAATATACAAGGTCAGTGATATGAAAGATTTAAAAAATCTATAAGACCAGGAAGAGATAATTTCTAAGGTCATCAAATTAACCTGTATAACAAAAATTTGATGAAATATTCAAATCTTCACATTTGTAAGCAAGGAAAATTAAAAAAAGGTACATACCAAGATAAGTAAGTATCTATATAGATTTGCCATACTCAATATAATTTGCCAGACACAATCACACTTTTCAAATTTAATTAGAATAATAAAGAGAATGTGCTTCCATTTAACTACATTGAATCCAGTTGTAAACGTGAATTCAATCATATTAATACACTTCCAAGGATCAATGCAAGCCTTTTCTCGAATTCCCATTTTATGAAAAATTAAAATTTATTATGGAAGATCAAAAGC
Organism: Maratus michaelseni; assembly: GCA_963931845.1. Classification (NCBI taxonomy): domain Eukaryota; kingdom Metazoa; phylum Arthropoda; class Arachnida; order Araneae; family Salticidae; genus Maratus; species Maratus michaelseni. The sequence continues at coordinate 45,565,563 of OZ007591.1, forward strand.
AATTAGTTGAATGCAAACTATGCATTTACTTACTTCTTTAAAGTCCTTTTTTAAAAATTTTATTTTCTAATGAGCTTGTGAATTATATATTTAATCCAAACGAAAAATACATATATATATATAAAGAAATCACTTTTATGGAATATAAGTTTGTGAAGAGACTCCGTTTGAGACATGGAATTTTGCAGAGGAACCTCTTTTATTATATATTTTGTAAAGAGGCCTGAAAAAGGACTTAAATTTTGCTTCATTCTTAACACATGTGCAATCAATGATTCGAAATTCGAGGCATTTCGAATTCTGTTCTCAGTTACTATCAACAAGAATTGACATCCTTTCAATTTCTGTTTGTATTTGAGACTAGAGTCAAAGAATGTAAATAAACATGCGAATGTCATTGGCAGAAAATTTTAATGAGCTAAATAAAACCAATTCTTATTTTGTTTTCCATTTACTCATATAAACTCCGAAAGTATTATTAGATAATAAATCATAAAATCAATATTTTTGTATACCAATCAATAGATATTTTGCTTGAAAAAAATATATTATTAAAAATTATGTTGATTCGAAATTGGTCAATAAGCTGGTAGAAGAAAATTAAATTAGTCTGTCAATGATTTTATTGTTTTTTTCAACAATTCTGAATTAAATGACCCATTGTTTATAAAATTAATTTATTCATATTTTGTGATATGTAAATGAATCAGCAAATTTTTTACAGAAAAAATTTTGGTTAAGTACTTTGTTCACAGACACTTTCAAATTTTATACTAGTCTGCTTGTCACTGATGTGAATTGATGTCATTTCATTGTGCTTGCAAAATATGATTCTGGGTGCTGTAACATCATCATGTGTGCTAAAAATGAATACAAATTTTACACCTACATTCAATATTTTGCAAACAAAAATTGGCATGATGGGATGTGCTTATAAAGAAACATAATAAGCAAGTAGCCTAAAGAACAAGAAAGCAAAGCTACATCCAGTATATTTACACAAATTTAAAATAGAATAACTTTAAGCCTATGTATTTCTTATGTTGACTACTTAATGAAAAACTGTTTATTTTAAACAAACTTTTTAGAGGATTGATATTCCAAAATGTTTATTACTTTCTCAATGATAGTTTGCAACAGCCAACTTTAAAAAATTTTCTATGAACCAAAACAACATTAGCAGTTGTCAATGTAGCAATTAATCAGAAATTAATATATCAACAATCTTCAGTTAAAATATATCCAAAAATCTTTTCTCAGTTATTTTCAATTCAATTCAAATAGTTAAAATGTCACAGCCAAAAGTAACAAAATTTAATATTGATTTCAGTGAATAGGAAATATGTTAACTAAAGATATGGGCATTAACCATTTGCAAAAGAAATAACTGTACATATTTAAAAAATTATCATTTATTAAAAAAAAGAAAAAGGGAGAAAAAAACCTAATGATAAAAGTGAAATTACATTTGTAAAATTAGTTTAAAATAATTTAAACAGTTAAATTAAGAAAAACTGTATAAAAATGTTATTCTTATTAGTTAAAAAATAAGTATCCTATACACAGGCTTGAATGGAACTTTGGTAACATTAATTTCACTTGTTAGTATAATTTTATCCATAAAATAGAACTTTATCTTTAGATTTAGCATTAATAAATGTCCTTTTAATGTTTTCAAAAACTTTATCAGCATTTAATGTAGCATCTATCCAGGTATGGATGCCTCTCTTTTTATAGTAATCTACTAGGGGTTGAGTCTGTTTGTGGTACACTTGCAATCTTTTATGAAGAGCTTCAGCAGTGTCGTCAGACCTTCGAATTAATGGCTCACCAGTTATCTGTAAAATAAAACAAACAAATACATTTTTTAGACCATAAATGAAAGATAACAATAGTTACCACTAATAGCTAGAAAAGAACATACTTTAAAATAGAAATGGATATGAGTTGACACGGTTGTTATGTAATAGGGACAAGATTTTAAAATATCTATTTCGTTTTTCTCTCTCTTTCAGAATGACAACTGAGTTTATATGAGTACATTTATCCCACTATCTTTGTTTTGTTTCATTTTCGGCATAGTCACTTTGCATGCATCTTTATCAGACAAATCAAAATTTTTAGCTAACGTATCTACAAAACTTAATGAAAATGATATGAACTATATCACGTTCTTGAATCCTAAATTCACTTTACTTTGAAAATCATAAATAAATTTGTAAAACAAAATTCAAATTAAATTACTAAAAGGTGTTTTTTATTACACACTGTACAAACAATATATAAAACCTAGTACTTTTGAACACTAACATGTTCATCATCAGGTTAAAAATGTTACAAAATAGAGGTCAAGTTCACTGCTTTATAGTTGATGGACTGTCCCAAATGTGAAAGGAGGAGGGGAAGCCATGTTGCTTCAGACTGTTCTATACTTTAAACTGGAGTGGGGATTTATGTTACTCCCAGCAAATTGTACCAAATCCTTGGGATATTGTATGATAATGTATCATTACACATAAATGTACTTCAATGTAGAATTTCTATTGACTCCATAATCAATAATTTTTGATAACCTGATAATTTCCTAATGATTTTAGCTTCTTTAAAATCTATTATAATATCTTGTTCTTTTTGTAGTTTAGAAATCGCTGTTTGACTTTGATTTAGTATTTCTTTGCGGCATTTTGTTTCCAGGGATGCCACTTTCCGTGATTTCTGAGGAAAACAATCATGATTTTTGTCAAGTGATCGTGAAAAAACCCTGCGATTTTCAGCAAATGATCACAAATAAAACTGCAAAGTAAAACCACGATTTTCGGAAAAACATCTTTCATCAAATAAAACAAATAATATTTTCATAATTTTAATTTAGCAAATATTGAATTGATTATCAACTGACAATTTGTGTCACAAGAAGAAAATATATTTGGTTTACCATTCTGGTAATTTCCTCACTTAGGAGTGGAGCTCCATTTCTAGAAGTTTATAATTTGATATTAAATAAAGAAATTTCCTTCATACACTAAATAATTTGTGTCTTCAATGTGTTCTACTTATGGGTGAGTGTTATTTTGGTTTTATGTTGCAGAAAATTTTCAAAATAAAAAAATTAAAATAATTTATTTACATTTTATTATGGAATTTTTAAGATCAGCATAATCTTATTAAATATTAATTCTGAAATTTAGATAGATATCAGAAATCCATTTACAAAGGATCTTCAAAAAATTTTCACTTTAACTTTAAAGCTGAATTTTCATTATTTTTCTTATATTAAGTAATTCATTAAATTCCTTTAAATTAATTTTTATTTGCAATGTACCTACTTTACATCCGGCTATATGGTGAGGTTTTGGAATAATATGTTTATATATTTTTGCAAACTTATTTTTACGTTCTGATTCACTCTGGTGCTGGTTGCTGGTGAATCAACTTTTATTTACATTTTTATATAACCAGTTTTATCCCAAAATTTCATTATAGCAGACCTGCCAACCTTTGAAAATGAGAAATAGTAGCACACCAAATTCAAATTTATCTGAAGGTTGGTTGGTTGGTGGCTGTTTTTTACGCTGTAAATTTTAAGCGAGCAAATACTAATCAATTAAACACATGTGTATATCCATAAGAACACAAAGTATTTTTGAACACAAAGTATTGCTATTCTTTTTGTTGCGGGTGGGATTGATTAAACATAATTATTCCTATTCAATTAATGTGCTGTCCACTCCTAAGCCAAATTTCTGAACGTCACAGTGAATTTTCTGAAAGATTCCAAGGCGGTTGGGGGGAGGGGTGATGGAACTACGGGTATATCTTCCAGAGAAAAATGTCTGAGTTACAGTCCTTCATCAGGTCAAGTAAGCTGATACAACCAGGAGTGGGGGTGTCCACTCCCACCACTTTTTTTTGCGCCCCTTTGACGAAATTTGCATTTTTTCGCGATCTTTTGACGAAATTTGCAGTTTTTTTCGAGATCTGTTGATAAAATTTGCGTTTTTTTTCGATATTTTTTGACAAAATTTGCCGTTTTTCGCAATGTTTTTGACGGAATTTGCCGTTTTTACGTGATTCTCTGACAAAAGTCACGTTTTTCCCGCGATATGTTGACAAAAATTTGTCGTTTTTTCGCGACCTTTTGACGAAATTTGCCATTTTCCGCAATGTTTTTCATGAAATTTGTCGGTTTTTCGCGATCTTTTGACGAAATTTGCCATTTTTCGCAATGTTTTTGATGAAATTTGTCGTTTTTTCACGATTTTTTGACGAAAGTCACGTTTTTCCCGTGATCTTTTGACGAAATTTGCCGTTTTTCGCAATGTTTATGATGAAATTTGCCATTTTTTCGCGATCTTTTGACGAAATTTGTCGTTTTTCGCAATATTTTTGACGAAACTTGCCTTTTTTTGCAATGTTTTTGACGGAATTTGCCGTTTTTTGCAATGTTTTTAATGAAATTTGTCGTTTTTTCGCGATTTTTAGACGAAATTTGCCGTTTTTCGCAATGTTTTTGACGAAATTTGCCGTTTTAGTGCGATTTTTTGACAAAAGTCACGTTTTACCCGCGATCTGTTGACAAAAATTTGTCGTTTTTTTTGCGATCTTTTGACGAAATTTGCCATTTTTCCCCAATGTTTATGACGAAATTTGCTGTTTTTTCGCGATCTTTTGACGAAATTTGTCGTTTTTTGCAATATTTTTGACGAAATTTGCCGTTTTTTCGTGATTTTCTGACGAGTCACGTTTTTCCTGCGATCTGTTGACAAAATTTGCCGCTTTTCGCAATGTTTTTGACGAAATTTACCATTTTTTCGCAATTCTCTGACGAAAGTCACGTTTTTCCCGCGATCCTTTGACAAAATTGGCGACTTTTCTTCGAACAAAAGACGAGATTGATTTTTATCGACGATCATTTGTCGAAATACCGATACATTTAATGTCCGAATTCTCAGATTTATGACTGATTTATTATTATTTTTTTTTTTTTTCGGAAATCATTGCCTTAATTTTTGGAAAATTCGGACCAGAATCACCCCTGAACGATCTTTTGACGAAATTCGCATTTTTTCAGCAATCAGTTGAATGAAATGCACGTTTTTTCGGCGATACTTTGGAGAAATTTGCTTTTTCCCACCAAATTTTTGACGAAAGTCGCATTTTTTTAGCGATTCTGTAATGAAATTCGCATTTCTTAGCTCGATCTTGTGACGAAATTCTTGATTTTTCGCGCGATCCTGTGACAAATTCGTGATTTTTCAAGTGATCCTGTGACAAAATTCGCTTTTTTTTTTTTTCAGAAAATCGTAGATTTAGACAGGTTTTCGTAGCATCGTAGTTTGTGGCTCAAAATCGTAGCAACTACGATTTTTTCGTAACAGTTGGCAGCTCTGTTATAGACATGAAAGTAAACAAGAGAAACAATAGGTAAGTGTGATCGAAGATCGCTCAAAGGGTTTTGTTTAATATTGCTTTCAAAACACTTTATCCTTAATAAATCCAAATAAATTAAATTTAGCAACAAAAAAAAAAAAAAAAAAAAAAAAAAAAAGAGTTATGTTTTTTATAAAATAAAAATTTACAGGTTTATTTTTTTGTTTTTTCGAATATCTAAACCAGCCCGCTATTATATTCTGTCATAATAATATCTGTCATGCAGACTAAATGCGATATTTAATAAAAAATAATTTCAAAATTAAACATGTTGTACACCTTCAAAATGTTAAAATATGCGAATATTTCCATAATCGGATTTTTACCATGATTCAATATGTTTCTCAAACTCATATATTTACTATTCTCTATTACTCATATTGATACTCGCTTTGTATTATTCTCAAACATTTGAAAAATTCGTTAAACTTCCAATATGACATCAGATTTTCTTTTTAATTCTCTAATAACGTGATATTAATCTGCTTTGTGTACATACACATATTCATACTCCTTGTATTATTGAGAAATCTTTGAAATTTTCCGTTTTATTACCACTATGACGTCAATCGTTTTTATTTCATATTAATCTTTTTTTCAATTGGTAAAACTTTTTATTTCATTTTCATTTTTCATGTGGAAATCATTCAATAAAAATTTAATTATTGTAGAAAGAATTTCCGTGTGGATTTTTAATTTTTGGCAACTGCTATAACGAAAAATGTTTAAATTTAATAGGCTGTTAGAATTTTGGTTTTTTATCTGTATTTATTAAAATAATATGATTTTTTCAAATTTTATTAATTTGAGCTTCATAGCTTGGTATTCAGATATATATATACAAAGTTTCAACTCTGTAAGTTACATAGTTTCTGATAATGGCTCTGTGACGGACAGACAACGGAGCGGGAGTAATAGGGTTTCGTGAGATGAATGAAACCCTAAAAAGAACAAAAAGTCATGCATCCAACATAGATTATGAAATACTTTCCGTCACTAACGCGCGTATTCTGATCAAACACTTATCGCTCACAACTCCCTTTCGTCCGCAAATTTACGAATGACGGCTAGATTCGCGAGTAAGATCAAACATGCGGAAGGTTTTTCTCTTGTAGAGCGCTCGCAAATGAGAGCATCACGTGATCAGTATTTGCGGACGGTTAGAAGTAGCCGTAAGTCGTTCGTAAGAGGAAAATCAAATATGGCAGACAACATAGCGATAGAAAACCATGTTAGGCTTGCCATTCCAGTTTTGTTTATACTAAATAATGCCGTTTATGGCTAATAAATATTACAATTTATGAATTACTCATATACAGGTATGTGAAATGTTTTTAAGTGTTATTATGTTATCTTATATGTTGTATTATGATGAATATTATAGTGATGAATGTTATAGCTTAACGCTATTTCTAGAACTCTTATAAAACCTTCATAAGTCATTATTAAGATAAGACATGTTATTAAAATCTTGGTGTTGACAGTGTAGACTTTCTCGACAGAGTTTCTCATGTGAAGTGCTGTCGTGTCCATTGAAAAATAAGTGTTTACCTTTATAAAATTACTACAGTTTCTAATAATTTAATAAGATTTTTGTCAATTTTCGTTACGAATCACCAAGAATTAGATTTGATGATGCATAATAATAAAAGGTTGACACATGAATTGTTGAATTTAAGAAAATAATTTAAATTTCTTATTTTTCTGAAGTAAACAAATTGTTTGTAAGCAACTATATAATTTTCAAGTTTTATCAATAGTTGATTTTTATTAATATGCAGCGAATTAATTTGTTCAGTATTTGATGTTAATTTAGAAGCAATTTTTAAATTCACACATAAAAAATAATATAAACTTGACAAAATATAAATTTGTAAGGATACTTTTATTAATTAAATACTGCTTATTTTCGATATTTTCTTTTTTAGAGCTTGTCTCTAATCATAAAATGAAGAACTAAAAATATCCCTCATTACATAGTATAAATTATTAACAAAATGAATAAATCATAATTCTTGAAACTATAATTTTGACATTTATAAACATACCTTATCTTATAAAATGTTTTGTGAGTTCCCAGTATAATACAACATGTTAATAATAATAATAACACATTCAAAACATTTTACATTGTGGCTGATTGAGAGTATGTAAGAATGTATGATTGAGTATTGAGTTATGTGAAAGTAATTAATTCACATTTAATTCTCAAAGATTATTTCTTCAGCTTTAAAAAAAAAAATAATTAATGAATCTCTCTGCACTACACCTAACTCAAATTAATAATAATAGTAATGATGATAATAAATATTAATCAGTTTGTAGATAACAAAAGTGCATTATTTTCAAGCTGAAATTTTTTTTTAATTATAATTTATGCCTGGAAGTTATAATTAACAATGTTTATTTTTTATTTAAAAAAATATTTTAAAGTAAAATTACACTTAAATTTTGGATAAATATCAATATCTTAGTTGGTATTTATTTCCCTGGTGCATATCAGCTTTTTTCTTTCTTTTTTTTCTTTTTTTTTTTTTTTTTTTTTTAACGCCTTGGTGTATAATAAATTTCTCAAATATATTAATTTACACACGAGATTATCAACTTTTAACTTTATATAAATTTCAACAGTGCAAATGAAACATTGGTGAGGTCTTAAAAAAAAAAAAAAAAAAAAAAAAGAGTTTGAAAAATGTTTTCCTATTTTTTCAATAGCATGTACAGTTTGTTTAAATTCTGAACTTTACAAGCCAACTAAATACAATGAAAAAGATACCAATTAAAAGACATTGATAAATATGTTATCATGAAATTTAATGTTTAACAATTCTTCACATTATGCCAAAATGGCATAAAAGAACACACCTTTTTTCAAAATGTACCCTTTCATTTGAATAAAATCATTATAAATGATATAAAATAAAATTGTTTAATATAAATAAAAATATCAGTTTCAATATTCTACTATATTATCAAAAATCCCCCCCCCCCAACACAAATATGTAAACATAAATATGTAAAAGTTAACAAGTGAGAAAAACAGGGTAACAATAACACATTCTGCTGCTATTATTTCTCATTTCTCTATCATTCGTTTGGCACTGAAGAAGAAGCTCCTATTATGAAGCCTTGAAACAAGTGCAAGATAAAATTTCTGTGTATATTTGTGCTTTTCTTTGCATTGGTTTTTGCAGATCATGTATTTATCTTTGCGCAGTTTTTTCATACGTATCTCAATTTGTAAGTACTCTGGATATAGAAGTTTTGAACCCTTAACACCCCCCCCCCCCCCCCAATAGCAAGGCAGAAATATATATATTTATATAAAATACCTCTTTGAATCAAAAATTAACTTTCAAATTCGTACAAAAAATTACCGAATTATATAGTTAAAATGAAATTAAACATATAAAAATCAAAGGAAAAAATAATACAAAAAAAAATATATATATATATATATATATATATATATATATATATATATTGTTATATTTATGTATCCTGCATCCAGAACCATTTTAAAGTGGTTCTCAAATGACCTGCCCCACAATGCGAAATTTTCTGACTCGTTTTGAAATAAGAAGGTATAAAATTAGCAACCTGACTGTTGGAGCGATTTGGAATCGAAATGAGTTTTCCATTTTTTGATAAATAAATTACTTATCGAGTTAAAAGTTATAGTTGTCACAGCCGGTTTTTTCTGTTTTCTGCCGCTGTCGCACCGGAATTTCGATTCAGAACACCAAATTTGATAGTATTTTCTGAAACATCTTTTGCCTTTATCAAAAAATGGAAAACGCTATTCGATTTCATGGTTTCTGAATAAGAACATCTGCCAACTTCATGCTTTTCTGAACAAAAATAAATTAAAAAAATGTGTCAAAAAGTAGCTCCTTTGGATTTGAGAACAGCTTTAAGGCATTTTAGGGCCCTGTGCCCGATTGCTTTTTTGGAAGTCCCAATGTATTAATCAATTCTTACTTAATTTAAAAAATATATTGTGTGAAAATATACCATAATGGAAAACCAGACGCTTCAAAACTAAGGTATTGTTGACTTATACGCAAAGGGTTATCCTTTGATTGATAATTTTTAATTAATAAATTTTTAGTTGATAGGAAAATATGGGATATGTTCACGAAAATAACCTCAAGGAGTAACATATATATATGAGCTTGTTGTTACAGTTCTCCTTGGATTGTATTTTATTTATTTATTTTTATTTATTTTATTTTTTCAATTTAAAAGCATACAATGAAATATTATTCAAGAGTCAGCTAATTCAAAGCGACTTATTGAGTGCGAGCCCTGGACACGGGCCCAATCACCCACCGTTAAGACAGAACTGAATATATGAAAAAATATATATATATTGCAAAAATTATTCAAAACATCCATTTCTGTCTCTTTAAAAGTAGTAGATGCATTCTCATTGGTTAATACAGACTGATCTTCGATTAAAACTCGATTCTCTTATCTACAAATCTTACGTGACGTCATCAGTTGTGGAAGAGGGGAAATGTTTGACTGGAATCGCGTCCACCAGTGCTTTTCCCTCTTCTCTCGTAACCCCCCCCCCTTTTGCGGATCGGCTCCCGCAACTTTACGAGCGTTTGGTCTGAATACGCGCATAACAGAATATTATTAAAAAATTTCATTTTTCCTACAATGAAATGAGATATCTAAATAAGCAACTTAAAGAAACACATAATTCAGTATAAATCCATTTTCAGCTATTGCTGCCCATATCTGGCAATGTGTGTAAATTCTTTTGCGCAGCCTTGTGTGCAATCTATAGAATTTATACACTCAAAATTAGATAAGTTTTAAAATGCATGGCACAGCAGAAAATGTACTTCCAGCAATTATCAATCTTAGTCAGTCCTATGACTGAATTGTTTTGTATATCTCTGTAAATGAATGACAAATGCTATGCACTCTATAATCTATAGAAAACATGTTGTAGTGCACTTGAATGATTTCATTATGTTTGAAGTGTCATAACATCATTAAAATGCACCACTAATGATTTTCCCCCATAGTTAATAATCAATGTAATGGAATTAATTCTTTTATGCATCCTCGAAAATGAACTATAAATGCTACTTATTCTATACTCCTGAGAAAGGAAGTTGTAGTTATTCTCAATGATGCATACCAATCTCATTATGTTTGAAATATCTTAACATCAATAAAATGCACCACATGATTTTTTCCCCATAGATCAATAATGTAATGGAATTATTTTGTGTGTCCCTGTTTGTAAACGAATTATAAATGCTACACACTTCTTTCTCAATACCGAATATTCCACAGTAAACCGCATTAACATATAAAAATTTCATGTCAATCCTAGCATATTTACGAGTTAGAGCGCAGATAAACAAACTGAATTCATTAACACTTTTCAACATGTTAGAAAGTACTAACCAGTTGGAAATTATACGTCAAACGTGACAAATGAAGTGCATTCATACTGTTATTATTTCAGTGAAATGATTTATATCGGCTATTATTATATCATTAACTTCCATGGGAAACTTATGCCTAGCTTTAAAAATTTCAGAATTTGAAATCCATATTTAATTTTTTTTTTCATTTAATATCTATCCCTCTGGACACATCTATCTAAAAAACTGCCAGTAGATTATACAACTGCTATAAGTAAACAATTTTAGAATACAAATTTAGTTTTTAAATTCAGTAATATGGAAATATAACTCCATCTTAAATAGGACGTAATCACCATGTCAACTTAGAATCATTACCTATCATGGGATATCATTGAATGAATTACATATGATAGGATTTAAAATAGAATGAAGAATGTGACTAATAACTTGGTCATAGAGGTTTATAAAATGTCATATACACAGGAACTGACAAAAGTTGAAAATTCTTAGGAGCCAGCTTGAAGAATCATTTCTCTGACATTAACGCATTCACTGCAAAATGGAACACTGGCTACTCATAATCGTATTTGGCTACTTTTGAGTGATATGTCTCATTTTGCAGTGAACAAGTTAACTATTCAATAAAAAAAAATCAAACTGAGCAAAATTTTTAGATAATACCTCTTTTACATTGTAAAAATTGAATAGAAACAAACTATGAAATTAAACATTAAAACAGTAGACAAATTAATATCCTTACCTTTAATTCTCAACAAGAAATTATATACATAAATTAAAAATGCCTTTGAGATTTTGATTTGAAATACCATTTGTCAATTGATTTTTCAGAATTGAAATCCTTTAAAGATTGTCCATTTAAATTTATAAACAATAAACTGTTCATACTATCCTCTTTTAAGTTTGAAAGGAGTGTACATTTTTGATAATGTTCATTTTGCTGAAACCTCTTTCACAAGAAGCTGCTGACACAGGAAGTGTCAGCACAATGGCAAGAAAATTTGCCAAATATGGGAATCTATCCTTCATAGAAAAACACCTTTCAAAAAGAGAATTAATTGTTAAATTTTTGCCGAGAACTTTACACTCATACCATTCATCTAAAATATGAGTAATGTCATCATCATCTTTGATAGCAAGACAACTAGCAAAATCTTGCGAAAGCAATGTTATATTTTTTTCTCCAAACTTGCATAGCTCTTTGCCTTCAAGCCAACTGAAAGTATCAAATACACCAATAGCTGCTATTATTTCATTTTCATTTTCTATAAATCTTTCTTTCAAATGTTTTCTTCCTGCTTCAATGAGATTACTTTTATCGTTGGATAATTTTTTGTGAGATATATCTGACAATTGCACATTTTAGTACATTCCACTTAATAAAACATCATTTAATTTTTTTTTTTTTTTTTTTTTTTTTGTTGGAGTATTTTTAAGGTTTTCTAATCTAAGCAGTGCTCTTTCAACATACACTTTAGTTTGGCTTAGCAAAAACTCTGATTTCTGAAAAATTAGGGAGAGTTGTTTAAAAATGCTCAAATAGTCACATAAAAAGTGCATTGTTATTAAAGGTTTGAAATATTTTAACTTTTTAAGCAGCCCTATGACCATGTTACTATCTGCACTCTTTGCTTGAGTAGTACTTTCCAAATGAACAACAATGGATTTCTAATCCCTGATTACAGCTCTTGAGTGTTCCCACTTTGCTTGCAACCCACCTTACCTTGTGTAAATACATTAACTTCATAAATTTTTCTTCCAGGACTTCAGAAATCAGCTTTAACTCTCTTAAACGTTTAGGAGAATTCCTGTAAAATTTATAAAGAGTCGTCAGTGTAGAATCCATATTATTAATTATTTTACAATCTTTATTTGATTGTAAAACACTCAACTGAAGTTTATGGGCTGCACAATGAACTGCTACTAAATGATTCATTTGTTTAGCTAACTTTGTTGCTACACCTTTATGACCCCTTGTCATTGTTCGAGCTTCATCAATACCAAAACCTACTAAAGTAGTAGAATTCAAAAGGTATTGCAAACCTAATCTTGAAGATTCCTCAGTAATAGCTTGGAGGTAACCATCTACTGAGTGGAACCATTGTTAAAAAAAGACTCCTTTACTTTTGTTTCTACAATGTAACGCACATATATGAGTTGCTCCTCATCAGATTTGTCAGTAGATCCATCAATTAAAATGCTAATATATTTAGCACATTTTAATTCAGTAATCAATGCTTCCCTCAGATGCTCAGCAATTACAGAAATGAACTCCTGACACCTTTTCTCATTAGTGTACTTGTTCGAGTGAGTCACATCTAATTTTGATAGTAACATCACTAACATTTATAAAATAAAGTTTTACAAAAAAAATATTAACCAACTTAAAAAAAGCACTAAAAAGTATTAAATAATTCTTTAAAATTCTCTAATGACAAAATGTTATCCATTAACCACAAATCCGATATCATGTGTTGGAATAAAAATGATAAATTTAATATGTACAGTTCAATACCCACCAAACATGGATTTTCGAGAGAATATATTTTACAAGAGATGAATATACAGACTTATGATTTAGTTTACGAATATATACATATGAAAAGCAATCAATTACTTTTTGAAGTCGGTGCCAAACTACCTTAAGTTTAGTAAGAATTGTGAATATATTGTACCTAGTATCTACTAATTTATCGATTGGGGTTGTTTGGCACCGACTTCAAAAAGTAATTGATTGCTTTTCATGTGTATATATTCGTAAACTAAATCATAAGTCTGTATATTCATCTCTTGTAAAATATATTCTCTCGAAAATCCATGTTTGGTGGGTATTGAACTGTACATATTAAGTTTATCATTTTTATTCCGACACATGATATCGGATTTGTGGTTAATGGATAACATTTTGTCATTAGAGAATTTTAAAGAATTATTTAATACTTTTTAGTGCTTTTTTTAAGTTGGTTAATATTTTTTTTGTAAAACTTTATTTTATTTCCTACTTTTTAGTTATTAATACAGTAATACACAATTATCTTGATTTCAACATCTGCTGAATAAATAAGTAATTTGTAATAGAAATTATAATTTACCAAAATTATCCATTAAATAAATACTTTTTAATAAAATCTTTAACAGAATTAAATTCTTGTCAATCTGGACGACAACTGGAGAAATATCGCCAAATTTGGCGATCAAAATATGTTGCCATAAGTGAAGCCAACGTGGTTATAGTTGACTAATTTGACGAAATTCTCATTCAGATTGACGAGAATTGGGAATGAATCTTCTGTAATCGGGTTCCACACATTTTTTAATTTTGAAAATTTTTTAACAACAAAATTGTTCTAGTCATCAGAATTTGACGAAATTTAAATGGGACCACCAGGGTGTCTTTCACTTTTAAACAAAAAAATATATACATCAAAATCGGTGCACATTTACGAAAGTTATGCGTGAACAGAACTAAAACATACATACATGCATACATAGGGTCAAATTATTAACATCCTCCTTTACTCACCTTCTTTGATCTAAATAGAAAAAAGTATTGTGATCAAAATTTTTTCAACTTCCGGTTTTCGACGGATTTATATGTTTTAGGAGTCTAAAGATTCCGAAAAACATGTTTTTACAAAATATCTGTCGGTCCGTGTGTGCCCTCTTTGTATCACTGAAAAGTGTATCAAGTTATGAAGCAACCTAGAATTGAACGAAATTTCATTTATAGGTTTTTGGCTGTGACCAGTAGGTCCCACTTGAATTTGCGGATATTCTGCCGAAAGCGGGCGCTGTGATAGTGATTTTTATTCCATTTAAATTATTGTATCATCGAAAAGTGTATTAGGTTATCCACAGTACTGAACCAAATTTTTTGTATGTGTTTTTTACTATGGCCTGCAGGTCCCAGTAGAATTTGGGGATATTCGGCAAGAAGGAGGCGCTATGATAGACACTTAAAGATTTCAAATTCTAAGATGTACAGTTAAGTCGTTAAAAATATTAGAAATCCTAAAGGTTTTTTTCAATTGAATGTTCAGCCTTGATCCAAGGATACCGGTACAATTTTTGTTTTGCTCTACCTTAAAAAGTGGCTGAGATATAGCATTTTGAAATTTTAGAGTGGCTGACATTTTTAAACAAGACAGCAGGATTCCTCCATAAACGGTTTTAATTTAAGAGTTTTAGTGAACATGCTATCTCGCAAGTTTTATTTCATTGTTGTACCATCATTCTAACTCTTACATTCTTAACACTATATATTCATGTTCGCCAGCGTTAAAATCTCTCCAAGCTAGGCAATATTTGGCGAAATATCAACAAATTTGGCGACAAAAACAAGTTGCCATAAATGAAGCCAACTTGGCTATAGCTGACGGAATTCTGATTCAAATTCAATATTGACGAGAACTGCGACTGAATCTTCTGTAATCAGGTTCCATCCAATTTTATAGCTTGGTGTTTTCCAGTAAAATTAGCTAAAATCTTAAAACCAAGGAATAGGTAGGCTGTCTTTTCCTGCCGGTATAGACCAGAAGGACTTTTCGTAATTTAGTATACATAATATATCAGCTACAAATAAATTAATCTCTCGTGTAAATATGTTTTTAAATTGAAACTGTTTGGAAGTAATGTTATTTGAGCATTTTAAATATGACGTAAGTTTCCCCATTTAATGTTTTGAACGTGTAATAATTTAATTCTCTTTTTTAATATTCACGTGCAAGTATATTTTTTATAACGTATTTTTCTACAGTTACTGCTTTTAATACGTGATCTTTAATTATTGTTTTAAAGTTATATTTCTGTTTTTATAGTCACGTGTAAATACGTTTTTTAATTGAAAGGGAATATTATTATGTGCGCTATTTTACAAATTGGCAACAATTCAAATAATGGACTTTTTGAAATATAAATTAAATTATCTAAATAATGGAAATTTGAATAAAATAATTTGTTCTAATGATCAGATTTTGACGAAATTGAAATGGGACCACCTTGGACCCTTACTCTTTCAAACAAAATAAAAATTATCAAAATCGATGCACATTTACGAGAGTTATGCGTGAACAACAAAATACATACATACGGGTCGAATTGATAACCTCCTCCTTTTTTTTAAGTCTGTTAAAAATCACTAAATGGCCAGTTATTTTTTGCTAAATAATAAGATGCATTAAATAATGCAGATAAGTGTTCAAATGATTTTTGATCTATAGTTTTAATGCACTTCGCTATTGGCATGTCATAAAGTTTTTCTTTGGCTCAGTTTGCCTTCTCACACTGAATATGTTTTTTAAATGTTTCCAATTTAAAATTTGAAGAAAAACCTTGCACAACTTTAGAGTTACTATTACTGAGATTCAGAAATAAATTACATACTTGACAAGTTGCATCCCATCTTTGTATTCCAGCCAGTCCAAATCTCTCAACCAAGCGCTTGTTGAAATTTTCTTTTTCCATTTCCTAACTTCTTAGGAAAGTTGTGCAGGTTTCTACACACTTTTTGATCTCTGAATACAATTTTTCAGGAACTTGACTTTCACAGAAATCTGATGAACACCCACTTTTAAGCTCTTCCATACTATTCTGATTTTCATTATTTGTAATTGGAAGTTTTTCAGATTTATCAGCAAAGAATAAGTGATCAATTTTCACTTGTTTCTTAGGAAGTGGATCTTCTTGAACACTTCTCTTCATTTTAATCATATCATCATTAAAAGAAAGAAAAATAAATGATGGGCCAAAAAAAGTAGACTACATGGAAAAAAACGAAGCATGCGGAAGCCGTCTCAAAAAACAAACCAGTCTAGCATCTCGGGAATGAATGAATCACGAAGTAAGAACTAAGAAGAGGAAAGTACAATGAGCGAGAATGGACGAAAACCAGAAAGCTAAAACTAATGGAGTCGTCCTTGTATGGCAAAAGTGAAGGCAGTGCCACAACTCCTTGCCTCCAACAATGGTCAATTATTGTTTCCTACTTGAAGTGCCGGTATGGTGTCTTCTTCCACTGCAAATAATCGAGCTGTTAAAAATAAATATTTTCGCACATGAAACTTTTTTGTTTAAAGAAATTTTTTTAAAATTAATAAGTAGGTAAACAAGTTAGTTGCCAAGAGGAATTTTTTAGTCGTCCGGGGTTTGTTGGACCCTGCGTCATATATGACTATAACGTCATACATGTCAGATAACTTGGCGATACATCTCAGTCACTTAACAATTAATCCTTAGAAGCTGCTATAACAAGGGAGTACTGATTTAAAAAAAATTCAAATTACTTAGTAAATATTTTTATTATATTAATATCTTTTTAAGTTTTGATTCAATTTTCATAAAATTTGCAATGACTCGAAAAAATTCTGCAACGATTATATGCATTAAATTTCAAACCATTTGGTTGGGTAATTTTTGCATTGTTATATGCAGACGGACGGGCAGACAAGGTGACGACTATAAGTGCTATGTATTTATATAATTACAAACGCACCTAAAAAAAGGAAGTAAAGTAAATTATTATTTACTTTACTTAATTATCATATTTAAAAAAAATTGGTTTTCATATGATGAAAGCAAAGCACAATTAGTAGTGTTATAAAAGAAAAACTAATAAAAGATGCTAAAGAATACTCACATCATCAGTCATAGAGCTTTTAGGAGGGTGAAATTCTTCATGGTAGGACCTTCCACTAGCTGGATGAATTAATCGACCAGTTATCCTTCTAACAAGTATAGAATCATCTATACCAAATTCTATAACTGAATCCAACTTAGTTTTCCTTCTTTCCAACAGCTCATCAAGCTGCAATAAGAAAAAGATTCCAAGATTTAAAAAAAAACTGTCAACAACAGCTTGATATATGCATTATAATTATTCATAGAAAAAAATATAAATATAATTCAAAATTTATACACATATATGTATCTACCGTATATAAAATCCTAATGAAATGACTTTATGAAACAACTAATAAAACAAATATGTTAATTGCAGGATTTGTAGAACGCTGACGGTAATGTATTTTAGTAAGTTGTTACAGTCACTTACAGCATATTTTTTCTTGAAGGTGTATATAGCATTTATAGTTAATTTACAGGGCCGCACAAAAGAATATGAATACACGAAACGAATATATACAGTCGGACCCTGATTTAATGAAATCAACAGGACCGAAAATTTTATTCTTTAAATCGGGGGTTATTCATAATACCAGGCTCCAAAACGAAAAATAAAACAATTCTGCATCTGCACTTACCTTAGGGAAAAGCCCTAATAATCAACTCTACAAAAATATCCATAATTAAGAATTTATAAACTTTTTATTCAGCAGCTAAAAATACAGAGAATAATTCGCAATAGTTAATTTAAAATTTTAAAGTACTGAGTAATAGATTTTTGACAATTTCTTTGATTTCTGACTCGAAAAAGTTCTTTTTTGACTTTATGGATAGAAGAAAATATTGTGTCGTTTATATCCTGTTGCATGAGGTACGTTTTCACAGTTTCCAAACCATGTAAAGCATGAGAAAAAGTAACAGTTTTAATGGAAGTTTCATTATCGATTTCTGCATCAGAATCGCTATTCATTGGCTCCAACAAATTAACAAATTTCATTAACTTCAGTTGAACCGTTAGACAGTCCGTCATCACATGTGGCATAATCGTTAAAGTCTATCTCAGGTGAGACTTCTTTCCATATACTTCCAAAACTTCTTCTGAAGGGGCAATATCTTCATCATTTTCATCACTTTCCACTTGTGTGCCTGTAAATCCCGCTTACTGAAAGCATTTTTCAATTGTATTTTCAGAAACTTGATCCCAAGATTGTCTCACAAAATATAGAACATCCAAAACAGTGGCCTTGTATCTTTTCTCCTAATTTTCGTCCAACGATGCTGTAATTTTTCTCATAAGCAATTTTCTGTAACTAATGTTTACAGAACGAATGATACCAAGGTCTAGTGGCTGAAGCACACTTGTGCAATTTGCAGGGAAGAAAAAGACTTTGGTGTTTTAGGTAGATTTCGTAAGAAATACTACCTATTACATTCTCACCTAAGTTGGAATTTTTGAAAAATTTTTGCAGATCTACGCCGATCATGACTCCCAGAATCCAAAACCACCCCCAGTTCAAAACTTTATATCTATCTATCTATGTCACTTTTTTATGAACACATAACTGCAATAATTCTGCACAGATCTCTTCGAAACTGACACATAAAATCAAGGAGCATAAAATCTCGGTCAAGTTTGTTAATGGGCAAAATCGAACCAAGGGGGGTGGGGGGGCAGTGAAAACAGAAAAAAACCCATAATTTCTTAATTATGATACGTATCGAATCCGTTTGAAGTTATTATTACTTCTAGGAGAAGGGCCGAAAATTTATGCATGACAGATTTTTGATATAATTAAAAATGGCACCAAAGGGAGGGGGGGGGGGGATTGACAAAAATTCATAACTTTGTCAATTCATAAGATTTCAAATCCGCTTAAATTTATTATAAATCCTCTTAATATTATCTAAAACTTTTATATTGATAAGTTTTTTATAAGACCAACTCTTATAGCAAAAAAAAAAAAAAAAAAAAAAAAATCCTTGCTGGCTCCGCCTGCAAACAAGTTAGGTTTCGAAGTAGGCGGTTCCAACTGCCGCATCATGGCAAAAAGGTCATTTCTTCCGCAATTCCCGACAAACAGGCACCCCATGGTCTGCGTCTTCGAAATCTACCTGTGCCTGTAGGCCGAGCCATCAGGGATTTTTTTAATTGCAAATTGGAGGATATGCGGGACATTGATCAATAAACAAAAGATTTTTTCTCTTTTGTATCTTCATAGACTTCTCAAAAAGTCTGTAAATAGGGAAGAATTGATCCAGGATTTTTCATTTGCTGCGTATTTTGTCAGTTAGATCTTGACGATTTTAAAATGTTGTGGCTTTACTGCCCTTCCTATCACAAATGACTTCAGCTTATCAGTTCCACCAGCATTAACCGCAAGCAAAATCGTAATCCTGATTTTGCTTTTTTTTCCCGCCAAAGCATTTTACATTTGTACAGCAAAGCATTTTGTTGGGTTGTAAGTCATAAAACAATTTGGTTTCATCTACGTTGTAAATGTTGGATGGTGAACACCCTTCAATCAGGCTGAGCAATTTTTCTTCCCAATCATTTACTACATTTTCATTTACATCCGCCTTTTGGACTAAATCGTATATTTTCTTAAAACGATCAATCCAACCATTGGATACAGAAAAGTCTTTCACATTATGCTTTTTGGCATGTTGAAGGGCTTTTTCTTTGACAAGAGACACTAATGGCTATTTTTTTTGCACGAATGATGTTGAACCATTCCACTAGGTCAGAATCAAGAATGGAAAGAGGAGTGGCTTTCAATGACTTCCTTATTTTCGAAGATTTTACCACATGCTGCTGATGCTTTTTCAATTTCTGCTCATTGTTTAACAATTGTAGCTAATGTTGACGTAGATATTTTAAGATGTTCTGCTAAAGCGTTTTGTGGTCCAATGTTCTTGTCAAATTCACATAAAACTTTAAGTTTTTCACTCAACGAAAAATGTTGTCATTTCTGACAATCTGCCATGCTGCACAAAGTTTCAAAATCAAATGTTCAGCAAAACCGAGCGTCCAATACACCACACTTCTTTCAAGAAAGAGAATGATTGGTAAAAATTTTTAAATTGTAGCCTCTATGTTGTGGAGTGGGGAGAAATAAAAAAGGAAATTTCCTGTACTATTTGAAACCTACATGACATGTTACACTCATGACTCATCTGCACCTGTGAGGTCTAATAATGGGCTGCACGTTCCCCCGTCGAAAATTGCTGGTTACAAAAAAGTATTTTTCTATTCTGCAGAATAGGGATAAGATTGAATTAAAAAGCCATCCAATATGTTTCTAACCCAAACTAACAACAACAACAACAAATTTTCGGCTGTTGAAAAAATTCATTAATTCGGAATTTATTATTTGTTAAATAGGGGTTTTTGCCTTCATTTTAATCAGGGAAAAAGAAATATTCATTAAATTGTGAAATTCTGTAAATAGGGGTTCATTAAATCGGGATCCGACTGTATGTTAAATGCGGGATTTTTAGAATGTTGACGGTAATTTTAGTATGTTGTTACAGTCCCCTACAGTATTTTTTTTTTTATCGAAGAAGGTGCATTTAGCATTTATAGTTAATTTACAAGGCTGTAGAAAAAAATATGAATATATGTTACATGTGGGAATTTTAGAATGCCGACGGTAAAGAAATTTTAGTCTGTTGTAACAATCACCAACAGCGGTTTTTTTTTTTTTTGTGGATTACACTAATTGAGGTATACTGATACCATTGAGATTGATTCTATAATTCTGAATTGGTTTACTTCACTTCGTTCAAAAAAATTCCTATCAGTGGGCCTTTGAATCAGGAAATGGCTTTAGAAGTCGCCAAAGAACTCAGATTACATGATTTAAGGCTTTGGGTGAATGGCTGGAAAAGTTCCGGTCTCGGCACAACATCTCTTTCAAAACAATATGTGGAAAAGCACAATCTGTAGCTCTTAAAAAAGTGGAGTACTGGCATGAAAGACTGCAATCAATTTGTGAAGGTTATTGGGAGAGAAACATTTTTATTGCTGATGAAAGCAAACTCTTTTTGAGAATTTTTTCGAATAAGACTCGGTGCTTTAAAAAAGATGACTGTATCGGCAAAAAAATGACAAAAGAGTGAGTATCTATTTTACAGGGATCACTCTAGAGAGTTTCAGAGGGGCGGCCCTCCCTCATGCCCTTTTTAGATAAAATCCCACCCTCCTTGCCCTTTTTCCAGGTATAATTCTACCCTCCTTGCCCCTTTTATTCTTGGGTAGAATCCTGCCTTGTACTTTCAAAAATTATTTACCAATCTTTTATTTTTAGAATGTTAGTATAGTACATCAGGGAGTACTCCTCTTTCCCTCTTTATTTTTGTGTGAAGTGCCCTGGTATGTCTAATCTTTGACTTTGAGTGATTCATCTTTCCATTTATCAAGACATAAAGGGTAACTAAGCGTCATTGATTAATTTCACCTTGTCTAGTGAAATATAGTATTAGATCAGGCATTCTGGCCTTTGACCACATGATAACTTATGTAAGTTCTATAAAAAACTTGAAAAGTAGCTTTATAACTTTTATTTTGTAGCTTTTTTAAAACCAGTTTTGCTATAACTGGGAAAAAGTTATCTGGTGAACAAAAATTTTAGAGAGAGGTTCTTGAATATCGTAGGAAAAGGGCAAAATGACTGTACATATAGTAAACAGTTTTACAATAAAAATGGAGAACATAAGTTTCATTTTGCTGCTATTTTTAATACTTTTCAAAGGGTGAAGTTATGGAAATTGGAAATGTTATTGGATTTTTTAAATTAAGGAGTACTTTAAGCTGTTGCCAGACTTTCCTTCCCACCAGTATATTGGTATATGCACTTATTACAAAAATGCCCTTTTTATGAAATGATGTGCCCTTTTCAACAAAATTGCCCTTATTATGTGATGTGCACCCTGCCCTTTTTCATGTTCTAGAATGATCCCTGTATTTTATTATGTTGCAATGTATTAGAAGAATTTTAAATCCCTCTTATAATTAAAAAATCTGTGAAACCCATGTGTTTCTCAAAAAACATCCAATTTAATAAATTTGGTGTTATGTGGAGAGCGAATACAAAAGCGTGGAGAAGTTCTTCAGTGATTAAATGGTTAACTTCATTTGATAATAGGATGAAAAAACAAAGTTTTCTTGTTTTTAGACAGTGTAACTTCACATCCAAAATATTTGAAATTGGACAATGTTAAAATTGTCCCCCCCCCCCCCCAAACCCAACTTACATATGCCAGTCTCTTGATCAAGGTGTTATACACAATTGTAAAGCCTGGTAGCTTTTATTAAGCCACATTCTTTCGAAGTTAGATTCAATGAATACAGTTGAGAACTGCCTAAAATTAGTTAATGTTCTCGGTGCTTTCAAATTCGGATTTCTTCAGCTGTAAAAAAAAAAAAAAAAAAAAAAAAACTTATAACTGGAAAGCTTATGACAATGTTTGAGAAAAGCAGGCTTCATATTAAAAAAAAAATGAAACACTTATTTCTGATAAAAATGAAGAACTAAGTGCAATAAGTGAATTAATGCAATGAAATGTATCAGGAGTGAAGAAACTGTCGAAATGTTCATCAACATTGAGGATGATTACCTACTGAAGAAGAATCAGTTGATGTAGGTGATTATATTCCTTCAGAATATTCGACAAAAGCTGACTCTATTAGTGATATGAATCAGATACTGAAATTAGCGGATGTTTCCTGCAATATCGAAAATTTCCAAGAAGCGACAAAATACAGTGAGCAGCAGTTACACATTTTTTTTTTCTTTTTGCAAAAAAAAGATGATTTGGAAGGATTAAAACTACTGATAGCATTAAAATTTCACATAGAAAAACTAATCACATGTAATCGCGAGCAAAAGCAAACTTTTGTAACATTTTTTTTTTTTTTTTTTTGTAAGAATGTAATAAACAGTGGAAAAATATGTGTACAATTTCATTTCAGATTTATTGCTTAAAAAATAATTTTAATGTCTGATTAATCATATAATAGAAGTTCTCGGAGATGTAAAAGCCAATTAATGAAACATGAAGCATGTCTTAGCGATTTTGAAAATCACTGAGGTTTTCCCAATAGCGAACAGCTTCGAATAGCAGACAACTTCTGCACTCCCGAGTTGTCTTATTTAGAGGTTTTAATGTATAATTTTTTTTTTTCATTTTGAAATTGTTCTCGTACATTCTTTTTTGTTGTTGTATTAGTATTTTTAATAAAGTAGCATAAAATGGTTTGAGAAATAGCACATATAATAATATTCCCTTTCAATTAAAATATTTTTTTACACATGTCTATTTAAAAAAAAAAAATTAAAACAATAATTAAATGATCACATATTAAAAGCAGTAAATGGGGAATATTATGTCATAAAAATGCACTTGCACATGAATATTCTAAAGAGGAAAAATCATGTGTTAAAAGCAGTGAATGGAAAAATTACACCATATTTAAAATGCTCAAATAATATTTCCAAACAGTTTCAATTAAAAAATATATTTACACAAGAGATTCATTTATTTCAACAAAATCTCTTACCTATTGTTGCAAATTGACATTGTTTACTTAGCCATTTTATACAAGTTGATAAATGTTTAATCGATCTTATTTAGTCAAACATGAAAACAGATATTAGCTGTTTCGACAGCAGTTGATACAGCATTAAAATTCCCAAGTCAAAGAGAAATGAATGGAAACCCTGATTACAGGAGATCGCCCCTAGTCATTTAATTATAATTCAATCTTCCATTATTGTTTTAAAGAAGGTCAAATTAGTGTGTTTTTAGTGTTTGTTGTGTCAGAACAGGGGTTGGCGAGTGTAGTTTGTAGGGGGCAGAGCCCCCTAGTGTTATAAAACAAAACTGGAGTTGATTCAGGAGAGTATGTTAGTGGGTTTAAAAAAAAATAAAAATAAAAAAATAAAATAAAAAAATCGGTCAAGTGTGAGTATAACTTGTGCTCAAAGGGTTCTGGACATTGAATTTATTAATTACTATTTATTAATTAATAAACTCCTACTACCCCTAATGTTTTCATAATTTAGTTTCAGTTTAGTTCAGTTTCGGAAATAGGAGGACAGCATATTTTTCCAGTACATTCGACGATATCTTTGAAAATATACCTAAAATAAAAACAAATATATTTCTGAGTTCGATGTTACGAGATCTTTCAAACGATACCCTACACAATATATAAAAAGAAAATTTATTTTTCAAGTAACTTAATTAATATCTCAGCTAATTACCGACAATTTTTTTAGAAAATCATTATCAAATATATCCTGATTCTGCATCGACAGATACCTCGAGCGCCCGTCAACTCTCCTACTGACCGCCCGAAATATATTTTTGAGTTTGTTATTACAAGATCTTTCACACGATAGACAAAAAGAATTTTTTTTTTTTCTAGTAACTTAATTAGCCTCCTAAATTTTTCCTAAACATATTTGTGAATGGCTAATAATCTGAAAATATGTGGGTAAAAAGGCTTTATAACTTTTCCACGTCCCATAGTTTACGAGAAAAAGGGCTTTGACAGATGGACAGACACAGGAGTGATCTTATAATTGTTCCGTTTTTTACTTTTTAAATACAAAACCCTAAAAAGATTAAGATCTGAAAAAAAAAAAAATCAAAATCAATAATACATATAAAATAAATGTTTCAATTGTTTAAAACGTGATTGACAAATAACATTTTTTTCCAATTCTCACATCTTTCATTTTCTTGCCAAATACAACATTTTATCTTGATTTTGTGCAATGTCAATTAGCTGTATGAATCCTGGTTACAAGTAATTTAATAGTGCATTTTCAGAAAAGAATTATTTCAATTAAGTTTAATTAGAGATTTTAATAATATTTTTTTTCTCATTAAAATTTTTGTAATATATTTTAATTTGAAAACTTTCACATCAAAGGTTTTTTTTTATTATTATTATTAATGAAATATGAATAAAGTTACTGTATTTAATATTTACTCAGTTTTTAAACTTATTTTGCTTAATGAAAGAATAGTCAAAATAAGTGGAGCAACTCAGAATTACTTAACTTAAATTTAAAATGCTTGGATATGTATGCATATGCGTAATACAAAAGACACTTGAAACTTTAAAACAAATACTGTATATCTCCTCTATAGCCTAGAAAAACTTATTTGTTAATAGAAATTAACGGTTTTTTTTTTTTTTTTTTTTTAAGTGAGAGAAGGTAAAAAACATAGTAGTGAACGCCTGTGTGATTAAAATGGGAATAGTTAGCTGTGAGAAAAGCAAGTAAGTGGGCTTAATTTTAGTGGAATTTTAAAAAAATTGCAAGAACCATATGACACAGCAATTTAGTGCAAATTCTAAATACAATAGACAATAATTTACCTTCTCAGCTTGAACAACAGTTCTTGGAAAGCCGTCTAACAGGAATCCATTACGACATTCTTTTTTATCTAGATTCCGGTCAATAAGATCAACCACTAGAGAATCACTAACTAATTTTCCTTCATCCATAACTTTCTTTAAGGCTTTCCCAAGATCTGAGCCAGATGCAACTTCAGCACGTAACATATCACCTAAAAATCAAAAATCAAATTTAAAATTAAGGATATTTTAAGACTTCAGATAATAAATACAGTCGAACCTCGTTAATGCGAACACGCTTAACGTGAATTACTTTTAACATGAACAGTTGCCACTGTCCCCGTCAAAATGAATACGGATTCTAGTATTTTTTCTTCTTTTAAGATGAACACGCTTAACGTGAAATTTCGCTTAATATGAACAATTCTCGATATCCCCATGAGAAATTTTGACGCTTAACGTGAACGGAAATTCCTTAGAAAAGTGTGAAAGCTTCTTTTTCCTATAGGGAACAATGGGTTATTCTTTAGAGCTTTGTGAAAAGGATTATACTTTAGAGCGATGAAAATGAGTACTATTGCCATTAGAATGTTCTCACTTTTGGACAATACAATACCTGTCATCAACTACATGCCACCAGGATTAGGGAAGGTTGCTACCTAAAGGGAATGTTTCTATGCATTGTCTCTTTACACCTGGAAAATGTACAGTTTAGTATTGCAACTCTCATATGAAAGGCAGCATGCATTCAGTCTTTTATTCTTTTTTTTTTCTTCGTTTACCCGTATGAATTTATTAGGGCATTCACATGTACAGTGCAGTCGTTCAAAATGAGTCGCAAATTTCAACAATCCTTAAGTTTGCAAAAAAAGCTTGATATATTACATGAGGTAGATTCAAGAAATTTAAAAAAATCTGAAATTGCTAAGAAATATGGAATTGTTAAAAGTGCTGTATCAATGATTTTGAAAGGTAGAGATAAAATTGAAACAGCTTGTGTGCTAAACAAGTTTGAACCAAGTCGAAAGAGAATGAGGGTTGCCAATAATGAAGAAGTGGAAACAGCATTAATAAAATGGATGAATGAAGCAAGAAGCATGAATCTTCCCATTACCGGTGCAATTTTGCTAGAAAAGGCTCACTTTTCCGCCGATGCTTTGGGCATAAAAGATTTTTTAGGCTCATCAGGATGGCTTCAACGATTTAAGGAAAGACACGGAATAATTTGCAAGAAACTTTGTGGTGAAGCGGCTGCAGTAAATGATGTTATGGCGGATGATTTCGTAATGAATAAATTGCAATCAATTTTAAGTAAATATGCAGAAGCAGATATTTTTAATGCCGACGAAACTTCTTTGTTCTGGAAAGCACTTCCTTCATGAACTTTAACTATAAAGAATAATAAATGTTCAGGTGGAAAGTGCAGCAAAGAGAGATTAACAGTTTTAGTTGCTTGCAACATGAGTGGAACTGAAAAATTACCATTGATGGTCATTGGAAAAGCTGCAAAACCACGTTGTTTTAAAGGTATAAAAACATTACCAGTGATATACGAGTCTAACAAAAAGGCTTGGATTAACACAGAGTTATTCCAGAAGTGGGTCAAGCAACTCGATAGAAAATTTGAAAGAGAAGTACGAAATGTGTGTTTCATTGTAGACAATTGCAGCGCTCATTGCGTCATTTCTGGACTTAAAGCAATCCGTGTAGAGTTTTTACCTCCAAACACAACTGCAAAAATACAACCATGTGATCAAGGGATTATTAAATGCATAAAAGCATACTATAGAAGAGAAATGCTCCTTCAAACAATTTCTTGTTTCGATCAAGGAACATCCTTTTCGATCAACTTGTTGGATGCATTAATTATACTCCGATCTGCCTGGAAAAAAGTTTCTGCCAGTACTATCCAAAATTGTTTCCGAAAAGCGGGATTTACTACCAAAGAAACTCCTTCACAAACAGAAGAAACAATACAATTTGATTCTTCAGAAGCACAAGCTCGCGGTATACTTCCAGAAAATGTCACATTTGAGGAATATGTATCAATGGACAATGAAATAACCACATCCGATAGTGTTACGGATGAGGAAATAGTTAAGGAAATTAGATGTGCTAAAATTACTGCCGATAATTTACACTTTTCTTCAGAAACAGAAGAGGAAGATGATAGCAGTGACTATTCAGAATACAAGAATGTATCCAGCATTGAAGCATTTAATGCATTAAAAACTGCAAGAAGATTTGTGATGCAAACAGAAAATTCTAGCGAACACCTAGATGTTGTTGATAGATTAGAAGATTTCTGCAAAAGAACTGTTGATAAGAACAGAAAACAATTGCAGATAACCGATTATTTTAAGATGTATTTTTGATTTTTTTTTTCTGTTATAAGTTATAAATAAATAAGGTAAGGATCTTATTATTATTTTATTATTATTTAGTCTTTCGAGAGTAAATATATTTAATTTCTCGTAATTTAATTAAAAATGCATATGATGCATTATTTGATATATATTTCTATAGGGGAGATTTGGGGGCTAATGGGACATATTTTACGCTTCGTGCTGTAAAAAGTGCAATTTATAAAATTCATGTTTTTACACAATTATTTCTAACAGTTTTCTATTAATTTATTAAAAAATATAAAAGTAATAGTTTAATTGTTAAAATAAAAATAAGTCTAAATCGTAAAACAAAGTTTTCTCCCGTTAGAATCTATGTGAAATGCACATTTGTACCTGAATCCTTTACCACTGTATTTAAGCTTATTGTAAATTAACTGTGTATCTCTGGTACAAAATAATGATTAAAAATGAACATTGTATAAAAGCTTCATAATAAAAGGTATTATTATTAAAAACTAATTTAATTGTTGATCAAACAGATATTTATTAACTATAAAAAAAAAATCATCTTGATGCTTAAATATTTCTTGGTTTGCAAATAGATAATGAAAAAATGTGGTTCACTGCATGTTCTTGTGTAACACCGGAAATGATATTTACTGATAAATTTTTACTGTTATATTTTACGAGAAAACCCTGTTGTCCCGTTAGCTCCCATGTCTCATTAGCCCCCAGTCTACCCTATATATATATTTCTCAATATTTTTTTATCTGGATTTTTTGTTACTGATAGCATGAACTACGGATAACATGAACAAAAATTTAATTCCCCTTGAGGTTCATGTTAACGAGGTTTGACTGTATTGTAAAAGTTAAAAATACAAAAAATAACACTTTGCCATCCTTCATTTATATGCAAAATATGTATAAATAGAATTTTTCATAGTTCTATGTAAATAAAAGATTTTAACACCTCTACTGATTACTTTATATATATATATTCACAAATAAGTTGAGAATGTTGGAAGAAAAAAACAAGGTACAAAGTAAAGAGGTCAACTGAGATTAAAATAAAATCCTAAATTTTAACTACTTATTTTGTCCAATGCAACCAAATAAAATATAAATAAAAATTTTAACAGCACTAAAATAGTAAGATATTACGTACAATATAACAAAGATATTGAATACATAATCCTGTGTCTTTTAATATAAGTATATTTCAACTTTTGCTGTAGCTGGAAATTTCTTCGCCTTCAGCATAGGCGTAGCGTGACCGAAAATTTTGGGGGGGCACAAATGTTTATTAAACACACATGCACACGCACACATTCCCATATATATACAGTGGTATCTTGGTTAAAAACGTCCTCCCAGAAATTTTTCACATTGGGTAAAAGGAAATCAGTTTCGATCTTAAAGCCCCCTTGATCTAAAAGTTTATTTTTCTTAAACATTCGTCGTACAGCCATTTTTTAATTTTTTGCGAAATGTTTATGTGATTTTTAGCGTTTTTTCGCGTTTTGCGACAATTTCTTAACATTTTTGTTAGGAATTAAGTTTTAATTTTTTAACACAATATAGTAAAATTTGTCCTCTGCCTTTTTTTAATTTTTCGCGAAATTTTTATGTGATTTTTAGCGTTTATTATCTTTCCGAGGCAATTTTTTGAACATTCGTACGAGAAATCTGGTTTTATTTTTTCAGCCGATATAGTACATTTTCTACTCTGCGATTTTTTAAATTTTTTGAAAATTTATTATGCGATTTTACGCGTTTCGGGGCGATTTTTTTTACATCCATAAACGGAATCCAACTTCAATCTATGTCCAATATAGCAAATTTTGTGACCTGCGATTTTTAGATTTTTCACGAATTTTTTATTCAATTTTAAGCGTACCGCGGCGATTTTCTTAAACATTTGTAAAATACATCTGATTTCAGTTTTTCAGCCCGATATAGAAAATTTTGTCCTCAGTAATTTCTAAATATTTCTTAAATTTTTTATATGATTTTTAGTGTTTTTCCGCGTTTTGTGGCAGTTTTTTAACATTTGTGATGCGAATCTGGTTTCAACCTTTTAACCCATTATTGTAAAATTTGTCCTCTGCGATTTTTACATTTTTCATGAATTTTTTATGAGATATTTTGCTGTTTTTTCGCGTTCTGCTGCGATTTTTAAACATTCGTAAAAGGAGTCCAGTTTTAATCTTTCAGCCCATTACTAAATTTTGAACTCTGCGATTACATTTTGTACTCAATTTTGTACTCACTGATTTTAATCGTGAATTTTTCATGCGACTTTTTGCGGGTTTTTTTCGCGTTTCGTGGAAATTTTTAACATCTGTAACATGAATCCAATTACAACCTTTTAGCCCAATATAGTAAATGTTGGCTTCTTTCAATAATGTTTATTCGGAACTCGTTATAGTGAATTTGAATTCGTTCGTGAATTTGTTATGCGGGGTTCAGCGTTCTTTCGCGCTTTGCGACGATTTTTTCGACATTCGTAAAATGAATCCAGCTACAATATTTTAACCCAATATAATAAATTTAGTTCTCTACGATTTTTAAGTTTTTACGCATTTTGAAGCGATTTTTCTAACATTCGTAAAATAAATCCGGTTTCAGTTTTTAAATACAATACCGTTAATTTTGTCCTCTGCGATTTTTTAATTTTTCGTGAATTTTTTATGTGATTTTTTTTTCACGTTTCGTGGAGATATTTTCACATTCGTAAAAATAATCCGGTTTTAAACTTTTAGCCCAATAGAGTAACTTTTTTTCTCTTTTCAATAAAGTTTTTTCCGAATCTGTACCATGATTTTAATTTTTAAAGCGATTTTAACGCTTTTTCGCGTTCCGTGGCGATTTTTTGACATTCGTAAAAGGAATCCAGCTACAATTTTTAACCTAATGTAATAAATTTTGTTCGCGTAATGTTGTAAAGTTTTGCGCGATTATTTTTTTCAAATTTTACGTTTTTATGCGTTTTGCGGCGATTTGATTTTTCTACATTCGTAAAGGAAATCTGGTTTCAATCTTTGAACACAATACAGTAAATTTTGTCTTCTATGGTTTTTGAATTTTTCGTGGATTTTTTTTTTTTTTTTTTTTTTTTACGTGTTGTAAAGAAATATTCACATTCATAAAAAAATTCACTTTCAATCTTTTAGACCAATACAGTAAATTTTTTTCTCTTTTCAATGAACTTTATTCATCATTCGTACAATGATTTTAATTTATCATGCAATTTTTTTTTTTTTTTTTTTTTTTTTTCATTTTGCAGCAATTTTTTAACATTTTTTACAGGAATCGAGTTTCAATCTTTTAGCCCAATATAGTAAATTTCGTCCTCTGCGATTAAAAAAGAGAAAGAGATTTTTAGCGTTTCTTTGCATTCTGCGTCGAAAGGAATCCGGTTTAAATGTATTAAAATCGCGTACATAAAAAATTGTACCCGATTTTCTGCGGTTTTTCGCTGTTAGCGGCAATTTTTTAACACTTGTAAAATGAATTAGTTTTCAAGATTTTAGACCAATATAAGTATATTTTGTCCTCTGCAAATTTTGAATTGCTCGCGAATTTTTTAGTGTTTTTTCGCTTTTTCGGCAAATTTTAGACCTTTTTTTCGAAACAGAAATAACTAACTAACTAACTCTGTTAAATTTTGCTTTCCTGCGATTAAATTAAAGTTGGAAGAATACAAAATCGTCGTAACGTGAACTACGATGCTCAAAATATTAAACTAATTTCGGTCGAAATAAAAAAATTTAAAAATTCAAGGTTAGTTTTGATTTGAGACCAGATCAGGCGTAGTCTACACGGGTGTACTCTGTTGAAAGCAGTTGGACCCCCACTACCAGGTTCATTTAATTCGAGGTTCACTTGGAAAAAAAACGAACAAGTAAATGAGGAAGGCTCCGCTAGATCATTTTATTGAAATTAATATTTTTGTAACAAATATAATAAACAGCACCACAACAACTGCATCTGGCGCCTGGTGGGAGGGGGGGGGGGGGGGGGGGGGACGCCGCGCATACCACCCTTGGTATGGCCCTGTAACTAATCATTTAATGTATGTACGCCTGAAAAACTGTATGGAAAATTGCACATTCGATAGCAACAGTTTTGCTTAACAACGGTATTTCTGGAACGGATTACCATCGTTTACCAAGGTACAGCTGTATATTAACTTTAAAACAGCTCATTCAAGAAGGCTTACATTTTGAAAAGAAAATCATAACCATTGCATCTCAAACTAGTCGTTGGGGGCCCCCGTAATACTTACCCATCATGGATATGCATAATGTAAAATATTAAAATAAAAATGTGTAAACTACTTATAAAATGCATTGCAGTTCAAATAAAATCGTGGCTTGATGACGTCACAAACTTTAAAGGCTCGATTACTGAATTGCTTGAAAGAAACATCCTTATAACTCCAAAAATAATAATCCTATTAACTAGCAGTTTATTGCATCTGATTAAGCGTCAAATTTCCAATTAAAATATATCTTTGAAGTGAAATTTGGATGAAATACAGGGTAAAAAAAATGGAAGAGTGTGGAAAATATGATTCCAAATATCTCGGCAACTAATTATCCGATCGACTTCATGCTTTATGCAAAATTTATGTTTTTTTATTGTCTTTTATATTCATTTCTTAAAATAACCAATTTCGAAAATTTTTATATACCTTTTATCATAACGAATATTTCGAGAGTCCGAAGAAAATAGTTCCGGTTAATCGAGGTTATTGAAATGAAATAGAGGCTTCTTCCCATTATTACATACTAAGTACATACCAAATTGCAAGTCTCTATCTCAAGTTTTTCGGGAGATAGAGCGTTTACAGACACACAGACGGACGGCAAATTTTTTTTTTCTAAAAATATGTTTTTCGGAATCTCCAGTGTCTGAAACATGTAAATCCGTCAAAAATTTTTTTTTCGATTTTCAAAACGATTACAAGACTTACCCTATACTACGTATGATGGGTAAGTAAAATGCGAAGGTATAATAGCAGATTAAGTGCTTTCAATAAAAAATAATAATAAGTAAGAGAGAGGAACATATTTAATAACTAGATGAAGAAAATATTAATTATTTTTTATAATTTTAGTGATGTGTGGTTGCATTCCATTGGTAAATAATTCCAGCGACACAGCTTGGAAAAGCAGGATATTTATGACTTGATTAAATTATAATTAAAGTTACAACAAATTAAATGAAATATATATTGCGGGGAACAGAACTCCCGCTCTGATAAACACAACTACATTTTCCAAAGTCTACAGACGGAATGAGAAGGGGAAAAAGTACATGTAGATACTAACCACAAACAGCGGGAAAAACAGCTGACACATTGAAATTGACCGCAGCTGTAAGAGAGTGATAGTTCAAACATTCGTTTAATGAATGTTCGTATCAGGGTTTGTACTGCACAACACAATTTTTGCTACCAAATTCATCACCAAAGAAAAAGAGCTGAGCTATCTATATTGATCTGACATCTGATTAAGTAAAAAAAAAAAATGAAGAAATATAAAATGAAAATTAAAGTAGTTATTTCATTTCCATTTTGGGTCAATACAAGACAAGTCTTAATTGACTCTATCATATTTTAGAAATTGATGTTCAGAAAGTTGGGGGGGCACGTGCCCCCTCGTGCCCCCCCGAGGCTACGCCTATGGCCTTCAGTAACAATTTTTAGATGAAACATTCTTCCAAAAAGTGCTGAATTGTATTACTGTAAAATCCCGAATGTAAGCCCCCTTTTTCAAAACTAAAAAGGGTTGAAAGTGGAAGGGAGGCTTATAATCGGGATTTTAAAAAAAAATCATTTAAAAAACCCGTTTTATCATTCATTTAGAAGTAAAAAAGGGCAAGAATCTTCTGTATTTCGGCAGATTTTCACTCAAAAATAAATATATAAAATCTAAATCCCCCCTTAAAATCTGCCCCCCGCCCACAAAAAAAATTGAAAATCTTTAAAAAAAATGTTTTATAATAGTTTTCTTTATTTGTTATTTTATTGTAACAATAAATAATCAATTCTCTAAATCCTACTCAAAATTACTGCTTCCCCCTTTGCCCCCCTCTCTAGTACCGAAACCCCATATAGTTTGACCTTTATAACTCTTTAATTTTAAATTTCTTTTCACACTTATTTAATACTCTATATTAACAATAAATAAACCTAATCTACCACCTAAATCAACCCCTCCTCCTGAATTCTCTGCTTTTCTCCCCCTGCCCCCCACCCCCCATCCTCATCTCTTCCTGCAAATGCATCTCATTAAATTTTAAATCTTTAAAATTCTTAATTTTTTTCTGCTTTATTTGTTATTTTTTGTAACAATATTTAAATAACAATCTAAATTATTCCCCTCCTCTCCCCAAAAAGTCCTCTTTATTTTCGTTGCCCCCCCCCCCCCCAAGTGCATACTTTAAAATCTTTACATTTTTCCTACAATAATTAAATAATAATTTTTAACAATAATTAAATAATTATCTAATTTGCTCCTCCCCTCACCCCAAAAAAATTCTGCTTCTCCCTTCCCCCCCCCCCCCAGCACACAAACTTTAAAATCTAAAAATTATTTTTTTAAGATTTTTATGCTTTATTGTTACTTTGTAGCAACAATAAATAAATGATCATGTAACTCTCCCTTAAATTTCCATTCCCCATCCCCAGAAAAAGGGGAGGAATTTCTAGACATGGAAAAGGGGGAGGCAGAGAGGAAATTTTAGCCTTTTTTGTAGTTTGACTGTTCTCACAGCTGATATTTTGTTAATGGGGGGAGCTATTTTAGAGAGCATATTTATTTAAAAACATAAAATATACTCATGATTCAGGGAGGAAAGAACAGCCATACTGCAAAAAAGATGAAAATTTTTGCTTTCGTCTCACATATTTAGAAATCCGACCCCCCTCCCTTGGGAGAAAAGGACAGAGCAAAAATGTCAAAGGGGATGATTATTTTAGATGAGTGATACTTATATGAGATGATGTAGATGAACTGAGTTACTGTACTATAAAATAAACTTTTTTACCAAAAATAGAACCGACTTCAAAAACTACTAAAAAGCGAAATATAAATTTTTTAACCAAAAATAGAACAGACTTCAAAAACTACTACAAAGTAAAAAATAATTTTTTTTAGGTAATAGTTAATAAGAAATTAAATTAAGAGCATTGTATTTACCATGCATATTATTATATTTATGTACATTAATTTGATTTTTTGGAGTCGGTGCCAGCCAAGCCAAGTTAAAGCCATCTTACCATTTTTAAACATTTCATCTGATGTTATAAATGTGTATTTTCAAATGAGATTAGCAACTATATTTCGACAAACATTGCTTTGGAAATTAGTTAATTATTTAAATCATTGTATTTTCTACCATTTGATGAGTTATATGTATTTTTTTTATTGTCTCGTATTTATGTAGATACAATTTATACGCGTGTTACGATTTATATTGAATATTTTATTTTGAATTTTGTACTTGGCTTGGCTGGCACAGACTCCAAAAATTCAAATTAATGTACATAAATATAATAATATGCATGGTAAATACAATGCTCTTAATTTAATTTCTTATTAACTATTACCTAAAAAAAAATTATTTTTTACTTTGTAGTAGTTTTTGAAGTCGGTTCTATTTTTGGTTAAAAAATTTATTTTTCGCTTTTTAGTAGTTTTTGAAGTCGGTTCTATTTTTGGTAAAAGAGTTTATTTTTCGCTTTTTAGTAGTTTTTGAAGTCGGTTCTTTTTTTTTTTGGTTAAAAAGTTTATTTATTTATTTATTACTTTAGTGATATCCATATTTACATTAAACCATATTGTTGCTAATATCTTTTTTATTTCACATTAACCTGGGCAGTAGACTCGAGTATCGAAGATTAGAAAATTTATCATTATTCTCATCTAATGTCTTTAAAGCCTTTAATGATATCTATATTTACAACAGTAGACTCGAGTACGGAAGATTAGAAAATTTATCTTTATTCTCATCTAATGTTTTTAAAGCCTTTTATGATGTCTATATTTACATTAAACCATATTGTTTCTAATATATTTTTTATTTCACGCTAACCTTGGCAGTAGACTCGATTACGGAAGATTAGAAATTTTATCATTATTCTCACCTAATCGTCTTGGATAATGTGTCATAATCGGGCTGTTATACTACAGTTTTGATAACTGTGTAAACTCACTGATTTCAGTGCTTATGCTTAATGTGTACTGATTTTTACGATCCGTACAAGTAAATACATTGCGCCAACAATGTCGCCTATAATACTATTTGGAGTAACCCCTTTCTATATTGTCACTCTATAGTTAATATTATGTAGTAAAAATATTAAAAGACAATTGCAGAAGCATTTATATACAACTGTATTGTATAATATAATATAGATATTGGATATTTTAAAGGCAGTTTCCAACTAGTGCGCCACAGGTGATAAATCGCCAAATATTTTCTGTAACTCATACATTTGTATGGGATTTGAAACAACAATGTATTTAATTATGCGCCAATAAACGCTCGTCAAAATATGCCAAACCGCTGTGAAACTGCAACAATGGAACTTTTAAAAGATTCAAAAGTAGATTTGTTGCGGCATAATTTATAGTTTTTATCCGTACATTGTATTATATTTATCCAATTCACAATTTTATGTAATTTTGCTTTTCAAATTTGGCAACACTCAAAACTTTTTGTTTAGATCTTAAAAAGTTTGTTCTATGAAAATAAATCCGACAAGTTAAAGCTGATTTAAATATGTCAGTCTTTTTATTATTTGCAACCTGCTGAAAGTCGTCTTCCCAACAACTGATGACCCGGACGTAATAACTCTCGATAATATCCGATTTGCTTAAAATTTTGTATATACGTTCATTGTGATAAGGAGCTCATTGGTTAAGTATAAAGAGGGGGGGCAGTGGCTAATCCCCCCTTTAATTTATTCATGCAGAATTATAATCCAATAAGTTAAAGCTGATTTAAATGTGTCAGTCTTTTTTTTATTTGCAAATTCACGTAATAGAATATTTTATGATATTAAAGTCGTCTGCCCAACAAATTAACTATTTTTAAAAGGCTTATTTTTTTTCGTTTTCATTGAATTTCTGAAAAAGTACAGAACCAATTTTCATAAAATTTAAATGGGACCAATTCGAGAGTATTCTCTTTCGAATAAAAAAAAAAATCACATAAATAGGACGCAAAAGTAGATTTGTTGTAGCATAATTTATAGTTCTTATCTGTACGTTGTATTATATTTATCCATTTCACAATTTTATGTAATTTTGCTTTTCAAATTTGGCAACACTCAAAAGCCAACAAATTAACTATTTTTAAAATGTTTATTTTTTTTCGTTTTTGTTGAATTTCTGAAAAAGTACTGAACCATTTTTCATACAATTTAAATGGGACCAATTCGAGAGTATTCTCTTTCGAATAA
Source organism: Maratus michaelseni (assembly GCA_963931845.1). Lineage (NCBI taxonomy): Eukaryota > Metazoa > Arthropoda > Arachnida > Araneae > Salticidae > Maratus > Maratus michaelseni. The sequence continues at coordinate 45,603,219 of OZ007591.1, forward strand.
AAAAAATTCATATAAATAGGACGCATAGTTCCGGAGTAATCGGTGTACATACATAAAAAAAAAAAAAAAAAAATACATACGCATCGAATTGATAACCTCCTCCTTTTTTGAGTCGGTTAATAAGAAATAGAACAGCGTTTAAACAAATATATATTAAAGATTTTAAGGTAGTTGTTTAATGACAGTGGGAGAAAATAGAACTTTTGGGAGAAAAAGGGGTAATTTTAGATGATTGATTATTCATTAATTGTTACTAAAAATAAACAAATACAGCAGATTTAAAAAAATAGTTTTAAAGATTTTAAATATTGTATGTGTGTGGGGGGGGGGGGGGCATTTTTGACAAATTAACTATTTTTACTAGAGAACAACAAATAGGACAAAAGATTTCTTCAAATAAGAGTTTTACAAATTTTAAACTTTGTATTCTCAGGGATGAGGGGGTAATATGAATTTCAAAGGAAGGAGTTTGTAATTTAGACGATTTGTTATTTATTTATTGTTAATAGAGAACAACAAATAAGACAGAATATTTTTTTTTTAATAAATAGTTTTAAAAAATATTATAGGATTTGACAAAGAGGGGGGGAAGCAGAAATTTTTGGTGTAGAGAGGTAATTATAATGGTTGATTATTTATTTATTGTCACTAGAAGCAACAAATAGAGCATATAAATTTTAATAAAGAGTTTTAAAGATTTTAAACTTTGTATGCTGAGGGGGGAGGGGAAAACATAAATTTTGGATGGAGGGGGAGATTGTAGTTTGGAGGACTGATTTTTTACTTATTGTTGTTATATTACTAACGAGCAGTAAGAAGGTCAGAAGAATTTAAGATTCTCAAGATTTTGAACTTTTTTGTTGGAGAGGGCAGAGAAGGGAATCAGACATTTCATGTGGCACGGGGGGGCAGGGGGGGGTGGTATTTCATTAACAAAATATAAAAGCAAGTGGGAGGGGAGCTTACTTTCGGGATTTTACGGTAATTATGTTACACACCCATACCACTAACAAAAATTATTAGAGTAAGGAGGTGCTACAGCACCCTCTGATGGGTATACAGCTAAAATTGGGCCAGTGCATATATCTATAAAAATAAATTCAAATATAAAATATGATAAATTTTTTCACAATAATTGAGATATGGCTATGATGTTTCATCATAATAAGCACAGCAGTACCTCCTGTTGAGTAATCAAAACCACAAATAAATCAGAATAGTTTTTCATTCTAAGCATATTACAATAATGTTTGGGACAATATCATCCCACAAATGTTCAGAATAGAGGTCTGCACTGGACAAAATTTCCAGACCCAGGCCCGGCCCAATCTGTAAAAAAAATTATTGACCCAGCCCAGCCAGATATAAAAACTAAAAGTTCAGCTTAAGCTTGGTCTGTACAAAAATTTCTTGATCTAGCCTGTCCCAGTATAAAAGCTAAAATCTCGGTTTGAGCCTGCCCCGGTATAAAAGTTCAAAGTTCGGCGTGACTCGACTAAATTTCTACAAAACATGATATTTCTGAAGCAACAATATCCTACAACTAAAATTATTCAAAAAGCAAACTTACTTATGCATATATTTAATTTTTAATTAGTTCAAAATGCTTGGAATACAAAATAACAATAATGTTAATGACCACTTAGAAAATTACATATACAAACAGTGATTAAAAAAATTTAACTAGACAATTCTATTCAAATAAAGATACATTAAGAAAATTAACATAGTTTAGAATGAAAGAAAAATATTGCAAAAAAAATAATTTTAAAGGTCTACAAAGAACAAAAAGATGGATTTTTAAAAACATACTTCTGTAATTTATTAAATCAAATTAAATTTGTAAAGATTTCTCCAAATAGATATATAATATCACTATAATTTTTACAAAAATAAACAAATAAAATGTCAGTCAAACATGTCCTTGGGAGGTAGGGGAAGAATTTAGAGGTCTGCATGGGCCTGGGCCGAAATGCAAGCACTTCATTATTGCTGGTACGGGATGGTTTTTTTTTCAGCTGTGTTAGGCCGAGAACGTTTTTTTTTTTTTTCATGTGTAATATGATATCAGGCCAACTTTCACCTGACCTTTAATTAGTGAAAAAAAGAAACTATAAAGTTTTAAAGCAACATTTCTTAGTTACTTTTTTCTTTTTTGTGTTTTATTAATTTAACCCTCTCACTGACACACCCACGTTAATACGTTCACTAAGCTCCAGGTTTCACTGCAATACAGGTATTAATTAAATTAATGTAATTCTATGGTTATTATGCAACTTTAATACATTGAGTAATGATTAATACTCTCAAAAATTCCATTCATACATCATAATAAAAAATGTTATATAATTTTGAATAATCATTTTTTTTAGCATTTAAAATAAAATACAGAGAAAACAACATTACAATTTTGCCCTTTTGCTGGACAGTCATACCATACTTAATACCATATTTACACGCCTTTTTTTATGAACATTAATTTTTTAAAGGAAATTTTAGTACCTAATTTAGTTTTTTTTTTCCTGTTTATATTCTTCATTTTTTAAAAAGCACCCTGGGCTGCAAATTAGTCACAGTCGTTCCAAAACACTGTTTTCCCTATATTTCTTTCTGCCTATGCCCATGTAAACTACATTGATTTTTTAATTAATTTCCATTTGTATGTAACTGTCTGAGTAACAGTAATATCATTAATCCATATTCCACGGCTTGGAGACTTAAAAATCTGAAAAATGCTATACAGTAAAATCTTCTGAATCACATGAGAGAAGGAAAATCTGTTATAGACAAGGCTCCTGTACATTGTCTGTTGTAAATGCATTGCATTCTTTTTGCACAGATTATTATATTAATTTTAAACAGATATCAAGACATTTTTTCATTGTTTAAGACAGGATTCTGTCATAGACGTTCCTTCTCATAGGTTTTACCTTATTTTGTTTTATTTTATTTATTTTTTTGTCTAGAAATACATAAATATTTGTCTCCTAATGAATTTAGATCTTCAATAAGGATATTGTTACACCCATCCAATTGCCTTTAATTGTATTTCTCTTTTTTCTATCACTTTAATTTTCTTTCAGATAGTATTCACACTTCAATCTACAAATAACTCTTCCTTTTGCGTCTATCACATTTTCTATCACAGAAAGCTGAGCTTCGATGATTCTAAGACATGGATATTGTAAATGTGTATTGATATTAATAATTTGTTGAATTACTAACTTGGGCAGTTCAAAAGAAATTGAACATGGCATGCATAGATTAAAACGTACTTTCTTAAATGCATTTTTTTTTCATATGTACTAATTACATTTTAAGTAATTTAAATGTTAATATTGTACATAAACTTTTCAAAACACAATATTTTAACTACAAAAACAGTACATAACTTGTTTTATCTCTATAGAAAATACATATTCGATTATAATTTCAGGACAATTAACCGTTCTCTTTACAATGTGGAGCGGAGTATGCATGTTTATATAAGCATATTCTGCTCTACCTAATGAAGAAATTTGTTCATTGGTTCAAAACTAAAGTCAGGTATATCTAGTGTTACCACCAGGTGTCCTGATTTACAGGGGACTTATCAATTTTCAGAGGTCTTAAGATCCATTCTGCAAAACCCTTTTCCATCATGCCAAAATTCTTTTGCATGCAAAAACTTTTTTTTATGAATTTAATCTAAATTAAAATTTTATTCCTTAGTCTGAGATGAGAGAATGCAACCACAATTCGGTCACATTCAGTCTTCACAATGACCAGATGTTACAGAATACTTTATATTTTGCCTAGAGCTCTTGTGTGTTCCTGTTCAGAGTTCATTTGATTAACTGCTGCAAACAATTGATGCTGGTGAAAAATAAGATGCAGGAAGAGACCGGACATATGAAAATTAATATGCTTACTCCGAACTTCTTATTAAAAAGTGTTTGGTGAGTAATTTTATAAATAAATGAGTTAAATCGTTTTTCTTTAATTACTTAAATTATCTTAGTACCAAACTACAAAATACTTCTTTGTTCATTAATTTCAATATACAGTAGAGCAGGTAAGTCAAACTCATTTATTGCTGAGGACCAAATTAAGCATTATATACAAAAGTCACTTTATTAAAATTGCATGGAATAAAATTTGTACATACAAAATAAAACCATGTTAAATAAATATTTATGAAAGTTCTAAAGTTATTATTATTTATGGTTTATTTTACCTTATTTTTCCAAAACTTTCTTGACAATACCTTTCTAATGATACACTTTCTGACAATACTAAACAAATCTACCAAACTTGATTGAATTTTCTAAATTGTATTTATTTTAAAAATTGATTGTACATGATAGTACACTATTTGTACTTGTTTCTCTTCCAGCTTTTTTTCCAAGTACAAAAGAGACATATTTTGAACCAGAAAATTTATTTAACTAAATGTGTCTTGTAATACAGTACTTATTTGATTTCATTTATTAAATAAATTTTCTGGTGCAAATTATGCTCAACTGTCTTTAAAAAAAAAAAAAAAAAAAAGGTTGCAGCATGCAAAAGTGTTGTATAAACATAACTAAAATATGCTTAATTGAACATTAGACATTGGGAAAACAGTCGACTGAAAAATAATTACAGAAATTTAGAAACCACACATTCACGCGTTTTCGTTCCAATATGGAATCACACTCAATTTCGATTACCTGCAATAATAAATTTTAAGTACAGGTGAAATCAACAGATTAAATTGATTTTCACATTCCTTGAAATTCAAAAATCTGGTTTTGAATTTATTTTTTAATATACATTTAAAACTTAACTAGTATATTCTAAACATTTCAACTCAGATGACTTTTTAACAATACCTGGCAACATTTAAAATTAAATGAATTTTTATTTTGAAAATTGTTTAGTCAAAGTAATAAATTCTATTTGAAAACGCTAATGCTATCAAATAACACAGCATTCTGAAATTTGCTAAGTCTAAAATTACTAATGTGATTTGTAATATCAAATGAAAACTCCAAGTACTTTGTACATTGATGGTCTTTTAATAATCCACAATCATAATTTGTCAATTTTTTAAAGATAATAATAACCTGGTGCAACAGATTGAAAGTAACAGTTAAAACTTTATGTGAAGTGGAAAGTCACCAAATTTATGTGTAAGAAGGTAGATCTGTTTATCTATATTTTCATTACCCATATCTCTAACATATTTACTAGATTAATAATGGTTAAGCATGAGTGTATGAATCAGGGTTGGCAAAAACCCGGGTTTTTTCAGAAAAAACCCAACCCAGTGGGTTTTTTCAGGGTTTTTGGGGGTTTTTCAGGGTTTTGGGGTTTTTTTCAGGGTTTTTTCCGGCTTTCGGGAGTTTTTCAGGGTTTTTTCGGGTTTTTTCAGGGTTTTGAGGATTTTTCTTCTTGCCGTTCTTTGTTTGTTTTGTAACAACTATATAATTAATGGGATGAAGTTTTAAAAAATAAATGTTAATACTTTAATAATTTTTATTTAATATATTATTTAATTATAATTATTTGGAATTTTTATTCAATATTAAAAATAGTTTAAAAATTTGTAATGATTTTAAAGACATTTTATGACTGAATTGAAAGAAATTTTTTAAAGTCAAAATAATTAAATTAATAGTCTAAAATTTTGTTTATTTCTATTTTATAGATAAAAATTAGATTTAAACAGTGAATCATTTACTTTTGTTTTATTAAAATTTTCTTATGTAGTAGAATTTTATCAAATGTTTGGAATTATTGTCCTACTAGGGGGGGGGGGGGGGAATGAATTCACTTTTAAACCATCTAAATTGTAAGCTTAAATTCCTAAATCTTCCAGAGATCTTGATGTATGGGAGGGGGGGAAAGGGGGGGGGTGTTGCATCTTAATAGCACAGAATAGCTGCATGTTGTGTCATAGTCTGCGATCGCCCATCCTTCTTTTTTGGCGAAATTAGATAAGGAGGTGGGGGGGAGGTATAAACAATAGAACTATCTCAAGAATAAGAAATCATTATTTTTAAAGAATTATTTAACAAAGAACTTTATATTACATTATATTTTAAATACTATATTTACGTAAGAATATTTTATAATTGAATTTGTTTGGATCATCAATACTTTAATTGTAAAATGAAAAAAATACACTCCAGTGTATCTTTCTTTTGTTTTATTGATGGATTTTTATCAGGTCAATTTTCTTTTCCCCAGCTGGCTGCTGATGACTGAGATTTAATTAAAGTTTTAAACTGCAAATAGAAATAATAATAATTAAAACAAGAACTAAACGATACTTTTTCTTTTCCTTACTTATTTAAAAAAAAAATAAAACGTTTAATTATCCGATTGTGTTTAAATTTTCAGCAAATTCAAATAATAATAAATTAGGCAGCTTACCAAATTTCTATTAAAATACAATAAGTTTTCAGAAAATTAGAATCCCCCCCCCCCCCAAAAAAAAAAAAACTACTATCACTATCTTAATCTTGCATCTGATAATGAATGTTCTTAGCTATGCAGAAAAGATTCATTATTATGGTGGGTTGTGCTGCACTATAATACTATTTCACTAAAGAAAGTGAAATGAATCAATGATCTACCCTTTATGTTTTGTTCAACTTAATTTAGTTTTATGCTTAATATATTTTGAATCATACTAAAATACTCGTGCCTCTAATTTTTAAGAATTGATTGAACCCCCCCACTGTTTTCGTCATATTGACAAATAATTCTGATTTTTAATTGTTTATATAATTTTACATGTATTTTTTTTAAGATAATTATTTTCTCTGTGAATTTTCCAAGTTTGTTTCAGATAGAGCAATTATGCCCATTTAGAATTTTCTGAAAACTATATCTGTGACATATAAAACGTATTGTTATGAATTTTGTATATACCTGTAAATATTCCATTTGTTTAAATTTATTTTATTTTATTATTGTGAAAATTGCAGTATTATTAATGTATTTCCTATTGAGCATCATGTAACTCAATGCTAAAGGCCTCAGGTGGTTTGCAAGAAAAACAACCTTACAGCATCGGTTTTATAATGGAGCTCTATTGGAAAATCGCCAAGGAATGGGTTTATCGCCAAGTTGGCGATGGTTTTGGCGACCTATTTTTGTCGCCAAATTTGGCGATATATTGCCAAATGTCGCCAAGTTGGCGACGGATTTGGCGACTTTTTGTGCAACCACCCCCCCTTATACCTATACATTGGGATCCTTTCTTGCTTGGGTTCTCTATCGAAAGTTACAGCACTTTCTGGTAATTTCTAGCATCTAAAGGCTCTGGAATAATCTGGAAAGATCTCTGAAACCTATATAAGGACCTCCATCAGTTCAGTTGAGTTAGTTGTCTGTCAACTGCGATTGAATTCATACGAGAGGCTTTGCATTGAGAACTGTGTTACTCGGATCGATTTTGTCGTTGATACGTCGTATTGAACGCATTGTTTCTGTGTGAAATTTTGCTGCGCTTTTATTGCATTTGAAGATTACTGAATATCTTGTAATTTTCAGAAGATATTTGTGATCGTATTGCACTGTTTATAGTGAATAAAGCCTTTTTATTGTTCTTATATATTGGCATCAGTCCTTTCGAACCCCGAGCTCACAACATTTGGTGTCAGGAGTGGGGTTGAATGCCGATCACCAGAGCAATGGAGGCTGAACTGAAACAATTATTGGAGAAATTAGCTGCGAATCAGGCTGAGATGTCAACCAACCTTGGCGAGATGAAAGAAGAAATGAAAAAGGATATGTCAGCGATGGATGAGAAAATGACTGCCAACCTTGGCGACTTAAAAAATGAAATGAAGAAGGATATGTCAACCAACCTTGGAGAGTTGAAAGACTTAATAGAGGATAAAATAACATCTTTAAATGACAGAATTGACGGCGTGGAAAATAAAGTTGAAGGAAGATTTCAACAAATAGAAGGAAAAGTAGAAGAAATTCAAAAGATCGCCGAGACCGTTGAAGAAAGAGTAGAAGAAAAAGTTCAAAAGATCGCCAAGACCATCGAAGAAAGGATTGAGAGTGTAGAAAAGGAGTTTGAAAATGTGAAGAAACAAAAGATAACTGCCGAAAACTTTCCCGAAGATGTCAAGTATCAAGCTATGCTTCCTCGGGCCTCTATTAAACTCTCGACCTATGACGGAAAATCCTCATGGCCAGTTTTTAAGACACAATTTGGGATCGTAGCGGACACCAATGGATGGGATTCCCAGACAAAGGCTTGCCAGTTAGCTGCTTCTCTACGAGCTGATGCTGCCGACGTCCTACAGACTTTGCCTGCAAATGAACCGCTGGATTTTGAAACACTCGTCAGTGCCTTAGAATTGCGCTTTGGCGAGAAATGCATGAAGGAATATAGCAGACTCCAGCTCAAATCTCGACAGCAGAAATCCACTGAATCCCTGCAAGAGCTTGCTACGGATGTCGAGAGACTTTCCCATCTCGCTTATCCTGACTGTCCGACTGAAATTAGAGAAAGCTTGGCTCTGCAGCATTTTATTGATGGTGTGCGTGACTCTGAGATCCAGAAAGCACTCCGGATTGCAGATCTCAGCGATTTAAAAGGGGCTTTGGTTTACGCTCTGAAATTCGAGGCAGCCCAGCAAGCTACTATGAAAGATCGACACTTTGTGCGAGCAGCCAACCTGCCTGAGACGTCGGATAGAGCTGTGGAGTGCTTACAGCAGCAGATGAATGACATAATGAGAAAGATGAACTCCTTAATGGCCAACAAACCTTACAGGAAGATCAAGTGCTGGAAATGCGGTGGAGAAGGCCATATCCAAATCGACTGCCCAAGACGATCCAGCACCGAAGGTAATAGCTCACCCGCTAACGGAGGAGCAAGAAAACTGATTATTGACCATCTTGCGGGGCGGAGGTTTCCAGATCTTAAGAAGCCCCATTTTCAAGTATGTGAAATTTCTGCAAGAAGTTGCGGCGAGAACGGAGTTTTTCTAGTCGGAAGTGTGAATGATTTGCCCTGTAATATGATCATCGATACAGGAGCCAATGTGACCATCATTCGGAAAGATCTAGCTCAGCGGCTGAAAGAAAAACTCTCCTGGACCCCGCCACGTGTAATCCTTCAAACAGTGACAGGAGATAAGATCGATATATTTGGAAGAATGACACTGGAAATAAAGTTTGGGAACGCCGCTTATCGCCATACAGTCTACGTGGCCGATATTTCAGACCCTTTCATACTCGGACTGGACTTTTTAAAAGAGCATGGATTTACACTGGACTTTAAGAATAATGAGTTACGCTCTGCTCAAGAAGATGTCACTATTTTCAAACTTGGAAATGAGTCCGGGTCTATTCAACGGATCACAGCCAAGACAGATGTTATCATCCCTCCTCGGACCGAAATGATGATACCTGGATTAACTGGAAACGAAAGAATTTTCCAGTATGGCTTGACTGGATATCCTGAGAAGAGCCCAAAGGGAGTGCTAATAGCATCAGCGCTGGTAGATCTGTCGAGAGATGTGGTCCCTGTGAGGATGGCGAATGTAAGTGAAAAGTCTAGAACTATCCAGAAGGGTGAAGTGCTTGCTACCTGTGCTCCAGTCACCTGTGTTTGCAAAGACCCGAGCTTGACGTTGTCGGAGCCGCCTACAAGTTTAACTCCTGAAATTGGACGAAATGAGAATTTATCTCCTGAGCAGAGACATGCCGCAGAAAGACTGTTCCAGGAATTTACGGATGTGTTTTCACAAAACGAGAATGATATAGGTCGCACTTCTCTGACACGTCATAGAATTGATACTGCCGACCATCCACCGATTAAACAGCATCCAAGACGCTTGCCGTTTGCAAAACAAGAAGAGGTTTCTAAGCTCTTACGAGAGATGCAGGATAGTGGCATCATCGAACCATCATCAAGTCCGTGGGCCTCTCCCATCGTGTTGGTCCGAAAGAAAGATGGCTCCACAAGATTTTGTGTGGATTATCGTAAACTTAACGATATCACGAAGAAGGACAGCTATCCTCTACCAAGAATAGACGACACGCTAGATACTCTTTCAGGACATAAATGGTTTTCCACGCTGGATTTGAAGAGTGGATATTGGCAAGTAGAGATCCATCCTGATGACAAAGAGAAGACCGCATTTACTACTGGGCAAGGACTTTGGCAATTCAAAGTTATGCCGTTCGGGCTCTGCAATGCTCCAGCAACGTTCGAGCGCCTCATGGAGACAGTGTTAAAAGGCCTGACTTTTGAAGCTTGTCTCATCTACCTAGATGACGTTATCATTGGTGGCCGCACGTTTGAAGAACATCTTGGAAATATTCGAAAAGTGTTAACGAAGCTGAGAGCGGCGAATTTAAAGCTGAACCCTTTGAAATGCAAGTTCTTCCAACGGGAAGTAAATTATCTAGGACACATCATTTCAGCTGAAGGTGTTCGAACAGATCCTGAAAAAGTGTCCGCAGTAAAGAACTGGAAGCGTCCGGAAAATGTCCATCAGTTGCGAAGCTTTCTGGGACTATGCACTTATTACAGAAAGTTTGTCCAGGGGTTCTCCAACATAGCAAGACCATTGCATAGGCTCACTGAAAGCAAGCAGAAGTTTCTATGGACACAAGAATGCGAGAATTCCTTCCAGCGGCTGAAAGAAGCTCTCACATCCTCTCCAGTCCTTACCTATCCGCACCCCGAGAAACAGTTCATTGTGGACACGGATGCCAGTCATGAAAGTGTCGGCGCTGTACTTTCCCAAGAAATAGATGGCCAAGAACGAGTCGTAGCATACTGGAGCAAATGTTTATCGAAAGCAGAGCGGAATTATTGCGTCACTCGTAAGGAGTTATTAGCTATAGTGAAAGCCATAGAACACTTCCATCACTATCTCTATGGCAGGAAATTTCTCCTTCGTACTGACCACGCATCCCTAACATGGCTGATGAATTTTAAGAACCCAGAGGGCCAAGTAGCCAGATGGATACAACGACTCCAGGAATACGACTTTGACATCAGGCATCGCAAAGGCTCATCGCATGGAAACGCCGATGCCCTATCAAGAAGACCGTGTCCCGAGAGCTGTCGCTATTGTTCCAGAGCGGAGAGCAAGTATAATCCCGAATATGTCATACGCCAGACGAAGACTTCACTATTGACGCCACCAGATCCCTGGAGTGATGAGAAGATTCGAGAAGATCAAATGGCAGACTCTGAGATCAAACCAATCTTGGAGTTATTAGAATCTTCTAGCACGAAGCCCAGTTGGAAAGACATCTCGACTTACAGTCCTACGACGAAGCAATATTGGGCTCTTTGGAACTCTCTCCACATCAGGAATGGTGTCCTGTTCCGAAAATTCGAATCGGAAGATGGGAAGACATCTCGGTGGCAGTTGGTACTTCCTCGATCCCGAATCCCAGACGTCCTCAAGGAATTACATGGCAGTCCCACTGGTGGCCATTTTGGAGTCATGAAAACATTACACAGAGTCCGAGAGCGCTTCTTCTGGGGAAAAGCGAGAGCTGACGTCGAACGATGGTGCAAATCTTGCGATGCATGTGCAGCTCGGAAAGGACCAAAGAAACGTAGCCGAGGAAGACTACATCTCTACAAAGTAGGAGCACCTTTCGAACGCATCGCCCTTGACATCCTAGGCCCTCTGCCAAGAAGTGCTGATGGCAACAAATACCTCCTTGTTGTCATGGACTACTTCACGAAATGGCCTGAAGTTTATGCCATCCCTGATCAAGAAGCCTCTACGGTAGCGGATGCCTTGTTACACCAGTGGATATCAAGGTATGGAGTTCCCCTTCAAATGCATTCTGACCAAGGGAGAAATTTCATATCTGCTGTGATTGAGGGTCTTTGTCAACTTCTCGGAATGGACAAAACTAGGACGACGCCTTTACATCCACAGTCGGATGGCATGGTTGAGAGGTTTAATCGTACCATCCTCAACAACCTCTCACTGCTAGTTTCAAGAAACCAACAAGACTGGGACCAAAAACTTCCCTTGTTTCTCCTCGCCTATCGCAGCGCCGTCCATGAAACGACCGGCTATTCCCCGTCTCAGATGCTTTTCGGTCGTGATCTTCGTCTACCTTGTGATCTGCTTTTTGGTCGCCCTCCAGATGCGCCTTCATCGCCAGAGGGATACGTGCAGAATCTCCAGGCACGATTTGAAGACGTCCACAACTTGGCTCGAGAGCGGATCAACATACAGACGGAGAAGATGAAGACCAGGTACGACACGAAAGCCACGGGACATCAATTCAAAGAAGGTGACAAGGTTTGGTTTTATAATCCGACTCGACGCAAAGGACTTTCTCCCAAACTGCAATCGCACTGGGACGGTCCTTATACAGTCCTAAACAGACTGAACGATGTCGTAATTCGGATCCGAAAGTCACCAAGTTCGAAGCCTAGAGTCGTTCATTACGACAGGCTGGCTCCATACTATGGCCATGGTACTTAGTTCATAGATTGTAAATAGTGTAAATAATGTAAATTAGTATGACCATGGTCTTGTATATAAGTTAATGTAGTAATTTCTTTTGCTTAGCATTATCATTATTATTATTATTTAAATACTTGTATGTAATAATGTCTATGCTTTAATTTCATAAGTGTATTTTTTTGTATAATTCAGCATTATGCATGTGTTTAATTGTTATTTTTCATGTAAACTTTAAGTGCTTTGAATAGTATAGCATTTGTTGGTAACGGGTTTGCTTTCCGATCAAAGGTTGAACTGCCCGGGACGTGCAGTCCTTGAGAGGGGGGCAATGTTATGAATTTTGTATATACCTGTAAATATTCCATTTGTTTAAATTTATTTTATTTTATTATTGTGAAAATTGCAGTATTATTAATGTATTTCCTATTGAGCATCATGTAACTCAATGCTAAAGGTATTCAAATGTAGTAGCACTAAAAACTACTCCAGACTTCCTTCAAACTAATAAATGAGGGACGACATTTCGTCTGTTTCACTCTTCGAATGTTTATTCTACGTAATATTGTTTGCCTTTTCTTTATGATCACGTGTCAGATTCACATCAGTCTATTAATAAAGTATGAGTAGCGCCTCTTTCAGCAAATGAAATGTTTAATTTTCGTACAAACGCTTCTCTTTTGTTTATGGTAACGTTTTATAATTTACAGCTGCAGAACACTTTCTTTTCTTTTTAATGTTTTTGAGTTTTGATATAAATACAGTCGAACCTCGTTAACATGAACCTCAAGGGGAATCAAAATTTTGTTTATATTAACAGTAATTCATGTTATCAGTATCAAATCTTTGTACTCGTTTTTATAGGGGACTATGAAAACAATTCATGTTAAAAGTAATTCACGTTAAGCGTGTTCATGTTAACGAGGTTTGACTGTATTACGATTGTTACGAGAGAAAAAAAAAAGACAAGAATTTTTTATCTGGATGACTCTATCCTATTGAACCCTACACCACCCCCTCCCAGGGTAAGATAATTTTAGGTAGATTTCGTAAGAAATACTACCTATTACATTCTCCCCTAAGTTGGAGTTTTTGAAAATTTTTTGCAGATCTACGCCGATCATGACTCCCAGAACCCAAAACCACCCCCAGTTCAAAACTTTGTCTATCTATCTATCTATGTCACTTTTTTATGAACATGATAACTCCCATAATTCTGCACAAATCTCTTCCAAACTAATACATAAAATCAAGGTGCATAAAATCTCGGTCAAGTTCATTAATGGGCCAAATCGAACCAAGGAGGGGGGGGGGGGTGTGAGGGGCTTTTTGTGAAAACAGAAAAAACCCCACAATTTCTCAATTATGATACGTATCGAATCCGTTTAAAGTTATTATTACTTCTAGGAAAAGGACCGAAAATTTATGTATGACAGATTTTTGATATCATTAAAAATGGCCCCAAGGGGGGAGGGGGGGGGTTAGAAAAAAAATTCATAACTTCGTCAATTCTGAAGATATCAAATCCGCTTAAATTTATTATAAATCCTCAATATTATCTAAAACTTTTATATTGACAAGTTTTTTATAGGACCAATCCTTATAGCAAAAAAAAATAATAATAATAATAATAATAAATTAAACAAAAACAATCCCTGCCGGCTCCGCCTGCAAACAAGTTAGATTTCGAAGTGGGCGTTTCCAAATGCCGCATCATGGCAAAAAGGTCATTTCTTCCGCAATTCCCAACAAACAGGCGCCCCACGGTCTGCGTCTTTGAAATCTATCTGTGCTTGTAGGCCAAGCCGTCAGGGATTTTTTAATTTCGTTTTCTTGTTAATGTTCATGTGTTTCCAACTATCTTAAAAAAAGGATTGAGGATGGCAAAGGCCTTTGACGGAAAAAAAAACTGCTTCAATTTTTTTTTTTTAAACATGTTGGTAAAAAAAAAAAAAAAAAAAAACTTATTTATATTTAGTATTTCTTAATTTCTTAATTGATAAATTCTTGTATTGCTTTTTATGTTGATATGTTTAAAAATTGTTTTGCATGATAACTCTGACAAAAAAAATCTTAGTTTAGATTATTTCCTGTTTATATTCTGCAATTTTAAAAGCAGACTAGGCTGTGGGCCATTGCCACATGTGTTCCAAAATCTTGCCCGTACCAAGATACAATTCTGCCGACGTCCATGTCTCTCAGTATTGCATTTTATATCTTATTATTTTCTAAGATTTAGAAGGCGAAGAACTGGTCCTCCCCTGCATACGCCCGTAAAAGTAAGCAATTTGTCTTTAATTAGCGAAATCAAGATTTTTTTTTCCTTTTTTACGAACGTGCAATTTTATTTTCCACTATGAGAAATTATTTTAATCGCAAAATTTTTTAAAATTTAATTAAAAAAATTATATTTACGTTTCTTAAATACAAATTCACAGAATGTTATTCATTATAATCGTTTTCTCAAATTAAATCCATATGATTGATTTAACTAAAAATATATATGTATATTAGTTGAATTGATTGTACGCTTGAAAAAATAAAACTAAATTTCAAAACTAAAATAGCGCTGATCATCCTGTTAACCGCCGCAAAATTCCGGAGAAAAGTTTCAAACAGCGCTGAGTAGTCTATAGTATTTGAATACTAGCATTCGCTGGCGCACCTTATGAAACCACAGAAAACTCCAGATATGAGGACTGAATACTGAATACAGCTGAAAACCGCAGATTTCGTCACCGATGCAGATGCTAGGTGACTTGTATTTGAATACTCCTGTCTGAAATCGAAACCACTTGAGAACACAGACATTTTGTATTCGAATACTCCTATCACTAAACAAACATTCACTGACTGAAAACATAAAACTCGAGCTATGAGAACTGAATACAGTCGAAAAACCGCAGTTTTCGTTTTCGTCTGCGACACAAATGCCAGGTGGCTTGTATTCGAATACTTTTGTCCGAATCGAGATCACTTGAGAACTTGGCTGAATCGAGACCTCAGACACTTTGGATTCGAATACTCCCATCACTAACCTGGACCTAGGCCTTAAGTCGGGATGTAACAACCCGTACTTGAGGGGTGTGAAAACCTACAGAGGTAGTCACGTTCCCTCTCTTAGTGGACTACTTTAGCCGGTAGATGGCACGAATACCCACCATAAATAATGCTTAGTAAAGGTTACTTTTACACATAAAAATACAAAAAAAAAATTATTTACAATATATGCGTTATAAAAGGTATATATAACGTATTATCTTTTGCCTCGGCATTTTCTTTAATACAAACAGGAAAAACTAAAAGATTTAAAGATGAAATACATAAATACAATGCTTTAAGTAATTAAAAATAGTTCAAACAGCACGCTACTATAAAATACAAAACAAACATAAATTACAGAGTTTCCCCCAGACAGTTTCAGAAGGGTGCTGCACCCTGCCTGCCCTTTGGTTTACAAAATAGCACCCTTCTTGCCCTTCATAAAAAGAATTAGCACCCTTCTTGCCCCCTCCAATAAAATAATTAGCACCCTTCTTGCCCCTCATTAAAAAAGTGCCCTTTCTTCTTTTTGCATTAAAAAATTTGCTTTCATAGTAAAAACTAACTCAATGTTGTCTTAAAGAATGCCCTGACTTAAATATCGAAAGTGGCTTTAAAAAACAAAAGAATACCTTTAACAATTAAAAAAAGTGCCCTTAAGAATCTGAAAAGTGCCCTGAAGGATCCAAAAAGTGCCCTTAAGAATAAAAAGTGCCCTTAAGAATTAAAAAAGTGCCCTTAAGAATAAAAAAATGCCCTTTTCTCACCAGCATCACCCTGCCCTTTTTTAAACCCAGGGGAAACTCTGATAAATAAATTTCTATATTTTACATTTAAATTCTTGATTACTTGAAACATTGATAATTCATTTTTAATTAATAAATTAATAATACCTTGGCTTTTTTTAAATAAGCATGAATTTAGAAATTAAATGTTTTTTATCAACATCTAGACTATATGTTTTAGGTTTGAACTGATAATAAAGCTTAAGCTTCTCAGCTATTTCATGCAGTATCGAATTCAGACATTTTTCTCCGAGAGAAATTTCTGTAACTCAGGAGAGGACATTATGGTGTTCCGGGCACTTTCAGGCCATTAATAAATATAAAAAATTAGAAACTTCCAGAGGAACACTTTAACTTTTTCATAATTTTTAGATGACTTCAAAAATACAATCCATCACTTTTATCATGTAAAAATATGAAATATGTATAACATTATTTTGAAAAAGTGCATGCACGAAAACTTACCAGTAGCTAGATGGCAAACACAAAATTCTTTCTTTAACCTGGGAGCCTAAATTATAATAAGAAAAAGAAATCATGAATAATAAATTTTAAAATATAAAAAAAAAATCATTTAACATTTGAATAATAAGCAAATCAGGCAGTAAAGGTGTTTCTTTAAAAAATAACGATAATAAATAAAAACAGGGTTAGCAATATATAAATTTATGTAAAAATACCTAAACAGTGAAAAAATACATGATTTTAAACATTCAAATTACATTTTGTAAAACTGTTTGTTTCATTAAAAACTTTCTATACTTTTTTGGATTTAAAAATCCGTTAAATTTTGTACAGGGTTTTTTTTTTTTACACATGTGTTCACTATTGTTAATTTCTTTTCTTTGTTTCATTTTGACTGCATACTGTATCGAAGTACCAGTAGATTACGTAATTTAAGGATTATCCTTCAACTGCATATACAGTTCATTAGGATTTACAAAAATTGTAAGTAGTTATTTTTTAATATTCCATTATGCTGTTAACACGGCAGCGAAGTTTGACATCACTTAAATGGCTGCCAGAGACACAAAGTTTGGATATCACATGTGATATCACATGCGTTGCCCGAGCTTGTGTAATAAACTTATAAATCTCTTAAAAACTGAAACTCTGGTCACGGTTTCCAATGGCTTCGGCACTGTATACTGGGCATGCTCATATACTCCGGAAAATATTTTATTTCTCCCTTACACTGCCATGGGAGCATTCTGTTCTAAACAAACCTCTTTCCGAACGAACCTCTGAGACAGGTCCTACGGCACTGTATAGTAGGTATGCTACAAAATTGAGCTGGTTTGAAGAAGATGGGAACATTATTAGCCAAGTTATTGAAATAAGGCACAGTTAGAGAAAATAACCTTGAGGGAGGTGCTGTGGGCGAGAAGATGTTCAAGTGTCCTTTAGAAAATGACTAATTAAGAAGACCACTATGCATCTTTAAAAATTCGTGCATTTGTTTAAGCTAGGAACTTAATTACAAATTTGGCTTAAACTATTATTCGGAAATAGTGGTAACTGCTACTCATAAATTTACTTTAATGTTATAGAAGGTGATTATTAAGTTAATTATAATGTTTGGAAGTTTGGAATCACTTGCATTTAAATCCGAAAGATAGTTGCTGAGATATGGAAACGGGGCATGGTTAGAGAAAAAATTTTGAGGGAGGTGCCCGGCGAGAGGGGATGTTAAAGTGTCCTACAGCAAATGACTAATTAGGAGGACCACTATGCATCTTTAAAAATTTGTTTGTTTGGTTAACCTAGGAACTTAATTACAAATTTGGCTTAAACTATTATTTGGAAATAGTGGTAACCGCTACTCATAAATTTACTTTAATGTTATAGAGGGTGACTATTAAGTTAATTATAATTTTTGGAATCACTTGCATTGAAATCGGAAAGATAGTTACTGAGATATGGAAACAGGACATAGAGAAAAAACCTTGAAGAAGGGACCGGAGAGGGGGAGGGCAGATGTTCAAGTGTCCTTCAGCAAATAACTAATTAGGAGGACCACTATACATCTTTAAAGATTGATTCATCTGGTTAAGCTAGGGACTTAATTTGAAATTTGGCTTAGACTATTATTCAGAAATACTGGTAAAAGCTTCCTAGAAATACATTTTGAAGCTATGAATGCTGATTTTTACGATAATTTAGTAAAAATGGAACTGGTTTGGAGAAGTTTGGAACATTATTAGCTAAGATTTAAAATAGCAGTATTCTCTATATAAAACAGCAATTAAATGCTATGGGTGAAGCTAAAAATGTTAAATGTAATTAGTTATGTTGAAATCAGATCAGTAGATTTGGATTTATTAATAAAGGGGGTCAATGAAAGAAAAATCTGCCACCAGGTGGCTCACGGTCAAGTAAAATAAATGCAATATTTAATAAAAAGTTCCCTAACCCCTCTCCATCCCCGCAAATATAACAAATAATCTGTTAAATAAAGTTTTCTGTATTAATAATCTCTATCGTAATAATATATGTCATGTAAAAAAAAACTCCTTAAACCCAGCTAATTATCATGAAGAAAAACGTGCCTGGACAAATGTTTCAAACAGATGGCGTCTGTGTAATTTGTCGTGTGCAGGTTGCGCTACATTAACATGGATGTACGCCAGTAACTGCAATCCATATTAACACTATTTCGTTAGAAGTCCTTAACTATGCATCGCTACTCTGGTTTATTTAAGCACTTCTGTGAAGACTCTATACAATCAACCAACCAACCAACCAAAGAAAGAAAAGCGTATTTTTGATGAGAGTTCTTTATGGATTTTAATTAATATTTCAGTAATTTTCATAATTAAAATTCTGATTCCCAGGTGCACCAGGAAAGGTTTTGGACTATCCTCACCTAAATTATCAGACTTCTAGGTGCGCTAAATTTTCCTAGCCATCGCCAACAGAGAGGGAGACACACACATACAGAGCAAAACTTTCTTTTATTAGCATAGATAGAATACAGCCTTCCCTGTTCAAAATACATTTTTTGGATTTAAAGATTTGCGATTTAAATATTGATTGCCATATTTAGGTGCTCGGGTATACACAAGGCTGCATTATAGTGATTCCATATAATCAGTTTACAGGCGTTCAACCCAAAAGGCTCTGTGTTAAAATAATTTCTTTTTAACGATTTATGCACACAAAGTAACTGAACCCTGTTATAATGATCGCTGTATTAAGCATTAACGATATATGGCTGAGAAACACACAGGACCCTGTTATTCTGATCACGGCATTAACAATTTATGAGGCGTGAAACTACAGTGCCATGTATTTTAGGCAATCCCATTTTTCTTTATTTTATTTAAAAGCTCTCCCTTCCTCCTAGATAACCACGGACAGGGTCGAGCAGTACTTTGTCAGGGGGTTCATTAAAAAAATATATTATGTATGTCGCAACATCTTTATTTACGTGCTTTTTTGATATTCTTATTAGTTATTTTCATATAGTTTAAAATAAAGTACTTTATCTATATTTTTCTGTTTGTATGTAAAATGCACTGTCTGGGTCCCAAGTAAAGTCGGTGCTTTACGCTGCAGAAGGTCTCTGCACCCCACTCGGAAGCGACCGGCTAGTATATCATAAAATATTCAATATATTAATTTTTTAATTGCAGTACACTGTTTCTACCGTTCTTGAAATTAAACATGTGCTTTTTATAAAGCCTCCTCAAAATTCAAGGACAATTTGTCGAGAATTTCAGTAGATATTTAACAGTGTAAAAAGCGAAAGTGTCCGGTCGCTGGTTAATTTTTGGACAGCAGTATATTAAGCCATTTTCATACTTGGTGCTAAGCGAATGTGTTAAACCTTGTTAAGTCAGATTTACCACCACAATCAAGTAAAATTTGAATTCGTTATAAGTTTTGCACCCTCTGAAAATCCAAGGTCTGTGGCCTTTTCCCCGACCCTGATGACAACTGCTAGTTTCAAAAACTAAATCAAGGTTTGGGATGGAAGGATGGCGGTGTGTCAGGGTAAGATTTCAAAAAGTTAGCAATTAGTGTTTACTGAACAAATTTAAATCTCATTGCAAAAAGTGTAGATTATTTAACTAGCACAACTCAAAAACATTATTTAGTGTACAGAAACCAATCTCAAAATAGCAAAAATCATTTTTTATTGTTTATACTAAATTATTACATGAAAAGACAAAAATAAAAAACAGAAATGAAAAGTACCTGGGTTCCTTTACCCGCACCTGGAGGACCAAGTAGCACTGCATTGATGCCAGTTTTTGTAGATCTAGCATCAATATCTTCTTTAATATTAATAGATGGTGCTGCAGCATTTGGAGCCATACTTTATCTGCAGAAGAAAAAAAAGCAAATGCTTAAAATTATAAAAATATATCCTTTTATCCATGTTTCACTGTGTAAAATCATTTTTTAACTATATCAAAAATCAAAGATTATTGGCTTACGATACAATAAACTCATCAAATCTATAAAACTAGTCGTTGGGGGCCACCGTAATACTTACCCATCATGGATATGCATAATGTAAAATATTAAAATAAAAATGTGTAAACTACTTATAAAATGCATTGCAATTCAAATAAAACCGTGGCTTGATGACGTCACAAACTTTAAAGGCTCGATTACTGAATTGCTTGAAAGAGGTTTTTCCTTATAACTCCAAAAATAATAATCCTATTAACTAGCGGTTTATTGCATCTGATTAAGCGTCAAATTTCCAATTAAAATATCTCTTTGAAGTGAAATTTGGATGAAATACAGGGTCATGAAAAATCGAAGAGTGTGGAAAATAGGATTCCAAATATCTCGGCAACTAATTATCCGATCGACTTCATGCTTTATGTAAAATTTATGTTTTTTTATAGTCTTTTATATTCATTTCTTAAAATAAACAATTTCGAAAATTTTTATATACCTTTTATCAGAACGAATATTTCGAGGGTCCGAATAAAATAGTTCCGGTTAATCGAGGTTAATGAAATGAAATAGGCTTCTTTCCATTATTACATACTAAGTACATACCAAATTGCAAGTCTCTATCTCAATTTTTTCGGGAGATAGAGCGTTTACAGACACACACACACAGACACACAGACGGACGGCAAAATTTTTTTTTCTAAAAATATGTTTTTCGGAATCTCCAGTGTCTGAAACGTGTAAATCCGTCAAAAAAAATTTTTCGATTTTCAAAACGATTACAAGACTTACCCTATACTACGTATGATGGGTAAGTAATAAACTCATATTTTATCATCTTAAATTTTCATCTTTAGAATAGAAAAAGGGATTCCCCACTTTTAGCTCAACTATAAACATTTTAAGATATGGCTAAATTAGAAGATAAACCAAAATGTAAAATTTCTTAAATTTTTGAAGTGGTAGGGAAAAAAAGTTTCTTCAGTTTTTTTTTTTCCTGAAAAAAACTCTTTTTTATAATAAGCATTTTTCTAAGATATATTTTCTTTGTAAACATAAAATAATGAGCATTCTTGAAACATATAAATATATATATTATTATTTTTTTTACTTTAGATGAATATATTATACAGAAAAAATAATTAATTTTACTATTAAAAACATTTTCCGTATTTCAGCCTCAATTCCCAAAGTGGCTTTTCCTCATTAATTTTTAATATTCATATTCAATTTTTAAAGTAATCACTTCAATTACATTTCCATTTTAAATTGCTAACTAAAATAATTTGGAAAAAAATTATTGAAAGAAAAAAGTAAAACACCCACCTAATATTACTGAAGCTTGAAAGAAAATTTTAATTGTATTGTATATCACATTTATGTCCTCTAAGTATAGAATTGGGTACTTCCCTATTATAGGGGTTTTTGGTGTTTTTTTTTAAAAAGCTTGGCACAATTCAGACTTAAGAAAGTGAGTTTGTTTTCAAATGATATAAACAGCTATAAAAACAAAACTGATGAAGGCTTGTTTATGTGTATATTAAAAAAATTGTTTCTTATTGCATGTATTAGATAAATTAGTTCTGCCTGTATACAATAACAGATAAATGGGTTCTGTATATAATATAAATAGTGTTAAATGTTCCTTATTTTACCAAGGCAATTTTCTCTATCTCGTCAAGATCTCTATAAAAAGAAAGTACCTATAAATGCCATTTAATTAAACAAATATGATTGTGACTGTCACTATTATGATCATAATCAGCATCAAAAATTTCCATTCTACGATTATTTTTGAATTCAGGAAGATGATAAATTGCTTATGCATGTTAATATATATATATATATATATATATATATATATATATGCATGATGTATGCATCAATAAGGAATAAATTTTATTTATTATTTGACCTAAAAAAATTGCCTAAAAAAATATAAAAAACTGGTAAAAAGTTAAAAATACATGAAATTGTAAAGATTTTAAATAAAACAAATTTCAATACAATGAACGCAAATTAGCTTAAAACAAAACAATATTTAAAAAACAGAAAATATATTTTCTTAAAAGATCAATTGTATGTGTAATTGCGCAGCTGCCATTAAGTTTGAAAGTCGCAACACGATATTAACATTATTTCATTAGAAATCCTTATTTATTTTTTATGTTCATGCCCATGGCTTTCTTATTTATTAACACCAACATTTACTAACACTTTTTCTGCCAAGGCTTCAGAATCAGATGAAATATTTCTCCTTATATCCCATCAATAACAATTCCCTTTCAAATTTATTTTTAAAGGATTGTAAAGCATTTTAATACTACATTCTTGTTTATTAAGTTTTTTTTTTCCCCTTTTTAACACTTTTCAACCTAGTTGAAAAGTGTTTATGACTTCGGTTTGTCTGCCGTCTGGCCATGCACTAACTCGCGTAAATATACTCTGATTGCTCTGAAATTTTTCTATGTTATTGTCGTTTACTACAGCATATTCCCTATTGAAAATGAAGTGTGTAGCACTTATAGTTTTTTTACAGGGACAATCAAAAGTATTCTGTTACATTACAGTCAATGAGAGCATTAACTGAGATTGAAGAGATAAGAGTATTCATTGTAGGAAAGATATCCCTCAGGGCATTTCCAGAACAAAAGTTGCCCAATATCCATTTGGCCATTTTATTGGCTTATATTACCAATACCATTATTTACCATTATATACACCATTTAAATGCTATTTGAGATAACATTGTTATAATTTGCCTGATAAATTAATATTTTTAACTTATTTAAAAATATCTTACAACTGCTTTATTCATGATTGTGGACACATAAGAGCACAGAAAAGCAGATAATGAAGGCTGTGAGTCTACAGATGTTATAGTTCATCAATTTTTGAAAGAATTTTTAATGTTGAAACTCGTTAATTCTTTTCATAAATAATAGGCAAGATTTTTATATAATTGATTTTATTACATATATATATACAGATTAGGAATTTAGTGAAACATCTTGATAAACTACCTGACAAAACAGGATCATTATAACATTGTATGAAGACATACATTGGTGCTTCTATTAAAAATAATAAGTACTAAGCAAAAGTTAAGGTAATAAATTTAGAAAAATTATTTTCTCAAAATGAAAAAATATATATATTACAAATTGGTTGAAAAGTTTCTTGAATGTACATATTTAGTGATGTGGGGAAGAAAATTTTCGAAAATAAAAAAATTTCCACTGTTTTTCCAGAAAATTTTAAAAGGCAATTTTTTATAGGACATATTTGAACTTTTCATATTTTCTTTTATTAGTCAATTTCTGTACCATTTAAACAAAAACTACAGGTTATAATTCTAATTTTGTAATCCACATAAATAAAATTAAGTTTGATTGTGTTTTCTTAAGATTTGTCAATTGTTTAATTTGAAACTCATAACAAGTCAATTCACCCATTCATAATAAAAGAGCATTCACAGAAAATGTATCATCCATTTTTCTTGTTATTTGATATTTTGTAAAATATGGTATTTTTTAATTAATTACAGAGCATTGTATATGCATAATAGTTATTAAGACTGTTCTCAAATCCAAAGGGGCTACTTTCAGACTACTTTCATCTTAATTCATTTTTGTTTGGAAACGCATGAAATGGACAGGTATTGTTATTCAGAAATTTTGTAATTGAAACACGTTTTCCATTTTTTGGTAAGTACAGAAGATCTTACAGAAAACACTGTCAAAGTCGGCGTTTTGAACCGAATTCCCGATAATTCAGCGCCAGAAAGGAGTAAAACCTGTTGTCACATGATACAAACTGCCTACAACTCGATAAGTAATTTATTTATCAAAAAATGGAAAACTCATTTCAACTGCAAATTGCTTCAATAGTCAGGCCTTTTATGCCTTTGTATTTAAAAATGAGTCAAAAATTGTGTCAGAAAGTTTCGTGTTGTTCAGCAGATCATTTGAGAACTACCTTAAAGAATTACTATATTTTAACTTTTCAGCTTTATATATGATTAAAAACTTATAAATCATGATTTCTATGCTTGCTAATTATTTAATTTTGCTTATTGTTTTTTTTTTTGTTGAAAGGGAAAAACTCAAAATGGCATCACATCTAGAGTTTATGAAAATACTCCAGTTTTGTTTACTTGTATAGCCTCTAGTGAATGAGAGTTTAATTTTACAATATCTTATTAGTGGCTTAGAAAATTTTCCAAAATAATTTGTTTCAAAATTTTCCGGAAAATACACAACTCTATACAAAATACATTATGTTACAACTAAATACAAGCTGACTGGAAAGTAAATTTTATTTATGTTATTTGAATTGTATTAAAAGTAAAGAGCAGAATTTTTTTTTTTTTTTATGTATGAGTATGTGCACATGTGTAAAGCAAGAAAATTGCTTTTGGAAGTGAAAAATATTTTCTGTTTTCCTTAACTAATTTTTATCAAAATATTGTCTTAGTATACTTCAAAATGATCTATTTATTACCAAACTATTTCCACCAACCCAAAAAATAACCATGTTCCCAAATTAATCTTCATTATAACAGCTTTATTTAAAATGTTTTTTAAAAAATACACAAATTTAGCAAGATTTTTACAATAATAGATGAAGTATGGAGACAAATTATTTTTAAAACCTACGACTCTTGTTCAACGTTTAATATCTTAACACAGGAAAAGAAATCATAAAAATTATTTTTTTACGATTGTTTTGATTTTTTTAAATTGATTTTTTCACTCTTTGTTTAAAACCATAAAAGGGCTTTTCTATATTTTATTCTAGAATGCTCCAGAAAACTAAAGGTTATTTATATTATCCCAGTTCAAAAAATATTTACAGTCTTTTAATACTGCTACACATTTTGGTTAATCTTATTTGTTTATTTATTAAAATATATTCATATAACAAGTCATTTCTTTTTTTTATTTTAAGTTGCCCTTCAATAAAAATTAATACTATAAAAAACTTTTAGAATCAGAGAAATGGCAAAAATATGCGAGTAAATATGGTATGCATTAATAAAGAATTTACTTTTCAAAAACAAAATTAATTTATGACAATAAGAAAAACAAAGACCTTTAGGCTGCCTACATAAGTTTTATATTTTTATTAACTTACATTGATCACTGAAAGAGTTAACGTGTTCACTAAGTTTTTAAAAAATATTTCAACTAATTATAAAGGGATGCCACTCAGAAAATAGCAAAAAGGAAGAAATTACACATACAGTAAAATCTGTCACATTTTACAGAATATTTACGGATATATCTGGATGCATTTGTAAAGTGAAAACTTGTTGAATTTGTGAATCGAGTTTTGAAACTATGTTCAGAATAAAAAAAACAATGTGTTTAGTTTTGTAACTAATTACACCGAAGAAAAAGTCAGTTTAGTTCATGCTGTAGTATCAGCATACAAAGATTTATCTAATTTTTTGCACTGTAAATTATTATTTCTATACTGTTATAAAACAGCTTTAATCTAAAAAGAAGTATTTAAAATTGGGATAATTTATCATTTGTGTTTTTTAATGCATACTTCTTCAATGTACAGTGTGTAATATTAAATAATAAAAATTCAGAAATTAAAATCATAAATTTTCTAAATTTTTAATATGATGTAAAAAAGTATTAAAATCCAAGATGAATGAACATAATTTGCTAAGTTTCTGTTTCTATAGATATTTTGCTTAATAATGAAATGAAATAAACAAAAAAAAAACTTTCAATAATTGTTTATAAGCTTAATTTCTTAGGCTTGTAAAAAATTAAGTACAGTAAACTTGTAAAAATAAGTTTTTATCTGATGTAAAAAGGATTTCAGTACTTACTTATTATCTGGGCCAGGTCAGATATAACTGCACCAAGCATGGTGTCAATTATATTAATTACAGTAACCCTTATTTTTTGACAACTACTATATAGTTTATTTATTTATAATAATTTTTTTATTATGATTTATACTTTATTTTTCTATTATAATTCATAGTTTATTTTTTTATTATAGTTTTTGTTGTTCATTTATTATATTTTATTTATTGGTTTTATATTATTTACCATTTTAAACAATGTTACGTATTTAATAATGTTAAATTACGGTTTGGAACATGATTGGTAACAAACAATAAACCAAGATTGCCAATTGGCAACCATTTTCGATGATGTATTTCCTGGCCCACATAATATGCAAGTACCAGCATTTCATTTAAAAAATATATTTAATTTAATATAATTTGCAATGCCGTAATTTCCCTTGAGTAATCAAATTATTCATTATTTGATATAAAATAAGCATAGCAAGTATAAGAATCAGTAACCAATCTCTTATTATTGTGCAATACAACTTTTGCAAATAAATGCCTATTAATTAAAACATACATCAAATATCAATTATGTTCCAATTAGAGAATTAATTGTTTAATAATTATTAATTTTAACTACCGTTGACAATTTAATATTAAATGCAGTTATTAGTAAGTTTAATAAATGTAAATATCAAATTATTTAATATAGGTTTACATAATTACAAAATATTAATGTACATAACGTTAATTAAGAAAAAAACACCTGAATTTCATTGGTTATTTTTTTTTTATAAATCAAAAACTTTAAAGGGTACCCATTACTGCCATAATTATCCTACATATAACATATTCATTATAAAAATGTATATAATCTATATTTTATTCATACTAATAATCCAAAAACCTATTTCCATTTAACATACACAAAGATTAAATATTAAATGCCAAAGAAGTTGAGAAAAGCTATAAAATTTATACTTAGATAAAAAGTTAGTAGTCTGGAGCATAAAATTTAAAACACGATTTATGAAAATTATTTTGAAAAAACACAATGAAAGAAATTCGATAGCAAATAAATACAATTTCTTAAAAATGTATCATAAATATGAAAGAATAAATCTGTAATTCAAGCAATTAGCAATTTAAGAAGCACAATAAGAAGTACACTTAAAAATCTTGGAGCAATAATTCCCTTCAAAATCTATTTAGAAAACGTATGATCGTTAGGTCGGTGTTAATTTTCGTTATCATGCTCCTGTAGTTATCATCCCTCTTCTCACAAAAAGGCAAACTATTTATTTAAAGCACTTTACGTCTCGAATGTTATATCGATTGCTATTTTTATTTTGACAGATCAGAAAACATAAATAAAAATTTTCGTCACCACAAGACGTACGATACGAATTTAATAAAGAACTAATGTAACGCATGTAAATTGTTTTTTTTTTAAAGCAGTGCTTTGTTTACTTTAAAGAATGTAAAGGAAAACATGTGAAAATACAAATTTAACTAGAAATAGCTATAAAAATTTCAAATAAAATTGACACAAATTTATTTAAAGTCAACAAAATTGAAATTACATCAATGGATTTGAAATACGAACAAAAGAATTTAAAACTTTTTTATAATTTTTATCAGGAACTTTTGAACTTGAACACGTTTTCCTCAAGATCTTTAAAAGCCGACAGCTACAGTTGCCACCAAATTTTCACAAACAAAAAGTAAACAATTATTTTGTTTTCTGGTGCACAGAAAACATGAACTAATCTCGGAAGTAGATGCATGGAGATAGAAATAAGAAGGAGAACAGTGAAGATAGGCTTTCAAGATCACAACATGGACCGGGAATGAGTACCCAGTTTGTGGCGCTGGTGCTCCCAAAGGCCGGTCATGTGACCTGTCAAACATGACAAATTGTCGTCTGCTCTTCCTGCATTTTGGTTTCGAGAATAAGGAAAGGGCATGTTTACAAACAAACAGTTCCATCAACCAATCTACCACTGCATTTTTGTCGCAGCTATCATTACAGGAAAAGTCATGGCGACGTAGGCCAATCATATCATAGACCGGTTTAACATAGACCAATCAAATCCCTCCATCTTATGTGTACTGTAGGAGCCGTAAAGAACGAACAGGTTTTTCTCCCAAACCAACAGTAGTTTAACCAACAGTGACGTCAGGTGCCCTTTCCTTATGGTAAAGAGATAGAGGGCGCTACACTTCCTAAAGGCCCAAACGACCAGAAACGCCGCCATACTAGGTACCGCTTTTAGTTCCATAAGTAGAAACATTATCTTTGTTCTCCTTCTTTCTATCTCCCTGAGTAGATGGGTAGAATTTACAGAGGGCGTAGAGCGCAAAAGCCGGTGAGGCTAACGAAAAAGAAAAGCTACCGTGGTGCTTTACGCATATTTGTTTTACAGACCGCGAGAGTCACGTGTTACTCGAATGCACCAATGAAGGCGTACGAAAAGAGCACACGTCACTCTAGCGGTCTGTAAAAAAATGTAAGTGGAATGTACCGCGGTAGCCTTTCTTTTTCGTTAGCCTCGAAAAGCGGGCATGTGACGTCATAACTAAACCTCGTAAGGCAGAAACCATTCCGATCCTAGTGAACTTTCTGTAATAAAAGTGTATTGTATTTTTTTTCTTTGCTTTTCCGAATATTTTTTTAATTAAGAGTTTGATTAAACAGTGCGGGGGGAGGGGGAGCAAAAAGTTTGGAAGGGGAAATTTTAGATGATATTTTATTTATTGTTATTAGACAGCAATGGCACTTTTTCTTTTAAAAGGAGTATGAGTATGTATAAATACAGAAAGCAGATTAATATGACATCATTAGAGAATTAAAAAGAAAATTAATCTGACGTCAACACCTGCTCAGACGGTTTCCTAATACTGAGCTAGGTCACAATCATAGATTAACAGAGATTACAAGATAGGACAGTTACGGCAAAATCTGTAACGATCTGTAGCGTCACTAGTGATAAGGGGGAACAACTTAGAAGCTTCCGAAATTTACCTATGCATATGAAATCTGTTGATGCTCTATATTTTTAATATCTATACTTTTCTCTTCGACACAGACGATTCTCTCCGAACTGACCATTGGGGCATGGTTTACGTTTCTTTTAAACAACTTCATTTTTAATCTCTCTTTTATTATTCTTGAAACAACATTTCTTTTCAAAACTTTTTTGTATTTTTAAACAAGTTAAAATATATCAGGCAAAATCTTGTCTGCATACAAATCGGAATTCAAAGTTTTAATTTTTTCGCTTTTTCTACAAAGTTGAAAACGTAAACATTGTCATATTTGAAAAATGAAAGATCATAGAAAGATAGACGTTCAAAAGCAGAAATATACCGTGTTTGAGAAGTTTCTTCCCCATTGTCACTACAGGCGCTGCGATCGTCATCGCGTTACAATTACGCTCTATGAGAGTGTCCTATCTTGTATGTTAATCTATGGTCACAATATGGCGGTTATTTTGGGCAACATAATGGATATGCGTCAGCTCCCCTTATAGGAGCCTTTTAGCATTGGTGGATTCGAGCATCACGTGACTCCCGCGGTCTGTAGAAAAAGATTCGCGTAAAGCACCGCGGTAGCCTTTTTTTTTTCGTTAGCCTCGCGAAGTTTAACGGGCCTTTTTTCAAATTTTTGAGAATAATAAAAAGTTTTCAGTTATTAAAATTTGTATGCGAAGGGGAAAAAGAGGAAACAAGTTGGTAAGTGAGATCGAAGATCGCACAAAGGGTTTTTTTTTAATATTCCTTTCAAAACACTATATTTTCTTTAATAAAACCTAATAAATTTCATTTTCCAAAAAAAAGAATGTTTTTTATAAAGTAAACATTTATTGGTCTATTTTTCTCGTTTTTTCGAATATCTGAACCGGCCCTATAGCGGCCGAAGCCCGCTATTATACTCTGTCATGTGGACTAAATCGAGGCTAACGAAAGAGAAAGGCTACCGCGATGATTTACGCGTATCTTTTTTAACAGACCGCGGGAGTCACGTGATGCTCGAATGCACCAATGCAGGTGTACGAAAAGAGCATCACGTCACTCTAGCGGTCTGTAAAAAAAGATAAGTGGACTGCACCGTGGTAGCCTGTCTTTTTCGTTAGCCTCGGACTAAATGCGATATTAAAAGAAAATGGTCTGGAAGATGGAAGTAGATCTTGGTCTAAACCGAAGCCAGCGAAAAAGACAGACTGTCGCACTGTATTACACGTTCGCTCTTTTCAGACAGCTTGACTCACGTGATGCCTTTTTTGTGGCACAGATGCACCAAAAGAGCATCACGTGACTATAGCAGTCCGAAGGGAGACGAAAGTACGAAACATGGTGCGGCAGCATGTCATTTTCATTAGCTTCGGACTAAAGTATGGTAACATGTATTACACGAGTAGATAAATCGCAGCATGGAGCTATGAAAGAAAAAAATGGTCCTAAATGACATCACTTGATGCCGTTCCTAGTCTCCTCCCGCGTCCACCATATTTAGCTGCATCTTGCACTGGAGTCTGCTGATTGGGCTGTGGGAAGAACTCGTTTTCTAGCTTCAAAACTTTCCACAGAGGTAGAATGATATGTTTACTTTCTTTTTATACTCCATGAATCACAGCTATCGGAGCGTCCAGTTTTCTCAAGCAGTGTTCCACGCTTGCGTCAGGCTGTCTGGGATATATTTGTTTTTTGTATAGTAAGGTTTCTTAACAGGGCCAAAACTTGGATTTTTTACCCAGGGCAAGCATGAGTTTTGGCACCCCACCCCTTCCAAAATAAATTTATAAAGAGAATTTTACTAAGCACATTATACGCCAGCTAAGCATTTTACTTATATTTAAAAAAAAAATTTAACTGGAGGTATATGCTTAATTTTAAGATCCAGACAAAAATCGAAGCCTTTTCACAAAAAAATAATTTAATAAATAAAGACCTTTCTCAAAATTCCATTTCACAAAAAAGATCCTTTTCACAAAATTCAATTCCATAAAAGTAAACTCATCGTAAACTTATCTTGTTAAGATTTGAAGTGTATATTTTACAAACAATAATTTACTCATAGAAAGAAAAACTGTAGCAATAGGTTTTTTAAAAAGCTAATATTAATAAATTCTAAATTTGAATTAGATCTTTCGTCAGAAATTTTTAATTTCACAAGATAAGAACTTGCATCAACCCCTGTATTGCGACTTAAAACGGCCTATAGAGACATATTTGTTGCTTCTGCTGCATAATTTGCCATCTAAATTATCTCTCTACTAAAAAAATATCTGGCTACTCCTTCATCCGGCCCTTAATACAAAATTACAAATTGGATATTTTGTAAAGTGACTCGTCTAATATCTCTTCTACATAATTTCATATAAGTATCACCCACCTAATAACTTCGGCTATGATGTCTTACACTCACGCACAGTTTTTTTTTTAATCGGTTAAAAAAAGAAAAAAACTTGCCAAATTTGGGGAATTTTTTCCTTTAATGGCAACCTAACTATTGTATTAAGTTGTTGGTTTGACGCGGGCTTGAATATCGTGCCAACCAAAACATCACCAAACATTGGTGCGTGAGTGTAACACATCAGTTCCATAACTTTACCTATTTGAAATTTCTGCTCTGTCCTTTCCTTGCCAAAGGGGTGGGCATTTCTAAATATATAAGAGGAACGCAAAAATATTTCCTCTTTTATGCAGCTTGTCTGCTCTTGCTACATATTTGTGCTAGGGAGAGGGGGGAGGAGAAGTGATTGTTTTTGGAAGGGGGGATATGTAATTTAGATGATTTAATTATGTTTACAAGAAAACTATAAATAGAACAAAAAAAATAAATAAAATAAGCTTTTAAACTGTGTGAGGAGGGGGAAGAGAAAAGAAAAGACTTTTTTTTTTCAGGAGAGTGGAGCGAGAAATAATTTAGATTTTACTACAACAAAATCACAAATACAGCAGAAGAAAAATAAAGAATTTTAAACTGCATGAAATGTGGGAGTGATCTTCATGAAATGAAGTGGGGCAAGGGGAGGGAAGCAGAGGTTTTGGGAGGAAGGGATAGTTTAGGTGATAGATTTATTTATTTATTGTTAGTATAGAGTGTTAAATTTGTCAGAAAATAATTAAATTAAAGATAAAGGTTAAACTATGTTTGTACCAGAGAGGGGCAAAGGAGAAGCAGTAATTTTGGAAGGAGGTTAGATGATTGATTATTAATTGTTACAATAAAATAACAAATAAAGAGAAAAGTTTAAAAAAAAAGATTTTTAAATTTTGTTTAGGGATTTTACAGGGGGGCATTTAGATGATTCTTCTTTAAGTGGAAATCTGCCCAAAATATGGAAGATTCTCACTCCCCCCCCCCTTATCTACCATTTTTACTTCTAAATTAATGATTTTAATTTAGGGGCATTTCATATGCCCCTTCATTGTTTTTTTTTTTTTTTTAACTTTGATTATAAGTCCCCCTCTCAAATTTAACTGTTTTTGTTTTGGAAAAAAAGTGCGAACTTACAATCAGGATTTTACTGTATGTGTCGATAGTTGGCTTGAGACAAGTCAACATATACCCAGAAAAATACTTGTCTGTAAATGATGTCCGGATATCTTATCTACTTGTATGCGAACATTGTGGTGATTTTAATCACATTCCCTTTTCTTTACTCTTGTTTATTTTACTTTGATTGTACCATGCTATTTTATTTTATATTTATTTCCCCTTTTTTCTCTTCTTCTGTGCATCCTGTTTACTTGTTTTTCCTGCATAGCATTCATTATCATTATTTATTAAAAAACTTCTTGCTTACTATGACTTCATCATTTGATTTTCAACTCATTGTCTTTGATTTAATTTTTAATTTGATCACTTAAAGTCTTTCATTAATGATATCATCATCTCACCCATCTTAGCAAATTAGCTTGGATTGTAAAAACCCATTTTCTAAAAAAAATTTTATATACTGATTCCCACTGGCAACAATTTTGCCGTATTTGACATTTTAAATATTTTTATGTTTATTATTAATTCATTTTACACATCCTTTCTTTTCAACTCCTTGATTATCTGTTTGAAGATTCTTTAGTTGTATGGGAATTTGGTCCATCAACAATTACTTCACTCGCTGATTTTGTTTTTGACATGTTCTTAACAGTCGGTAACAGAATACGGTGCAATTTCACTCTGTCAAAATGGAAACCATAAAAAAAACTATAAGATGCTGGAATAGTTGTGTTCTGTTGTCATATTATTGGTTTGTTACTTCTTTTTTTCCCAAGTCCTCATCGGTGAATTGCGATATTAAATTACAAACCAGAAGGACCCGTGCGAAGGTTTCGCACTGCAATCTTTGAGATTATTTCCTGGTACGTTTCAGTATGAATTTTTAATTATTTTTTTTTTTAAATCCAACAACGCGTTTTAACGAAATGTGAGTGTACTATATCAGAAGTCTGTTCAAAAACTTTTCGAATGATACTTCTTTCATCGTTGTATGTTTTGTATGTGCATAGAAAAATGGATGTTGACAACCGATATAAGATATGTGATCTGGATTGTTTTTTCATAAATGAAATGAAAGCTTTTTTCAAATCAATGTTGCCACGAAAATAAAATACCGCATTATATGATGCTCAACAGTAATTATAAAAAATAATAAACAGTACAAAACACGTAAAATGTGACTTTTCGCACGGGTTATTTTATATTTATGATTAAAAACCAAAATTAAAACTGAAACGTTTAGAAGAAATTAAATATTATTGATTGATCGAAGCAGTGGTACTTTACACGTGTAGCATAAAAGGTATGATTTGTTATATTAGATTGAATTGTAATTTAAGTATATTTCAATTTATTTTTCTTCGTCCCGTATTTTTCCCGATGAAAAAGGCGGCATCCTCTAATGCAGTTAAAATACAATTGTTACTTTTTTTCCCCTTGTGCATGCCTTTTTCTATCTTCGATGGGATTTTATTGTTAGGAATAAATAAGATGATATTCTCGCTTGACTAATGTTGTTTGAAGATATTTTTATCCTTAATTTTTCTTTAGAAGTTGAAACCTGCATCTAAAAAATATTAGATGCTTCTAAAAAATATTAGACTGCAGTGCGAAATCCTCGCGCAGGTCCACTGTTTAAATACATAACATTGTTAAAAATGGTAAATAATATAAAATAAATAAATAGAAAAGAAAATATATATATTAAAGTATTGAACAAACCAGTGTGATATTATATAAGCATAAAAGCTATATATATATATATATATTTCACTGGCACCCGGCTAACCGAAAAGTACCATAAATAAACTACATACTTATCAAAAAATAAGGGTTACTATAATTAGTTAATTGGCGCCATGCTTGGCGCAATTGTATTTGAGCTTCCCGTATAATACGTAAGTACCCATTTTTTTTATTATCATAAAACACACTGAATGATTATTTTATCATAAAACACACACAATGATCAATTTTATTATAAAACATAGAATATTTAATTTAATATAAAGCACACGCAATCTTCTCTACCTGGTTGCCATATGAAGGAAAATCTCGCCAAATTCATCGTGCTGCCTAAGCATAAAATCGTCCTTTTAGCGCCAAAAATGTATCCTGGTGCGTCTGCGGCATCTTTACCAATATTATTTATATACAAATTACTTCTGCTTGTACATTTCAATAAGGTACAGATGTCGCAGATGCACCGGGATATCTTTATGACGCCAAAAGAGCGATTTTATGCCTAGGCAACCCGACGATTTTGGCGAGATTTTGCTTCGAATAGCAACCCGGTAAAGCAGATTGCGTGTGTTTTATATTAAATTAAACATTGTATGTTTTATAATACATTGATCATTGTGTGTGTTTTATGATAACATAACTTTTGTGAATAGATTGCCAAAAACTATTTTGGCAAATTTTCTTCTCTCGTCAATGTCATTTTCTTTACTTTGCCAAGATAATCATTAAATAAGTTAATGTACTATTACTCCGCTACAGTACGCATATACACAAACATGATAAATATAACAACAGATGACGCACGTATAAAAATTATAAAAAAACGATTAAAGGCTCGAAATTTTTTTCAAAAAGCACGCGTGAGAAAAAAAATTAACAATCGTATTTTAACTGTATTAGAAGATGACGTCATCCGCTTATTCTTGAAAAACATTAAATAAATTGAGTACATTTCTAATATAATAAAGCATATCTTTTATTTTATTTAAACTTTGCTTTTTAAAAATAAATATTAAATTAACCGGGCGGAGAAATCATACTTTATCTTTTTTGTACTGTTTATTTCTTTTTATAATTATTGCTGAACATGATATAATGCGGTATTTTATTTTTTGTGGCAACACAAATTTCAGGAAAACCTTTCATTTCATGTATGAAAACAATGCCGATTTAATTTTTTAATTTTAGCAAATTTTAATCAAAAACATGTTTTAACGAATTGTTAAGCGGGCTATGTCAGAAGCCTGTTCTAAAACCTTTCATATGGTATCTCATTCGTTGTTCTGCGTTTCATATTTTCTGAGTAAAAGGGATGTTGACAGGAGAAATAATATATAAGGATAGGAAATCATCTAGTAAAAATCAGAGAATTTCCAAAATTATCTAATGTCTTCAATACAAAAAGCTGTACATGAATAGTAAAAAAATTATGTTCTTCTAAAGCAGAACTGCACTGCATAAAAACATAAGACAAGGATACCTGTGATAAGTATTTCTTTCTTCCTTTTTATGTTTTTAAAACCTTTTTTATTAGTTTTTAAGTATTTGAATGTCATAATAAAAAATAAAAGATTCTTCCTGAAAATAATCTTTAATGACACTGTAAATTCTGATTCATACTATGTAAAATTTTATCAAATATATGGGTACTTCTCTATTTTCCAGTTGACCACTTTCCATAAAAATAACAACTGTAGCCAAAAATGGGAATTTAATGCCAAAACTGAATAAGCTTAACGTAACATTCATAGTTTATGGTCAATAACCATAGCCAAATGTCTTATTCGTGTATCCAGACTACATAAGATTGTCGGGGAAGTACACTGTCAAAAATTATTAAAAACTAGGCATGAGTCCTAAAAGCTGTTTGCATAATTCTTTATTTATGGTTTTATGTACTACCGTTATAGTTAAGTTTTCTGAAGGGATGTAATAAATGCCAATAATTACAGAAGTTTGGAAGGAACAGATTACTCTTTATTTAATCAGAAAATGTAAGCACAAGTAACAGATACAACAATCATAAATAACTGTTATAACAAATAAAATGTACATAAAAGTTAGATAAAACTTTTATGTTACAAGCCATTGAATTGCGTTCCTTTTTTAATATTACATTGTTATTGTTTATCTGATTGCGATAAAATTTCATATCATGGCCATTAATGCATACTTTATTTTTTTTATGGCAGAATCTCATAATCTTGAAAATACTTTATCGCATCAAGTTCTACAGATGGAAGATCTCAAATCTTTATCATATTTTTTTTTTTTTCAAAATGTGAGAGAAATCATAGAAATGACAGTTATAGCCTTCATTAGAAAAATTAAACTGGCTTATCCACAAAATAAAAATGGAATACGTACATTGTGTGCTTGTGCTACATTTCAATTCAAATATGATGTCCCACTTTTGTATTATCAGCATTAAATCATATTGTTTGACAAGTTTTTTTTTTTTAAATATGGAAAGTAGTCAACAGTAAAGTAGAAAAAATGTTGATAACATTAAAAGGTATATGAATTATTAAAGTCTGTTGAGAGCAAGCTGGTCAATTCTACTGTGAACCTTTTTTAGAAATATATTCTTATCTTTATTATTGCATATATTACTGAAGACTTTTGTATATATTCAATTATGACTCATTCTTGTGTTAAAGAAATATCCCATTTCTTCTTAAAAAAAAAAAAAAAAAAAAAATCACTTTTCAAGAATTGCATACTATATGTGGTAATAATTTAAAAAGGGTATGATCGCAATTTAAATTCGTAATTGCATTTGTGAATTAATAATCTATAAATGGAAGTAAAACCCTTGTGCAGTTATTTTATGGTTACTAACGAGAGAGTCGAAAATAAGAAAGTTCTTACTTGATTAGTGGAACATGAACATAAATGCAAAATGAAGACATCTTTTTTATTGAAATTACCTTCTTTATTTAATCTTGAAATTTGAAGAGATGAAGGTTCTCTGCTGGCAACTTATAATTTTAAAGGAATGAATTTTTAATTAATAATTCCATCGGATTAATAGAATAAAAACTCTGATGAACTTTTATTTTTAAAGAACACTATTTTTAAATTTAGAATAAGATGACGTCTTTATAATCTAACAAACTCCCTTAAATTTTTAAACTGTCACAGTATATAAATCATATTGACAGAGCTTTTACACATGACAAAAAGTAATTTTTAAAATCATTTGTCAAAAGTAGGACGATGACAAATATCAGAAATTAAATCAAATTCAAAACCAAAGCATACTTTTATAACTAAATAGGAGATATAACATGCTGTGATGTCATTTGTCAAACCTCCATAACTGGAACAATTGTATTCATAGGACAAGACATCTGAGAAGTCATACCTCTGAGATTTTGATTCACATGGCGCCGAAATATGTGCACCATCACGAAGGAAAAAATAAATGTTGATGAGAGTAGCAAAAGAACCAGAAGAGGGAAGCTCTCTACACGGCATCCAAAGCAATTAACAATCAATGGATGATAATCTGGCTTGCTTGCATGATAGGAAAGTAACGCAACATGTGCAGGAGTAACAGATACATGCTCATCGGTAAACCAACTACAACAGCCAAGCTTAGAAATAGAATAAATCAGCAAAAGTAAAAGTGAAAATAAACGGCAATTCGGAATAAAAGAAATGTGAGAATTATCTCACACTATAAATTTATCTTTATTATTTAACACTATCATGCTGATTTTCAAAATTATTATATAATGTGAAAATTTTCCAACTGAGTGAAAAAATGTCCAGGATCGAAAATCGAATGATACTATTTAGAATATATCAATGGCATACACAGGATTTAATTTGATGCAAGCTAACTTAAATTTCGATAACGTTCTCATCCTTGTAAAAAGTGTTGGATTGTGCTGTAAACAGAAATCCTGTCTGAAAATAAGGCAATTGCCAGCAGGAAGTAAGTAGACTTGGGGCTGATCCTGAAACCTCCCCCATGCCGAAATAAGTTGAAAAGTGTTAACATAGGGGTTTTCAATGCATGTCCCCACAGGCACTGGTGCAGCATGTCATTTCAAATATTAGAAACAAAAGTTTTCTGTGACATAAAAAAGACTTTCAAAGCACACTAGGAAAAACAACTTCTTAAGATTTTATTTTTTTTAAAAGAAGGGAAACAGCCACTCAGTATACATATTTATCCTCCAAATTAACACAAATGCTGGTGAAGTGAATTCACTTTTTTTGTGCCATAAAATACTGGAACTTTGAGAATTTTAACACTGGACACTAACGCTTTATGCTAATAACATTCGATGACTTCATATGCTTACTCATATATCAGTACAACTATTATTCATACTACATGATTGAAATGTATAGAATTTCTGGTGATAAATCTAAATTTTCTGTGCAAATTTTGAACCAAGAAAATAATGAGAATTCTGAAATCCAACTGCACCTATAAGAAAAGGGCATGTTTACAAACAAACACTTCTGTCAACCAATCTACCTACTACATTTTTGCTTTTGTGATTTATTGCAAGAATCATGTTATGCATAGACCAATCATATCATAAACAAGTTACTTGTAGACAAATCTGATCGTAAATGACTTATTTGTGATAATCTATGTTTAAGGCCCAAAGTTTTGATGATCGGGGCGGGGCCTGTTAAGGATAACAGAGTTTTCTTTGTTGAATCTCTATTTAATAGCAACAAAAAATTAATTTGAATTCCTCAGGAGAGCAAGTATTCCCCCTTCTTTCCCTTATATATGATCACGAAATTTTGATCAAACATGGCTAACATTCAAGAAATATACACTGAAAAAAAAAAAAAAAAGCATCAAATTTGTGAAGGAAAAGATCAGATTTCATTTAAAAAAAAAAAAAAAAAAAAAAAAAGTTAATTGAATGTTTTTTTTTTTTTAATCACTTCTAATAACTTTAATGGACTTTATAAAAAAATTTTTAACCTAAAAAAAATTCTCCAAAATTTGAAGATACTTAACTGATTATGTCCAAAAATGGCTAAAAACCTTCCCGAAAGCATACGCTTTTTAAAAATAAAAAGCAAACAGTAGCAAAAATAAATTATAATAAATGAAATCCAACCACTTTTCGAATCAGAGCTTAAAATTAGTTATCCTGCACAGATAAGGGAACAATATAAGAAACAATAAATTGTTGAAAATTTTATTGACAGGGACCTATTTATTTATTTGAAGATCCTAGGCACACTTTGTGGCTCCTACAAACATTATATATATATTTTTTAATTCTATTTTTAGACAGGTTTTGAGGACTTCTCCTTGTGTGAGAGTGCAGGGCATGTATCCTAAATGGCCTGCAACCATTCAAAATATTAAGTTCAGAAAAATATAATTTAGTGTTCCTTAGAAGAATTTAACAGCATTAATTTAAAAAAAATATGTAGTCTTGATAATTGTAGAGCATTTTTCTCTTTATTGCAATAGTTCTTTCTACTTATCTAATTTTTATTTTAACAACACTAATAATTAACTTTTTCCTATGTGTGTGATACAAAGACTATTACTATTTTTAGCTATTAAAAGCAATTTGGTATTTTATGGATTTAATTTCGCATTATCAATTTTATCATAATTAAAAGATAACATTCAATTAGTATAACATTCCTCAGATAACTTTAGACCAAACTGTATGAATAAATAAAAACATTTATACTTACAGTTTTTAGATTATCGAAAATCTATTAGAATAAACTTTTAAAGGACAACTTTTAAAAAATATTTTTCAAATACAAATTTTTGTCAATAACTTACTTTTAAAAACAGATAACACTTTATTCATAAACAAAAATAAATCAGAATCTACAACACAAAGCTTCTGTCACCTTGCTTCTGTAGCTGATTAATTTTTCTGTTTTAAAACAAAACTGTCTGAAGTCATCAAAGCTTGAATCATCATATATATTATTTCTATTGTCAACATTCCCTTTTCTAAGAAAATAAAAAACGCAGAGTGATAAATGAGACACCATATGAAAGGATTTTGAACAGCTTCTGACATAGTACACTCACATTTCGCTAAAAATGTTCTTTTAATTAAAAATTGCAGTTGATTAAAAAAAAAATCAGCATTGTTTTCATAAATGAAATGTTTTCTCAAACCAGTGCTGCCACAAAAATAAAATACTGCAACGATTATAAAAAAAATATATTCAATAAAGATAAAGTGGGACATAGTTGCTGCATGGGTTTATTTTATATTTATGATTAAAAAGCAAAATTTAAATTTAAATGCTCAATAATTGAAAAATAAATTATTTATTTTTCTTTATTCCATGTTTTTTTCTCAAACAGATGATGTCACCTTCTAATACAGTTAAAATATGAGTGATAATTTTTTTCTTATATTTTTCGCGTTCAGTTAGTTTTTACTGTAACTTTGATGGAATAAATTAGATGATATTCTGGCTTGACTAATGTTGTTTGCAGATATTTTTAATACTTATCTTTTTTTAGAAGTTTAAACCTGCATCTAAAAATATTAGATATTGTTAAAAAATATTAGATTGCAGTGCAAAATCTTTGCACAGGTCCATGGGTATGTATGTAATTTATTCAAGGCATATAGGCTAATTCTCTTCACTAAAGGAGATTCAAAATTAGTTGTGATTGACTCATTAACTTTCTACAAGCAATTGTGTTTTTAATAGATGGATATGAAAATCAAAGCATTATTTTTACTAGTAAAATTATAAAGATACAGATACACCAAAATAATTTCTTTTCTCTTGCTTTTACAATATTATCCTTATTTGTTTTTACATAAAAAAAAAAAAAAAAAAAAAAAAAAAAAATATATATATATATATATATAGTATTTTTACCAACTAAAAAATAAAAGAAACTGATCCATTTCACATATACAGGTCATGTGAAAAAAGAAATAGAAGAAATGATAAATTGGAACATTTATGGTGACAAACTCCATTTCTCAGGTAATTCATTCATTACCATCAGAGATGAGGCACAGTGTAGAATTTTAAGGTTTAGGCAGATCAGGACATGCTGGTAACAGTTGATAATCCATGAGTGCACAATAACAGTGTTTTGAAGATGGATGATAATTTTTGAAATAAAAACAAATTTTTCAGGGTGGAGGATACTGACATTTCTCCCACATGTCATATCCTACTGTTTGGTTCATAACCGGACAGAATGGATAGTAAGTGAAAAATAATTTTGATGTAATTGTAAAAGTTTTATGAAAGAAGATCACTGTTTTCTTTTAACCATGATGTCATTTTTCACAGACTGAAAATTCTGTTAATATGAGATTAAGTTAATATAAAATGCATTGGAACTGCAAAAACATCAGTTGACATAAAGCTTTTTTGTAATTTCTCCAATTAAGTAGCAATTTAAATATAACTTTAAAGAATATTTAAAAACTATAGCACAGATTGTAATAAACTGTCAGCTTCATAAACAAAATGTACATTTTATTAAAGGTGGTTGGTTTTCAAATCATTTGCTCCACAAGAAACTTTTGGACACATTTTTAAACGTAAAGGCATAAAATTGGCAGGCCGGACTATTGAAGCAATTTGGAATCAAATAGCATTTTCCATTTCTTGATACATAAATTAGAGTTATAAGCAATTCTTGTTACATGACGAGAAGTTTCCCCCTTTTCTCCCGCTGCTGCATCGGAAATTCGGTTTAAAACTCCCACCTTGACAGTATTTTCTTAAAGATCTTCTGACTTTACCAAAAAATAGAAAACGCCATTTGATTGTATAGTTTCTGAATAAGAACACCTGCCAATTTCATGCATTTTCAAACAAAAAATAATTCAGAAATATGTCAGAAAGTAGCTTCTTTGGATTTGAGAACAGAAATAGTTGTAGAAACGGAGATGGCAAAAGAAACTGTAACAGAAATGATGATGCATGAAGTGATGTTTTGAGCATCCAGTGCTTTTCTATACTGATCTCCAATGATTCACTTAGTAAATTTTAATGTTTATTTTTTTTTATTAACTCTCTCAATGGACTTTTTGATTTTTTTATTATTTAGCACACCTACTTCTTCATTCAATAATAGCAAGATCTGACCATTTATCTTAATTTTGTAAAGCTACTGAAATCTTCAAAAGTCACTGTTGATCCATTTAATTTAGTTTTTCACTGCAAATCATTAAAAAAAGAAAGAAAGGAGAGGGGGGGGGGGGAGGGTGGAGAAGAGAGAGAGAAATGAGGTCTTTTCAGTATTTTCACTATGTAGAAAAAGCTATGGAGTCTATTATAGTAATGATTCTGATACAGATGAAGAAAATACTGTTTTTGAGCCTATGTGATTTTAAATTGCTTTCTTTACAGTAGCTATGGTTTAAAATAAACCTGTTCATACTACATAATTTAGACTTTAATACTTTGCTTTTAGACCAATATGATTCTACAGATTTTAACTATGAAAATTTGTCTTTTATAGCATATTATGACTTCATTTAACTACATTTATGGTTTTAACTACATTTTTCTTCACATAACATTTCTTTTTAGTTTTCATGACAAGGTTTTGTGATATATTTTTGTAAATGGATATTTGTACTCTGGATATGGATAGTTATACTGCTTTGTATATTGGACTCCCCCTCCCCTTTTTTGGGGGGTAGGGGTTGTGACATTAGGCCCTACAGAACAAACTAACAATTTTATAATTTTCTTTCAAATCACTATTGTAAGGATGAAAAGAAAAAAAATCATTAATTAAAACCAAACAACTTTATTTCTTCTTAGTAAAATCTAATCTATCATCTATCTAAAAATTAATGATAAAGGTAAAATAATAATAATTGCAGCATTTAAGTGATAACGGCTGTAAGTGCCATATTTTTGTTTTTGAGAAAAATGCAAAACACTGTTGCAACTTTCAATGTTTGCACTATCTGTGAGACTGTCTCTAGAAAGTAATCTATTATGAATTGGCACTTCCAGCAGTTACCATTACATTGGCAATGGCTCTTACACCAATTTCAGCGAAAATATGTTTTTCTTTTTTTTTTAATTGGCACCTACAGCCGTTTTCATTTACATGCCTCAATTGTTTTGTTTTGATTTTGTATTTGAGTTAAATTGTATACTGTTTTATTAACAGACACACATGCAATATATACATATATAAATAGAATTTATTTAGAATTTGTATCTACAGATAACTTTCTTAATTTATTAACAAGCAATTCAGCTCCCTTAAAATTAAGTTTATCTATCTGTTTGTGGCATCCCATCAACTCACTTTTGATTCTGTTAACAACAGCAGGTATTTCAGTTTCCAAAAGGCTAAAAGAGAGAAAAAATATTAATTGGATGGAAATTAATTACTAGATTTATCTAGAAAAATCAACAGTTACTTTGTATAGTAGCACTTTTTTATATTGTGCATGTCAGGAAACAACATAATATATTTGAAGGAACATTAATAACTGAGAAGTTTAAGAAAGTTGACAAAACTCATATTTGTCTCCAAAAATTTGAAGAGTCAGAGAGAAAAGCAATGATAGTCCAATTTTTTTAGATTTGAGATTGTAGTATCATTTGAGAGGTATATTATAATTTGGTAACTGGGGATTGAGGCAAAAATGAAAGTAGTCCTTTGAAAAAAAAAAAAAAAAAGTTAAAAATAGGTAAAAAGAGGGAAACATTGAAAATACATGTAAAAAACTGAAATAACTATAAATAACTAGCTTGTGACTATCATCACTTTCCTATTTGACCCTTCATTTGTTTATATGCATATTATAGTTTTCTTAATAAAATTATAGAGAATTACACTTATTTATTTTTAACTCTAGTTACTTAACAAGTAGGCTGTTTATTTTATTTAGCTCTCTACTGACCAGTCAGATAAATGTGCAAAAAATCATTATTATTACTGATCAAATAAAATAGGAAAATTTTAACATTTTGTGCTTTTCAAAAACAGTTTATGTATTAATGTAACCAGCAGATCTAACCCAGGGTTACCAGGTTACAGAACGTAAGTAAAATCCATTTTTAGTTGAAAACTCTAATGGGATTTTTAGATTTAATATTTATTTTAGATTGCTCACTAACAATACCAAAAAGAATTTTTATATGAAAAATATCAATTATGTATTTTATTTTATTTTATGATTAACCAGACTGCTTATG
Organism: Maratus michaelseni; assembly: GCA_963931845.1. NCBI lineage: Eukaryota > Metazoa > Arthropoda > Arachnida > Araneae > Salticidae > Maratus > Maratus michaelseni. The sequence goes on from OZ007591.1 coordinate 45,648,135, forward strand.
ACAGAGATTGATTAAAAAAAAAATCATGCTTGAAAATTAATCTTAAAACCATAAAAAAATCAGTAAATTGAGCTACAGTTTTCAACAAATTACATTTGAAAAGTACACCCCCCCCCCCCTCCCTCTATTTGACAATGTAAAAATTGAAATTGTGTGATGTAGAAATTAATAAATTTCTAATTAAAAAAAATTGATTATTTACAGGGTGTCTATTCCAGATCAGCAACAAATTCCCCTGACTTTTCAAGGCTTTCCATACCAATAATAATAATTTTAAAAAAATTCCAGGTACCGAGATTTTATGATGTTACAGACAAATCTTAAAAGTTGAGAATTTGAGGGTTGGACTTTCATAATTGATTCAGAAGATCAGAAGAACAAATTGCTAATTTGTTAAACAAATTTTTGCAAAATTTACAAATTGTTGAACATTAATACATTTATTTCTTGGTTAATGATTGCTTGACGCTTCTATATTTCTTAATGAGATTTTTTTTTTAACATACTAAACATTTTGCAGATATAAACTTTTAACATCAGAATTTTTTATTGAAAGTTTCAAATTTCCCTGACTCTTCCAGGTTACCCTGGTGGTTAGACACCCTGTTACTTATGTTGTTGCGATTGACTATGACTTCAGAATTACTCACAAACATGTTTTTGCTTAATAATTTTTAATTTTAGAAGTTTAAAAGGAATTTGCTAAAATAAAAATAATTTATCCCAACATTAACCTGTATAATTTGTATTTTTATTATGGATAAAATATAAAAAAAATGGAAGGAGGCTTAAATCTTAACAAATTAAAGTTATTTTACTCCACTAAATATCTAAATTACTTTTTACTTTCCCCACTTAAAAACTGATTAGTTATTTGCCATCAAATTTGAAATTATCAGCAGATGGTCTAGTTATTAGTAATATGACATATAAACCTTTAGTAGGTTGTGGGTGATAAATATCATCAACAGAATAATGGGAGATTATTAGGGTAGGAGAGAGATGACCAATATAATATAACACTTACTTGACCAGCAGGAAAGCTCCTCTATTAGTATGGAACCAAGTTTTCATGATACCATCAGGAATTGTGCTCACAAGAATTTCACTAAAAGTAACTATTAAAAAAATATGAAACTTATGATTACTATCATCCTACATAGTGAAAGCTATAACTTAAGTTTTTGATTATGAAATTCAAGACCCAATAAAAGTATTTAAAAATAAATAAATAAATAGAAATGGGAAACAGAAAATAAAACAACACAGAAACATATCTACTCTCAATCAATATTACCACAATACATTGTTGCTTTGTGAAATAGTGTTAAATATAATAGTCACATTTTGGAAATACTTATTCGAATTTGATTTAATAAAGTGTAATAATAATATTTAAGCTATTACTGATATAATATAAATAATCTTTTTGTCACTGCTCTGTTTAACTTTTGCTCTATTTTGCAAAATATTGATAAAAATCTGTCGATGGAATATAAAGTTGCCATTGTGCACTTTGGCACACAATAAATGTAACTCAAAAACACTCAAGTAGTTAATGCTTATCCAATGTAAATGTCTCAATATTATATAGTATAATGTTTTAGTATTATAATTGTTTGAATACTGTTTTGCCATGACGGTCTGCTTTTTAAATAAGCATGAACTTAAAATATTTATTAATTTATTTCAGCACTCTTCAATTATAAATACCATTTTAAAGAAATCCAACATATTTTTTACTGAATTAAATATTCTAAAAACAATTTTTAAAAAATGCCCCCTTGAAAGTTTTAGAGCAAAAATACAATATGTATAATATTAATATCTACAATCATCACCAAAAACCATTCCAACCAAAACAGAAAAAAAAAATGGTTGCTTTATATATTACTAGCTAACCCGCCCGGCGTTGTCCGGGCCCGAGATAATTACAATCTCAGAGAAAGGCGTTAACTGCCTCCCTCCCCATATCCGCAAATATAACGAATAATTAGTTCAAGAAAATCACCTTCACCTACATTAACGCGATCATTAAAAAAAATAATTAAATTCTTCTGATAATTAGAACATAACGAAGACGCTACGCTAAAACAGCAGGCAGATGACACCCTTTCCCATCTTCAATATCAAATCTATATCTTAATTAGTTAAAATTAGCAATTATTTCATTTCATTTTCGCAAACTAAATGGAGGGATCGGCCAGAGAAACAGATATCTTTGTAGTTCAGTTTTTAATGAAAGCAGATCCCTGTCTGAAACTTTCTTGGATTTTTTTTCACTGGCGCCGGCAGATTTTTGCATAAATTAAGAAAAAATGCCGGCCGAATTTTTCAAAAATCACATAGTCGGATGCACAATTTTTTTTTACATATGCTCAAAAATTTTCAAATTGATATCTTAATTAGTTTTCTTAAAATTTTCTAATTAATAAAATAATTTCAAATTTGTTCATTTCCGCTTGCAAATGCAGAACAACAGTTCTTTTCTTTAGCCATTTTGATATAAAAGATGGCATTTTTGATACGATGTTTAGTGAGATTCTAATTAACATTTTCGGTATTTATCGAAATATTAAAATTCTGAGACTCAGGTGTACATGGCTAGACCTTGGACTATCCACACCTAAATTTTCAGACTTCTAGGTGGGATAGATTTTGCTAGCCATCACCAACAGACAGACACACACACACACACAGCGAAACTTTATTTTATTATTATAGATAATACATTATAATATGCACAATTCTTTAAAGAAAAACTAGTCGGATGTGCCAATCCCAAAACTCACTTCTATCTCATACACCAAAAACAAATCAACACCAATTTATATCAAGGTCTAACTGAATCTAAAATTTTATTAAATTCCGTGCATTATTTCTTGAGATATGACTATCGCTAAAATAATGTAAATCCTAAAAAATGCAGCATAGCAGCACCACCTGTTGGGATATTTACACCAAAAAATAATCAGTCTATTTATGTAAAGGTCTAATAGAATCTGAAGTTTGATGAAATTCTGTGCATTAGTTCTTGAGATATAGCTATTGCAAAAATCGTGCAAAATGTAGCATAGCAACGCCACCTGTAGGGCAATTTTCACTAAAACGTAACAAGTGACTATTTATGTCAAGGTCTAACAGAATCTCAAGTTTGGTGAAATTCTGTGTGTTAGTTCTTGAGATATAGCTATCGTGAAAGTCATGAAAAATGTAGCACAGCAGCACTATCTGTTGAAAGATTTACACCAAAAACTAATCAGCACCAATTTATATCAAAGTCTAACTGAATATAAAGTTTTATTAAATTCCATGCATTAGTTCTTGAGTTAGCACTCAAAAAATTTTTGTCACATACATACAGACAAACGTTTCGTTAAGAATCACTTAACCCGTGCACATGTTTAAAAAAATTTACCACCCCACATTTTTTTTTTTTTTTTTTTTTTTAGTATCTGAAAAATCTCAAGATATGATTTTGCATTCCAGGAGAGCAGAGGGAGACAGAGGATTTTTGCAGTAGGGCTTAATTTGGGGGGAAAGACTTATATTAAGAGCATCCTGAAAAGTCCTACCGGGTCTTATTTTCAGGAAAACATGGTAATAAAGAATCTTTTTGAAAGTGGAATTGGCATGATTTTTCAAGTTGGAGAAATTTAAGACTGCAATTTTGGCAATATGTCTTATTTGGCAGTTATTTAAGCATATGGTAAAAAGAGAGGAGGAGGGCAATTTTATATTTAAAAATATATATTAAAAGAGGATATGTGGATAATTAAGCAAAAAATATTTACTTTATTGACTAACTTCTGAGAAAACTGACCAATCTGAAAAATACTGAATTTTACTGATCATTTTTCACTTTTGCAATATTTATTGATTTGTCAATGATTAAGCCCTTGCATACAAATATAATTGACAATTTCAGAGATAAGTTTTTAAGCACAACCAAAATAATACAAAAATGCATTACTCCGATTTTTGCATTTTCTTTTAATTTTACTATTATTATTATTTATATAAAACCAGTTATGGAAGAAGCACTATTATTTACAACTAGCTTACCCGCCCGGCGTTGCCCGTGCCAACAACCTTAAATGTACCTGAAATCAGTGTTGAACATTTTTTTATTTTTAAACAAATCTAATGTTGGGGCCCCACTACCTTAGGCAGCAAACACTGGGCGTGCCATACACACTTCCATATATTACCGTAAGTCGAGTCGAAAGAGCCATACCCTTTCATGATCCAGCCCATAGAACCAGAGATAGAAAAGCGCCATACCCCGTCGTGACCCAGCCCATAGAACCAGATATAGGAAATCACCCCTGGTGGTGAAAATCCGAACTAAAATCAGTCAGCTCTATCGATGTCAAGTGGAAAGAACCATACCCCATTGTGATCCAGCCCATAGAAACAGAGATAGGAAAGCACCCCTTGGTGGTGAAATTCAGAACTAAAATAGGTAAGCTCTATTGATGTTGTGTCGAATGAGCCAAACCGTGTCGTGATGTGACCCATAGAACCCGAGTTAGCTGCAAAATCCTTTAGTTACACCTTCCACCACCAGGGGGCACTATATGCTCTATACGAACATAACTGAAATCATTAAGGTTATCGATGTCGAATCGAATGAGGCATACCCCGTCATGATCCAGCACATAGAACCAGAGATATGAAAGCACCCCCTGTTGTGAAAATCCAAACTAAAATCAGTAAGCTCTATTGATGTTGAGTGGAAAGAGCCATACCCCGTCATGATCCAGCCCATGGAAACAGAGATAGCAAAGCACCCCCTGGTGGTGAGAGGAAGTTGATGTAGAACAAATGTGATATTTAATAAAAAGTCGTCCCCCCCAACCCCCTTTATCTCACCATTTTCGCTAATTATTACAAATATACAAATGTTTCTTAATTACATCTAATGTCCCTATCTACCTATCCTAATCCGCTTTTCCCTATCATAATAGAAAAAAGCATATTTTATCAAAGAATCGCTGGCAAACGTGAATTTTGTCAAAGGTTCGCGAGAAAAACACAAATTTCATCAAATAATCGCTGAAACAACACGAATTTTGTCAAAGGTTCGCGAGAAAAACACAAATTTCATCAAATAATCGCTGAAACAACACGAATTTTGTCAAAAGATCGCTAAAAAAATATGAATCTCGTCAAAAGGCAGCAGAGAAAACACGAATATTGTCAAAGGATCATTAAAAAAGCAAATTTCATCAAAGGATCACGGAAAACTGTGAATTTCATCAAAGGATCGCAGGGAAAACGCAAATTTCGCCAAAGGATCACAGGAAAAATGTGCATTTTGTCAAAGGATCGCTGAAAAAAAAAACACGAATTACGTCGTAGGATCACTGAAAAAACATGAATCTCGACAAAAATATGTGGAAAAAACACTAATTTCGTTAAAGGATCACGAAAAAAAGCAAATTTCGTCAAATGATTGCAGGAAAAACTTGAATTTAGTCAAAGGATCACAGAAAAAGTACGAAATTCGTCAAAGGATTGTGGAAAAAATACTGATTTTGTGAAAGGTTCGCAGAAAAAATGCAACTGTCTTTATTAAAACAGCACACACACAAACATCCCATTCCCACTAATTATTACAAATACACAAATGTTTCTTAATTACATCTAATGTCCCGATCCGATAACGGGGTTTCCCTATCTACCTATCCTAATCCGCTTTTCCCTATCATAATACAAAAAAGCATATTTTATCAAAGAATCGCTGGCAAATGCGAATTTTGTCAAAGGTTTGCGAGAAAAACACGAATTTCATCAAATAATCGCTGAAAAAACACGAATTTCATCAAATAATCGCTGAAAAAACACGATTTTTGTCAAAGGATCGCTAAAAAAACACGAATCTCATCAAAAGGCAACAGAGAAAACACGAATATTGTCAAAGGATTATTAAAAAAGCAAATTTCATCAAAGGATCACAGAAAAATGCGAATGTCATCAAAGGATTGCGGGAAAGACGCAAATTTCACCCAAGGATCAGAGGAAAAACGTGAATTTCGTCAAAGAATCGCTGAAAAAACCACTAATTACGTCGTAGGATCACTGAAAAAACATGAATCTCGACAAAAGGATACAGAAAAAACACGAATTTCGACAAAAGGATGCAGAAAAAACACGAATTTCGACAAAAGGATGCAGAAAAAACACGAATTTCGTTAAAGGATCACAAAAAAAAAAAAAGCAAATTTCGTCAAATGATTGCAGGAAAAACTTTAATTTCATCAAAGGATCGCAGAAAAAATACGAAATTCGTCAAAGGATTGTGGAAAAAATGCTGATTTATTGAAAGGTTCGCGGAAAAAATGCAACTGTCTTTATTAAAAACAGCACACACACAAACCTCTATACAAACAACCTATTCTGTCTTCCTGCCTGAGGAAAGCACTGTAAAAATAACACCTAGGCCTGATTTTTTAATTTCAATTTAGATTTTTTTTTTTTTAAATTAAAACATGCATACAGAATTCTGGATTCGAGGTTATTCCATGCTCTCCGCCAATCCACAGCAACAAAGCAGACAGCCAATGAGAGCAGATGTGAATATGGGATGATCCAGGATCCAGCGACGGCAGTTCATGTTCACAGCTGAAAGTGGCTAGCCACAGATTTCATTGTTTTGTTTATGTTTGAGTTTTATTTTAAAGAAAAGGTATATATTTTTGGCTAATTGAGATTCACATAAGTTATAGAACATAAGTAACAGAAAGAAAAATTGTAAATAACAATAAATAAATAATCATAAATTTCACATCATTGAATTAACAAACTCATATATAAGATACAACTTTAAACTGATATGCCTCATCAACTGTTGTCGAAATTAATATAATGTAAATAATTCTTAAACATTATGAGTTTGCTAAGAAATTAAAACATTCAGTGCAGTGTAGGATGTATCTTTTCCTCAAAACAATTTAATTTGTAAATATGAAGTAAAAAAAAAAAAAAAATCACCGTTTTCTCACATATTATGAGTTTTATCAGCAAGTTAAAACATTAAGTAAATATGAATGATTTGCGGAGCTGTTTCTATCAAAAATTCAATAACATCGCCCAAAAACCCTCAACAAAAATAATTATAAAGAGTGTGATGACAACATAAATTTTATACCACATTCCATGTCCGTTCTTGGGCGATTCTTATAAAACTCAAAATTTGTCACAAAATGGTGATTTTTTTACAACATGCTTACAAATTAAAATGATTTATAATTATTTTTAAAAAAACTCGGCCAGAAATAACATTGATTTTACATTTTTAAAGACTTATTCTTTTTAATTATTTTGAAACAGCTCTGCAAATCATTCATATTTATTTATTGTTTTACTTTCTGATGAAACTCATTATGTGAGAAAACGTTTTTTTTTTTACCTCATACTTACAATCCGCAAAACAATTTAATTTGTAAATATGAATTTAAAAAAAAAAAATCACCGTTTTCTCACATATTATGAGTTTTATCAGCAACTTAAACATTAAGTAAATATAAATGATTTGCGGAGCTGTTTCTATCAAAAATTCAATCACATCGCCCAAAAACCCTCAACAAAAATAATTAAAAAGAGTGTAATGACAACATAAATTTTATACCACATTCCATGTCCGTTCTTGGGCGATTCTTATAAAACTCAAAATTCGTCACAAAATGGTTATTTTTTTACAACATGCTTACAAATTAAAATGGTTTATAATTATTTTTAAAAAAACTCGGCCAGAAATAACATTGATTTTACATTTTTAAAGACTTATTCTTTATAATTATTTTGAAACAGCTCCGCAAATCATTCATATTTTTTTATTGTTTTACTTTCTGATGAAATTCATTATGTGAGAAATTTTTTTTTTACCTCATACTTACAATCCGCAAAACAATTTAATTTGTAAAGTAAAAAAAAAAAAAAAAAAAAAAAAAAAAAAAAAAAAAAAAAAAAAAAATCACCGTTTTCTCACATATTATGAGTTTTATCAGCAAGTTAAACAATAAGTAAATATGAATGATTTGCAGAGCTGTTTCTATCACTAATTCAATAACATCACCCAAAGACCCTCAACAAAAATAATTATAAAGAGTGTGATGACAACATAAATTTTATATCACATTGCATGTCCGTTCTTGGGCGATTCTTATAAAACACAAAATTTGTCACTAAATGGTGATTTTTTTACAACATGCTTACAAATTAAAATGGTTTATAATTATTTTAAAAAAAACTCGGCCAGAAATAACATTGATTTTAAGTTTTTAGACTTATTCTTTATAATTATTTTGAAACAGCTCCGCAAATCATTCATATTTATTTATTGTTTTACTTTCTGATAAAACTCATCATGTGAGAAAACGGTGATTTTTTTTTTTACCTCATACTTACAAATCAAATTGTTTTGATGAAAAAATACAATCTACACTTCACTGAATGTTTCCAATTCTTAAACAAAATCATAATATTTAAGAAATATTTACATTACATTGATTTCAAAAACAGTTGATGAGGCATATCAATTTAAAGTTATATCTTATATATATGAGTTTGTTAATTTACAATCTTTCGGTTAAGAGCTTTTTACTACATTTTTAGTTCCCGAGAACGTTGTAACATGCGATAAATTGTAGAACTGTACATTTTATAGTAAAGTGTAAGATTAATTTAATTCATTAAGATTTGTTATTGAAAACAGTTTGTTTCATTTCAGAACATGAGCAGATATATGAACGCTATGAAACCATTCAGTAAAATGCAAGTTATATTCTTACCTAAAACATAATATATGGGGGCAACTAAACATACAAAGAATGAATACAATCAAAACTAACCTACTTTAATCTCAATCAGTCAAAAATATATTCCTTTTCTTTAAAATAAATCTAAAAAAACAAAAAAAACAATGGAATTTGTACCTAAACAGCCGCGTAAGCTACGAACTAAACTGTCGTGTGTCGTCGCTAGATCCTGGAACATGCCATAATTACACCTGCTGTCATTGGCTGGCTGCTTCGTTTTGCCGAAGCTATTCCATGCGGAGAGCTTGAAATAGCCTCGAACCCAAAATTCCATATACACGTTTTAATTTTTTTTTTTAAATCTAAATTAAAATTTAAAAATCCGGCACCGAGGTATACTTTCCGGTGACAACATCTACACATGACAAAAATTTTAGAGTCCTAGGTGTTATAATTACGGAGAAATCCGCAGGCAGGCAGACAGACACCTACTGTTTTATATAGAGATGTAAACTGACTTTTAAATGACAAACTGTATTCAATAAAAAACTTTCACAAATAAGTAAAAAATATAAGTTACACTCTATTTTTGACTATCATTTTTGCTATGAAGATTTGGTACTTATTTGATGTAGTGAATGTAAGAATGAGTTCCAGAAGTTCCTCACTTATTTTTAAGTTCACATAATGTGTCTTTGAATAAAAACAACCAGCTGAGCATAATGCCAAGCATCTATGCTTTCATGAATTACAATGTAATAGAGATCAGATATTGAAATTATAGATTTCAGTTGATTCTTGGAATTCCTATCTATATATCAATATTTCTAACAATGGCAGAAAATTTTAAACTATTCTGGCTGAGCTTTAACATAATTATTATGAATTGTAAGATTTATAAGAATGCAAATATATCAGCAAAAATAAATGAATAAATAAAAGGAAGAAAGAACAGACAGGGTTCAATAACAATGACACATTTATTAACTTAAATAATGAAAATAATTAAAGAGCTTAAATACAAAATACATGTTCAACTAAGTACGGCCCAAGCAAGGGGTATGGGTGACATATCTAAGTTTTTTCTTGCACACACACACAAAACTTTCTAAAGCGTTACTTCCAAATTTGCTCATTTCAAAGCTATTTAATTTTATTTGTTTAATTTTACAAAATATTTCTTAGTATTTAATAAATACAAAATATTATTTTGTAATGAGATGTAAAAGTGAAGAGACTAGTAAAATAAAGAATTAGATTCATCATACAACAAATAAAAATTTATATGAAAAATACTATGAAAATGTTACAAGCATTACATTTTCAGACTCAAGAAACCACACTTTTTTACATACCGACTGGTTATCCTTGTATACACAATTTCTAGAGCAAAAATTTAAAACTGAGTTAAACTGGTCTATACACATATACATCCTGATTTTTGTGTTCGACAAGACCATGGTTGGTGGAAGTGTATTTGTGCAAAGTGTATTCGACCAACTGAATTGAACACAGGTAAAATGTCAAAGGCTCGGCGATCCACATGTTTGACATACGTGATATATACAGATGATGAAGTGTCTCAGTTAAAATATGATTAATAGCATCTAAAATATGATTAATGACATTCAAAGTAAAAATACTGTGTATTAAAAACAGTTACCTGAAACTGACTTTTGGCCATCTGCTTTTTCAGTATTATCATTCAAAATGAGCTGCTTTAGCATATAATAAGAGCCTCCAGTTTCAATTATGTGCATATTTTTGTTTTCTGAAGTATACGGTTCTGAAGCTAACTTAGCTATAGATTCGAATGCCTCTCTTCGGTCACCTAGAAAAAAATTAGGAAATATAAGATATTAAAAATTTTCAATAGTTTTCTAATGTAAACATTGTTTTCTGATCTTGAAAATGGCTATACAGTATGTAATGCTAAATTAAGTAAGAGGGAAAAATTTCAACTGAGTATTGATTTAGCAGGAGAGTGGAGAAATAAAAATGGTTATGGTTATATACTTATGATGAAAAGTTATCACCCCAGTAGCAGAAAATTCTCCAAGTGTCTGCGACAGATATTTCAGGGGCAGAAAATAATCTGCAGGCAAACTATGTTACAATTCAAGTTATGTATATCGATAATTGATATCTAGTAAAGAATTACTGTTATGTGCAATTTTTTAACTCAGTAAAATTTTTATTAAAAATTTGTTGGATAAAATTGTGCTCACATGAGCTCCACATTTTTTTCTCTTACTTAAAACATTTTAAATGTCCTAGTAAACAATAATGATATTGAACAATATTAGAAGGCCATGAATTAATTCATATCAGTACTGTTCCCCCCAAAATAAAAAAAGGCAGGGTGCTCCTTCAAAAAAGGGTACTTCAGCATAGAAGTGAACGTCCTTTCTCAACAGATACATATAGAATTTTTTTTTTTTTTTTTGGCGACCTATTGACGAATTTTGAAATTTTTTTCATGCAACTAATTAAACCCCCCCATGCGCTTTACAGGTGAAACTTGCGATTTTTCTTGAAACTTGAGCTTTATGACATTTCTTTGAGATGTCTGCTGAATTTTGCTTCAGTTACTGGCCTTTTTTAGAACTATTTTCTGGGGGTAGTACAATAGACCTCTGGTCGCAATGCTAGGTTCTTTGAACCACCCCCCATCTTTAAGTCTAAGTCTAAAACACTGTTTCTTGCAATCGATTGACGAATTTTCTGAGATTTTTCTCTGCTTCTTGTTGGCGAAACTTGCGGCTTTTTGTTCATGCGATCGTAAACGAATTTTGAAATTTCCCCCCCTGCAATTGACTTAAGAATTTTGCAATTTTCTCCCACAACTGACTGACGAATTTCACAATTTTTTTTTCATGCGAGCAACGGACGAATTTCCCCAACCTACTGGTGAAATTCGAGGGTTGAAATATGCCGATGGCAAATTTTTCCAAAATAAAAATGGGCAGAGCAGCTATGTAAAACGGGCAGGGCCCGCTTTTCGCAGATTTTTTCAATCAGTTTTTGAGGATTCTCTCTTTTGAGCAAAAGCTGTATATGAGCAAAAGCTGTTGACTCAGAGAGCATGGAAGTCGGAGAGACGAAATTTATATCAACTTGCAAAGAATGATGAGATGCACACTAAGGGTATGCAGCAAATCATCGCACTCCACCTGATGTGCGGCGAAAATGTCGCTGCAGTACGGCGACCGCCGACGAAGGAAAAAAAAAAAATCTGAGAGCCGAAGGAAATTCCATGGAAAAGAAATATGCAGTAAGGGAAAAAAATCTGCGACGTTCCTCATCCGTCTCGAACTTTCTGCTACCGGGGTTATCATAATATAATCCCACATGAACATATTAACAATGAAAATTATTATTAAAAATATAAAACACACCAAATAGCTATAATTAAAAAGATATAACATCTATTTACAAATATTTTTTATTAGTTTTCTTTCACTTTCACTTCAAATGAATTCAGATATTTTTTATTACTATTATTACAATTTCTTAAAATACACTTTTACTCTAAACATGAAACAAAGTTAAATAAAATAAAGTAAGTTTTTAAATATAATTTGATTTTCAGATGAGTTTATAAATATCAGAAAGTAATTGTAAAACTAATGATAATGATTAACAGTATAACAGAAAACAATCTTTTACGGGGAGGGAAAAAATACTTTACTTTTTATTCTCATGTACAATTTTACTCTGAACATGAAACAAAGTTAAATAAAATAAAGTAAGTTTTTAAATATAATTTGATTTTCAGATGAGTTTATTAATATCAGAAACTAACTGTACAACTAATGATAATGATTAACAGTATAACAGACAACAATTTTTTCAAAGGGGAAAAAGAAAAAAGAAAAGAAAAATTATGCATCAAGCATAGATTATGAAACACTTTCCAAAACTTTCACAATGGAACTTTACCCCTTAAAAAGTTGAAACCATATTTAACAATTATCGTCTATAGCCAGAAATGTACTCGAATTATTTTGTACATCCCTGTATTTGATCTATAGATCTGTATAGGCACTATATACTGTGTTAAAATTTAGCTTGTTACAAAATGTATAATAGTCGAAAATTCACCTTAAGCAATTTCCTACAATAGACAGAAATGTAAACAAACAGTTTTTTACAGTCCTGTATATTATCTACAGACCTTTATACATTCCTCATGTTAACTAAAATTTTATTCAGGAAAAAAAAAAAAATGCACAACTGAAAACGCACTTTCAGAAATTACTATCCAAATACGGCAATGCATCTGTTTTTTTGCATATCTCTGTATATCAATTTATTTATATTCTATAAAAATCTTTTAGTAAATATAATTCAGTTGGAAAATGCATAACTCAAAAAATACTTAAATAATTCACACTGACAAAATTTTTTACAAATTATTTTGTGTAGCCCTGTATATGATCTATAAAATTGATGCACATCAGGGTAGTAAGAAAAATTTAGTTAAACATTTAGTTAAAGTTAGTCAATGCATAATAATCTGAAAATGAACCTCCCGCTTTTATCGATCGTAAACAATATTGTAACAGAAATCTTTTTGTATGCTCCTGTAAATGGATTATAATTGTTATGCACCCCATGTTCTACATTAAGCATATTTTAGTGCACCTCAATAATGTATATAAATTTCATTATGTTTGAAATACTGTAACATTAGTAAAATATGTTGCAAACAATTTTCCTCCCATAGACCATTATGTAAACCAAATTCTTTTAAGTGACTCTAAATGAATGATAAATGCTTTGCACACCATATTCAATAGCAAGCGCATTTTAGCTCACTCCATAAATGCATATTAATTTCATTATGTTTGAAATAGTGTAACATCATTAAAATTCACCGTAAATGATTTTCTGCCATTGATCATAATGTAATGGGATTCTTTTGAGTATCCCTGTAAATGAACTATAGATGTTACACACTCCATTTTCAATATTGAACATACCATAGTAAACTTCAATAATATATGTCAATTGCATGGCAATTCAAGCACATTTACAAGAGTTAGGGTACAGAACAGACAGACAAACTGATATCATAAACACTTTTCAAATAAGTTGGAAAGTGTTAAAAAGAAAGAAAGAAAAGCACCAGAAAGTTATTTTTTTGACACACAGCCATGCAAAGCAAAGTTTTTTGTTTTTGGTTACTGCTAAAAGTTTAACTCTGTTATTTTAAGTATTAGTGGTTATGTTAATGAATCTGAAACTCTCAAATAAACCCACATTACTGTTTCAATGTAATGAATTTTGCTGAGTTTCAAGACAACTAAAAAAAAAACCAGAAAACTCACCAACAATATGCTTCAGTATGATCACTGCAAAAAGACAAAACGCATTATTTCTGTACATATCTGCAATATTATTTACAATTAGCTGAGTGAGCGGTTGAGCAATAAATTTTTTCAACTCATCACGGCGTTTTTCTGGATCCTTTTTACTGCAATTAAAACAAAAATTACATGAATAATAACTATCATAAATAATAATAAAAACTAACATAGGTGATAATACTAATAGTAGCATATGATGTTCTCATAATTAATTCTAATTAAAAGTATTTAGTTTTTTTGAAGAAAGAAAAAAAAAACCCTTTACCCCTAAGGATTATGAAAAAAGCTCCAGCCTTCATTACTAAATAATTTTAAGTTGATAACATTGATATATATGGTAAAGGAACCAGTAGTTAGTCACTTAAGTGCTCTGTTATTGTACCTTCGTTGTTATTTGACAAATTCTGTTCAAATTTTCAGCAAGTTGCAATAATAGCAAATTAGGCTGTGTAACAAATTTTTATCAAAATATAATAAGTTATTTGAAAACCAGAGTACTCCACGAAAAATGGCCACTAGAGGAACTGCAAAGAAAAAGGGGATGTTTTTTCGGCCAAATTTCAGCCGGGTACTTGGCCAATACCGAGTAGTTGCAAGAATTTCACTTTTTAAGAATATTTAAAGACAAATTAATTTATAAGTGATATATAAAAAAGTATTTGAATATAATTGTATAATATATGCCATAATTCATAAAAACTATTTACTCGGTACATAAAAATTTATCTATAAAACATAGAAAAAGGTAAGAAAAAAACCCCATGCAAAATTAATGTAAATTAAAGTTTAGTTTTATATTTATATTTTTTTAAAAAGTCATTTTTAAAACGGTAAGAAACTGATTTTGGATAAAGAAGCAGTGTGCAGAAACAGAAAATACAATAAATTCAATTAATAAAAAATAATAATTAAATTTTCTGTATGGCAAATTATGGTACAAAAACACTATAATCATTCTACATTTTCAGAAGATAGGGCATTTCTTTTAGTGTTGTAAATTTTGCCTGCTTCAGAAAAAATGTGTTCACTGCGAGCACTGCTAAAATAGCATTTTAGCTGTACATTACACACACACACACAAAAAAAAAAAAAAGAAAAACTGTAAAGCATTTTTGGTGCTTTCGTGTTACAGCGGCTTCCACAATTACAATTATGCCAAGGTTTCAAGGTTTCAGCTCTGATTTCGTGAAAACAGAAAAACCCCCATAATTTCTTGATTATGATTAGAGCTGTACCGAGTACTCGGTACTCGGCTAAATTTCAGCCGGGTACTTGGCCAATACCGAGTAGTTGCAAGAATTTCATTTTTTAAGCATATTTAAAGACAAATTAATTTATAAGTGATATATAAAAAAGTATTTGAATATAAATGTATAATATATGCCATAATTCATAAAAACTATTTACTCGGTACATAAAAATTTATCTATAAAACATAGAAAAAGGTAAGAAAAAAACCCCATGCAAAATTAATGTAAATTAAAGTTTAGTTTTATATTTATATTTTTTAAAAAGTCATTTTTAAAACTGTAAGAAACTGATTTTGGATAAAGAAGCAGTGTGCAGAAACAGAAAATACAATAAATTCAATTAATAAAAAATAATAATTAAATTTTCTGTATGGCAAATTATGGTACAAAAACACTATAATCATTCTACATTTTCAGAAGATAGGGCATTTCTTTTAGTGTTGTAAATTTTGCCTGCTTCAGAAAAAATGTGTTCACTGCGAGCACTGATAAAATAGCATTTTAGCTGTACATTACACACACACACACACAAAAAAAAAAAAAAAAAAAAAAAAACTGTAAAGCCTCCCTTTTTGGTGCTTTCGTGTTACAGCGGCCTCCACAATTACAATTATGCCAAGGTTTCAAGGTTTCAGCTCTGATTTCGCCAAGATCATCGTAAAGCTCATCACATATGCATCATACATACACATATTGTTCCAAACACCCATATACGTCATTACATACAGATTATTTACATCTGTAGGATTTAATTCTTTATTTCCCTTTCCACCCTATTATTATATTTATTATCTTTTGTTAATCTATGTTCCAGCACATTTGTTTTTTCTACTTACTGTTTTTTACCGCCGCCGCGATGTTTTGTTTACTTCCTTTCGTTCGACTCGCGGAGTTGAGTGCCGGTGGTTCTTCTTCTCTTTGCATTCTGTATCGAGATTTCCGATCACAGTCGTAATCTCTTTATTTCTTTATTTTTAGTTCATCATTTAAATTTACTGTCAGGATTATTCTAGCCTTATTTCATGTTTTAAGTTAATTTTTATGACATTTTAATAAGTTATCTTTTTTTAGGTGCGTTCGTAATTATATAAATACGTAGCACCTATAGTCGTCGCTTGGTCCGTCCGTCTGTCTGTCTGTCTGTCCGCATATAACAACGCAAAAACTACCCAACCAAATGGTTTGCAATTTAAAATATATTATCTTTGCAGAATTTTGTCAAGACATTTCAAATTTTATTAAAATCGAATCAAAACTTTAGGAGATATTAATAAAAATATTTATTAAGAAATTTGATTTTTTTTTTTAAATCTGTGCTTTTTTGTTATAGGAGCTTCTGATGGATGTTAAATCGTCAAGCGACCGAGATACTTATTTTATTACAGAAATTAATCTGCAGACGATATAATTCATTTCACAGAATTAAAAATCATCAAGATCTGAATATTTATATAACTAGCTGATACATATATATCTGAATATTTATATAACTAGTTAAGATATTTGTATGAACAGTGTCATAAAATATATACTTAACTAGCTGTTTAACCCGTTCTACGCACGGGATATCATGAATTTAATTCTAAAACGTGCGTACGAACGCATCTCGTTTGTAACGTTTGACGTACAATTTCCAACTTGTTTATATAAAAGTAATTTTTCTTGCACGATGTCAGGAAAGGCCGTGAATATGCAAATGTCCTGCTCGTTTCTGATTGGCCGTTGGCACGCCGCTTGCATTTAAAGGGCTAGAATGTTCTTTTCAAGGGGTCTGCAGCATCTAGTGCACACTAGTGGTTCTAAAAGGATGTTTTCGAGAGAGAATTACGTTGTTAAGTAGAAATATGAAGTATTTATGTATTGTACGAAGACAATATGATATATTTATGCCGTAAAGTTTTGGTAATTTTGAAGTACATTTTGTTGTGCTCTCGTGTATGCTATTTTTCAATGTTAATGTTTGTAAAAGGTCTTCAAAAAGTTTTTTTTTATCAAGGAAAATAGGGTTTGTGCTGGAATATAGTTCGTGTTTATATTGTTATGAATTTTGTATATATCTGTAAATATTCCATTTGTTTAAATTTATTTTATTTTATTATTGTGAAAATTGCAGTATTATTAATGTATTTCCTATTGAGCATCATGTAACTCAATGCTAAAGGCCTCAGGTGCTTTGCAAGAAAAACAACCTTACAGCATCGGTTTTATAATGGAGTTCTATTGGAAAATCGCCAAGGAATGGGTTTTTCGCCAAGTTGGCGATGGTTTTGGCGACTTATTTTTGTCGCCAAATTTGGCGATATATCGCCAAATGTTGCCAAGTTGGCGACGGATTTGGCGACTTTTTGTGCAACCACACCCCCCTTATACCTATACATTGGGATCCTTTCTTGCTTGGGTTCTCTATCGAAAGTTAAAGCACTTTCTGGTAATTTCTAGCATCTGAAGGCTCTGGAATAATCTGGAAAGATCTCTGAAACCTATATAAGGACCTCCATCAGTTCAGTTAGTTAGTTGTCTGTCAACTGCGATTGAATTCATACGAGAGGCTTTGCATTGAGAACTGTGTTTCTCGGATCGATTTTGTCGTTGATACGTCGTATTGAACGCATTGTTTCTGTGTGAAATTTTGCTTAGCTTTTATTGGATTTGAAGATTACTGAATATCTTGTAATTTTCAGAAGATATTTGTGATCGTATTGCACTGTTTATAGTGAATAAAGCCTTTTTATTGTTCTTATATATTGGCATCAGTCCTTTCGAACCCCGAGCTCACAACATTTGGTGTCAGAAGTGGGGTTGAATGCCGATTACCAGAGCAATGGAAGCTCAACTGACTAAATTATTGGAGAAATTAGGAGAGATGGATGAGAAAATGACTGCGAATCAGGCTGAAATGAAGAAGGATATGTCAGCGATGGATGAGAAAATGACTGCAAATTTTGGCGAAATGGATGAGAAAATGACTGCCATCCTTGGCGACTTAAAAGATGAAATGAAGAAGGATATGTCAATAAACCTTGGAGAGTTGAAAGACTTAATAGAGGATAAAATAACATCTTTAAATGACAGAATTGACGGCGTGGAAAACAAAGTTGAAGGAAGATTTCAACAAATAGAAGGAAAAGTAGAAGAAATTCAAAGGACAGCCAATACCGTAGAAGAAAGAGTAGAAGAAAAAGTTCAAAAGATCGCCGAGACCGTTGAAGAAAGAGTAGAAGAAAAAGTTCAAAAGATCGCCAAGACCGTCGAAGAAAGGATTGAGAGTGTAGAAAAGGAGTTGGAAAATGTGAAGAAACAGAAGATAACTGCCGGAAACTATTCCGAAGAAATCAAGTATCCAGATATACTTCCTCGGGCCTTTATTAAGCTCTCGACCTATGACGGAAAATCCTCATGGCCAGTTTTTAAGACACAATTTGGGATCGTAGCGGACGCCAATGGATGGGATTCCCAGACAAAGGCTTGCCAGTTAGCTGCTTCTCTACGAGCTGATGCTGCCGACGTCCTACAGACTTTGCCTGCAAATGAACCGCTGGATTTTGAAACGCTCGTCAGTGCCTTAGAATTACGCTTTGGCGAGAAATGCATGAAGGAATATAGCAGATTCCAGCTCAAATCTCGACAGCAGAAATCCACTGAATCCCTGCAAGAGCTTGCTACGGATGTCGAGACTTTCACATCTTGCTTATCCTGACTGTCCGACTGAAATTAGAGAAAGCTTGGCCCTGCAGCATTTTATTGATGGTGTGCGTGACCCTGAGATCCAGACAGCACTCCGGATTGCAGATCTCAATGATTTAAAAGGGGCTTTGGTTTACGCTCTGAAATTCGAGGCAGCCCAGCAAGCTACTAGGAAAGATCGACACTTTGTGCGAGCAGCCAACCTGCCTGAGACGTCGGATAGAGCTGTGGAGCGCTTACAGCAGCAGATGAATGACATAATGAGAAAGATGAACTCCTTAATGGCTAACAAACCTTACAGGAAGATCAAGTGCTGGAAATGCGGTGGAGAAGGCCATATCCAAATCGACTGCCCAAGACGACCCAGCACCGAAGGTAATAGCTCACTCGCTAACGGTGGAGCAGGAAAACTGATTAATGGCCATCTTGCGGGGCGGAAGTTTCCAGATCTCAAGAAGCCTCATTTTCAAGTATGTGAAATTTCTGCAAGAAGTTGCGGCGAGAACGGAGTTTTTCTAGTCGGAAGTGTGAATGATTTGCCCTGTAATATAATCATCGATACAGGAGCTAATGTGACCATCATTCGGAAAGATCTAGCTCAGCGGCTGAAAGAAAAACTCTTCTGGACCCCACCACGTGTTATCCTTCAAACTGTGACCATAGATAAGATCGACATATATGGAAGAATGACACTGAAAATAAAGTTTGGGAACGCTGCTTACCATCATACAGTCTATGTAGCCGATATTTCAGATCCTTTCATACTCGGACTGGACTTTTTAAAAGAGCATGGATTTGCACTGGATTTTAAGAATAATGAATTACGCTCTGCTCAAGAAGATGTCACTATTTTCAAACTTGGAAATGAGTCCGGGTCTATTCAACGGATCACAGCCAAGGCAGATGTTATCATCCCTCCTCGGACCGAAATGATGATACCTGGATTAACTGAAAACGAAAGAATTTTCCAGTATGGCTTGACTGGATATCCTGAGAAGAGCCCAAAGGGAGTGCTAATAGCATCAGCGCTGGTAGATCTGTCGAGAGATGTGATACCTGTGAGGATTGCGAACGTAAGTGAAAAGTCTAGAATTATCCAGAAAGGTGAAGTGCTTGCAACCTGTGCTCCAGTCACCTGTGTTTGCAAAGACCCGAGCTTGACGTTATCGGAGCCGCCTACAAGTTTAACACCTGTAATTGGACGAAATGAAAATTTATCTCCTGAACAGAAACATGCCGCAGAAAGACTGTTCCAGGAATTTAAGGATGTGTTTTCACAAAACGAGAGTGATATAGGGCGCACTTCACTGACACGTCATAGAATTGATACTGCCAACCATCCACCGATTAAACAGCATCCAAGACGCTTTCCGTTCGCAAAACAAGAGGTTTCTAAGCTCTTACGAGAGATGCAGGATAGTGACATCATCGAACCGTCATCAAGTCCGTGGGCCTCTCCCATCGTGTTGGTCCGAAAGAAAGATGGCTCCACAAGATTTTGTGTGGATTATCGTAAACTTAACGATATCACGAAGAAGGACAGCTATCCTCTACCAAGAATAGACGACACGCGAGATACTCTTTCAGGACATAAATGGTTTTCCACGCTGGATTTGAAGAGTGGATATTGGCAAGTAGAGACCCATCCTGATGACAAAGAGAAGACCGCATTTACTACTGGACAAGGACTTTGGCAATTTAAAGTTATGCCGTTCGGGCTCTGCAATGCTCCAGCAACGTTCGAGCGCCTCATGGAGACAGTGTTAAAAGGTCTGACTTTTGAAGCTTGTCTCATCTACCTAGATGACGTCATCATTGGTGGCCGCACGTTTGAAGAACATCTAGAGAATATTCGAAAAGTGTTAACGAAACTAAGAGCGGCGAATTTAAAGCTGAACCCTTTGAAATGAAAGTTCTTCCAACGAGAAGTAAACTATTTAGGACACATCATCTCAGCTGAAGGTGTTCGAACAGATCCTGAAAAAGTGTCTGCAGTAAAGCACTGGAAACGTCCGGAAAATGTCCATCAGTTGCGAAGCCTTCTGGGACTATGCACTTATTACAGAAAGTTTGTCCAGGGGTTCTCCAACATCGCAAGACCTTTGCATAGGCTCACTGAAAGCAAGCAGAAGTTTCTATGGACACAAGAATGCGACAATTCATTCCAGCGGCTGAAAGAAGCTCTCACATCCTCTCCAGTCCGTACCTATCCAGACCCCGACAAACAATTCATTGTGGACACGGATGCTAGTCATGAAAGTGTCGGTGCTGTACTTTCCCAAGAAATAGATGGCCAAGAACGAGTCGTAGCATACTGGAGCAAATGTTTATCGAAACCAGAGCGGAATTATTGCGTCACTCGTAAGGAGTTATTAGCTATAGTAAAAGCCATAGAACACTTCCATCACTATCTCTATGGCAGGAAATTTCTCCTTCGTACTGATCACGCATCCCTAACATGGCTGATGAATTTTAAGAACCCAGAGGGCCAAGTAGCCAGATGGATACAACGAATCCAGGAATACGACTTTGACATCAGGCATCGTAAAGGCTCATCGCATGGAAATGCTGATGCCTTATCAAGAAGACCGTGTCCCGAGAGCTGTCGCTATTGTTCCAGAGTGGAGAGCAAGTATAATTCCGAATATGTCATACGCCAGACGAAGACTTCACTATTGACGCCACCAGATCCCTGGAGTGATGAGAAGATTCGAGAAGATCAAATGGCAGACTCTGAGATCAAACCAATCTTGGAGTTATTAGAATCTTCTAGCACGAAGCCCAGTTGGAAAGACATCTCGACTTACAGTCCTACGACGAAGCAATATTGGGCTCTTTGGAACTCTCTCCACGTCAGAAATGGTGTCCTGTACCGAAAATTCGAATCGGAAGATGGGAAGACATCTCGGTGGCAGTTGGTACTTCCTCGATCTCGAATCCCAGAGGTCCTCGAAGAATTACATGGCAGTCCCACCAGAGGCCATTTTGGAGTCATGAAAACATTACACAGAGTCCGAGAGCGCTTCTTCTGGGGAAAAACGAGAGCTGACGTCGAACAATGGTGCAAATCTTGCGATGCATGTGCAGCTCGGAAAGGACCAAAGAAACGTAGCCGAGGAAGACTACATATCTACAATGTAGGAGCACCTTTCGAACGCATCGCCCTTGACATCCTAGGCCCTCTGCCAAGAAGTGCTGATGGCAACAAATACCTCCTTGTTGTCATGGACTACTTCACGAAATGGCCTGAAGTTTATGCCATCCCTGATCAAGAAGCTTCTACGGTTGCGGATGCCTTGGTACACCAGTGGATATCAAGGTATGGAGTCCCCCTTCAAATGCATTCTGACCAGGGGAGAAATTTCATCTCTGCTGTGATTGAGGGTCTCTGTCAACTTCTCGGAATGGACAAAACTAGGACGACGCCTTTACATCCACAATCGGATGGCATGGTTGAGAGATTTAATCGTACCATCCTCAACAATCTCTCACTGCTAGTCTCAAGAAACCAACAAGACTGGGACCAAAAACTTCCCTTGTTACTTCTCGCCTATCGCAGCGCCGTCCATGAAACAACCGGCTATTCCCCGTCTCAGATGCTTTTCGGTCGTGATCTTCGTCTACCTTGTGATCTGATTTTTGGTCGCCCTCCAGATGTGCCTTCATCGCCAGAGGGATACGTGCAGAATCTCCAGGCACGATTTGAAGACGTCCACAACTTGGCTCGAGAGCGGATCAATATACAGACGGAGAAGATGAAGACCAGGTACGACACGAAAGCCACGGGACATCAATTCAAAGAAGGTGACAAGGTTTGGTTTTATAATCCGACTCGACGTAAAGGACTTTCTCCCAAACTGCAATCGCACTGGGACGGTCCTTATACAGTCCTAAACAGACTGAATGATGTCGTAATTCGGATCCGAAAGTCACCAAATTCGAAGCCTAGAGTCGTTCATTACGACAGGCTAGCTCCATACTATGGCCATAGTACATAGTTCCCATAGTACTTAGTTCATTGATTGTAAATAGTGTAATGTAAATAATGTAAATTAGTATGACCATGGTCTTGTATATAAATTAATGTAATTATTTATTTTGCTTAGCATTATCATTATTATTGTTATTATTATTTAAATACTTGTATGTAATGATGTCTATGCTTTAATTTAATTCAATTTTTTTTTTTTAAATAAGTGTATATTTTGTATAATTTAGCATTATGAATGTGTTTAATTGTTATTTTCCATGTTTGCTTTAAGTGTTTTGAGTAGTATAGCATTTGTTGGTAACGGGTTTGCTTTCCGATCAAAGGTTGAACTGCCCGGGACGTGCAGTTCTTGAGAGGGGGGCAATGTTATGAATTTTGTATATATCTGTAAATATTCCATTTGTTTAAATTTATTTTATTTTATTATTGTGAAAATTGCAGTATTATTAATGTATTTCCTATTGAGCATCATGTAACTCAATGCTAAAGGCCTCAGGTGCTTTGCAAGAAAAACAACCTTACAGCATCGGTTTTATAATGCAGTTCTATTGGAAAATCGCCAAGGAATGGGTTTTTCGCCAAGTTGGCGATGGTTTTGGCGACTTATTTTTGTCGCCAAATTTGGCGATATATCGCCAAATGTCGCCAAGTTGGCGACGGATTTGGCGACTTTTTGTGCAACCACACCCCCCCTTATACCTATACATTGGGATCCTTTCTTGCTTGGGTTCTCTATCGAAAGTTAAAGCACTTTCTGGTAATTTCTAGCATCTGAAGGCTCTGGAATAATCTGGAAAGATCTCTGAAACCTATATAAGGACCTCCATCAGTTCAGTTAGTTAGTTGTCTGTCAACTGCGATTGAATTCATACGAGAGGCTTTGCATTGAGAACTGTGTTTCTCGGATCGATTTTGTCGTTGATACGTCGTATTGAACGCATTGTTTCTGTGTGAAATTTTGCTTAGCTTTTATTGGATTTGAAGATTACTGAATATCTTGTAATTTTCAGAAGATATTTGTGATCGTATTGCACTGTTTATAGTGAATAAAGCCTTTTTATTGTTCTTATATATTGGCATCAGTCCTTTCGAACCCCAAGCTCACAACAATATGTACCTGTTTAATGAAAGCTGCAGCCAAGAAGGCTCTGTGTGTATACAACCATTTTCTACATTAAAAGTTTTAATGAACAACCTGTTGGAGTCAACTTATCTCACAATGTACACACCATATTGTAAGTACTTTCTCATTTTTATTTTTAAGAAATTATTTAATGTGTAAGGATTACCAACCTTTTAGAAACTCTGCTATACATACAAGTTTAAATAAGGGCTCAGTAAATATACTTGTATATTTATATCAAAGTAAAGCAATGTACAACATCTTATATGTCATATATATACATCCTATATGATTTATGCAATGTTATATGTATACATCATATATGTGTTATATTTGACTAATAACTCGGCTATATACATCACAAAAGTAATGATTTAACGTAATAATATATCAAATTATGTCATACTATGTCATCTTTATAATTTGGTGATAAATCTTGGTCGCTTGGCGATTCATCCTCAGAGGCCGCTATTACACGAAAGTACCCAATTTTTTAATCAAAAGAAAATAAGGTACTTTTAAAAAATATGAAACATTTTGCATTATTCAAGGAATTGTTACAGCAAGCAATAACCATTTTTGCTAGACATATTTCAGGTATCAAAATGACAAATGGGTAAAGATGTGTTAAATAATCAGTTTTAATTTCATATTGGTTAATTGAACTTTTTATATATCAATTCTTTTTTTATATATTTTTTTTTAAATAATGCTACTATTTTAAAATTTTTGAATATACAAAAATTGTCTTTAAAAGGTCCACAATAAATGAAATTTCAAAAATTGAAGTTAATTGGAAAAAATATGATTAGATTATATGCTCAAGATGCATGTTTATAAATAGGTATATATATAAACACACACATAGAAGTGTTATCACTAAGCACACTTCATGTTTGCATCAGTGATTCTTTCTTAAACACAATTACTCGGTATTTACTCGGTACTCGGCCAAAGCACTACTCAATACACCACTAATTATGATAAGTATCAAATCCGTTTAAAGTTATTATTACTTCTAGGAAAAGGGCCGAAATTTATGTATGACAGATTTTTGATATCATTAAAAATGGCCCCAAGGGGGGAAAAAAGAGGGTTTTAGAAGAAAAAAATTCATAACTTTGTAAATTCGCAAGATATCAAATCTGCTTAAATTTATTATAAATCCTCTTAATATTATCTAAAACTTTTATATTGACAAGTTTTTTATAGGACCAACCCTTACAGGGCTCCCACTCAACTTTTGCAGTTAAAAATGAAAAAAGGGACGGAAAAGGACCACATATTTGTTAAGAAGGGACCTATTCCGGCAAATCACAAATAAAATAAACACACAACACCCTCCTCCCTCCCTTATTTGTTACTTATTTATAAATGTTCAAAGTATAATTTGTTATATTTGCTCCGATTCAAATTCACTTAATTCTGAAATTCATTATCTGAAAGATCAGAGATTACAGAGATTACAAACTTCTATTATTAATACAACTTTATTTGAATTACAATGGTCAGTCAGTAAGTTAGTTGCACTGTTTAAGAAAACATGATCGAAATTTTACAATAACTTTATTTGTATCCTAAAGTTTCATGTAAAATCTACTTTTCAACATCCATTATTTAAACATTTATCGAGACATGACACAAGTTTTTTAATGGCTTCTGCAAAGAAATCCTGTCCAATATCCAGCAATAATTTTATGCACACTTACATGAGAAATATTAATTTCATTTGAGATTTCGTCTATTGTTATGCGTCTGTTTGCAAAGATGCATTCACGAGAGCAGCGATCTCATAATTTTATGCAGGTGATGGTCTTCCGTTACGCTCAGCGTCGTCAATATCTGTACGTCCATTCTAAAATGTGTTGCACTGCTTCGCGATAACTTTATGTGACAGCATTTTCACTATACACTTCATGAAACTGATGATAAATTTCAATGCAGTTACACCTTTTCGCCCACAAAAAATGAATCACTGCATTCATTTCCCATTTGGATGCCACTTGCAGCTGCCGAGATATGTTTACAACTGATTATCAGATAAACTGAAACTGCTGTGTGAAAGCCCAAAATCATATTTACACAAAATGAAAAACGGCAATTTTCATATCCTTATGATGGAACAAAAAATTTGAAAGTTTTGTAACCTACTGATGATGTCTGTGTGCTGATTTTAGCAGGACTGATTGAATTTCACGAATTTTCCCATGATCATTTGAAGAAATTCATGTTTCTTTTGCAATCCTTTGCTGAAATTTGCATTTTTTTTTGCAATCCTTTGACGAAATTTGTGATGTTTTCGCGATCTTTTGACGTAATTCACGGTGCTTTCATGAACCTTTGACAAAATTCGCGGTTTCTTCACGATCTTTTGACGAAATTCACAATGTTTCCGCAATCTTGTCATGAAATTCACAATCTTTTGACGAAATTAGTGTTCTTTTTTGCGATTTTTTGAAGAAATTAGTGATATTTTCGACGTACTTCGCGTTATTTTCGCGATCTTTCGACGTGATTCGCGATCTTTTGACGTAATTCGCATTATTTTCGCGACCTTTTTACGTAATGCGCATTATTTTCGCGATCTTTTGACGTAATGCACATTATTCTTGCGATCTTTTGACGTAATGCGCGTTATTCGCGCGATCTTTTGACGTAATTCGCGTTATTTTCGTGATCTTTTAACGTAATTCGCGTTATGTTTGCGATCTTTTGACGTAATTCGCGTTATTCTCGCGATCTTTTGACGTAATTCGAGTTATTTTCGCGATCTTTTGACGTAATTCACGTTATGTTCGCGATCTTTTGACGTAATTCATGTTATTCTCACGATCTTTTGACGTAATTCGTGTTATTCTCGCGATCTTTTGACGAAATTCGCGTTATTTTCGCGATCCTTTGACGAAATTTGCATTTTTATCGTGATCTTTTGACGAAATCCGTGTTATTTTCTCAATCCTTTGACGAAATTCGCGGGGGTTTTTGCGATCTTTTGACAAAATTCATGGTTTTTTAGCGATCTTTTGACGAAATTAGTATTTTTTCGCGATCTTTTGACGGAATTTGCGGTTTTCGCGATCTGTTGTTGACGAAAATCCCATTGTTTTCGCGATTCTTTGACGAAATTTGCGTTTTTTCGCGATCTTTTGACGTAATCTGTGTTATTTTCTGAATCCTTTGCCGAAATTCGCGGTTTTTTATCGATCTTTTGAAGAAATTAGTGTGTGTTTTTGCGATCTTTTGAGAAAATTTGTGTTTTTTTACTTTCATTGAAGAAATTCATGGTTTTTTCGTGATCCTTTGACGAAATTCGTGCTTTTTCGCGATTCTTTGACGAAATTAATGACGTTTTCCCGATCCTCGAAACACGCGATTTTTCCGCGAGGCATGGCTGGTCGGGCCCCAAGGTGTAATAAAAAGAGGAAAGAAAAGGAATTACAGGCCCATTACATTTTAGTCTCTTTTGTTTTCAGATTTCTTTTTTTCCTCTTTTTCAAGAGTGGCATACCATTCCTAGGTCTGTATATATGTACATAAATTTGGAATTTTGGTTTATTGCAAACGTGTTACTGACATATATAATTCTTGGGAGAAAGAAAGGGGGTGGGTGTAGATTATTATTATCTTAGTGTTTTTTCTTTTTTTTGATAAACAAGCTGCAAATGATATGAAATTCAGAAAAATCCGAAATTGCTGAAGTTTGGAGAATTCTGGATTTTGGACTTTGTACTGCACTAAAATAATTATATTAGTTAAGATTTCAATAAATGATATGTTTGTTAAATTTTTATAAACCTTAATTTTTATCATTTGGATAGCCACTTTAAATTAAAAAAAAATTTTTTTTTTCTTACCCCCAAAATAATAAAAAGAAATTTAAATCTGAAAGGGTTAAATACGGTACTTTTCGGTTAGCCAGGCGCCTGTGATATATGTACATCTATCCTAATCCTAATAATATTATAAATCCGATTGTGTGCAAATGTTAGGCTGAAGCCAGCGTCAAAATGGAGAAATTAATGGCCCTGTATCTTTGCATATAGGTGGATTATAACCCGGAAATGAACATAGACTGGTTTTTGTTCATTTTGTGCAAATACTTTTCTTAATAGGGTTGGCACGTTTTTGCCAAAGGTGGTAAAAACCATGGAAAAAACCGGTAAAAACCGTCCTGGCAAAAATACATTTTTGCCACTTTTTGCCAAAGTGGCAAAAATATATATGTTTTATTTACAGCGATGTAATTATTATATTTTAGTTTTTAATAATTTCAACTCCAATAATATGTAATTTTATTTTTTTTATTTATCTTAGAATATTCAATGCATCATTAAAACAGTAATGTAAGTAGTTTGTAGTTTTTAGTAAATAACTTATTGGCTTTGGTTTAAACTGTCATAATTATTAAACAATCAATCCTTATGCTTCAGTTAATTTTGTAGCAAAGTCTGAGAGAGAAATAGCACTTACCAATTTTGCTATGCTATGAGAACAACAGTAATTTGAAGTTAAAGTAAAAACAATAGAAACAAAACATTTTGAAAGATTCTCATTAAGATGAGAAAGATTCTCATTGAGATTTGAACATTCTCATTTCCTAAGATCAAATCAAGATTCAAGTCTGTAGCTTGTATAATGACAATGGGGAAAATTGTAAGAAAAATTACCTAAAAGATTAATTTGCCTATATTTGCAACATTAAATAATCAATTAAAATTATTCTACCCTTTCCTCTCTTATACATATTAATGTCATCCAATCCATGTGTTTTTTTTATAACTCTCCCCCCCCCCTCCCCCCCCCCCAAAAAAAGTTGAAGGAATTTAAAAGTTTACTTAGTACTACTTGATTATCCCGTCGACCAAAAAACTATCGCCAAACTATAAGGTTAAATGCCAATTATGGGTCATCGTAAATGTCATTTTCACTTGACATTAAACATGTTATGCATGTTTGTTACATCATCATGTGAATTTTATTTTATTTTATTTGTATTTTAATTAAGGTTATACTAATTTGTTTTTCCTTTTGTTATTTAAAGTGAAAATTATGTCAATAAATGATTATCTCATGATATTAAAAAAGAAAAAATATAACAGATTAGTTTCAACTGCCGTCACAAATTTTTGTCCACAAAATATTTTTATTTTTCTATATTTGCTTCAAGCCTATATCTAATGTTTACATACATTTTATAGGGTTTTTTCTATGTTTTTTGACTAAATAAAGAGGATTGAATTCTTTACAATCTTCCGTTATCATGATATTTATTATGTTCCTTAATAAATTCGATTATTGCAGTTAAAATACTTACATTTAATTCACAAATTCAATATCTTAAAAATATCTGTTTGCTTATGGTTTAATTTAATAATTCTGCATTTAAACACATAAACTGTTCTTAGTATTATTTTGTCCGAAATAATCTGCATAAATCAAATTTTATATTTGCTATGTCGTTGCGTTATGAGTGAACTTTATCATTAAAGTAACCCTATTATGTAGGGATTTTTTTTCTTTAATTAAAATTCATTCATTTTCCTAACTTAAAAGTTTAGAATGGCAATATTTTTTCATTTGTATAATTTGGTGAATAGTTTGGCGATTTGTTTAATTTGGCGAAACTGGTCGACGGGATAATCAAGTAGTACCTTCTATAATAATACATTCTATACAAGTAGTTTACTTCTATAAAGTATTTGTAAAAGTTATACCTAAAGGCTCAAATAAAGATAAAATGAAGATTGATTTGGCAATGTTTATGCATTAATATTGTTTTTTGTTATAGATTTTTTTAATGTAGAAACTGTTGATTTAATTTTTTTTTAATATATATTTATTTTAAAGGCAACAGTACTACATTAATTTGAGAAAAGTAAAAAGTTTTTACCTGTCACCATCACATAAATTTATCTACAAAATTGATTATGATTGATTATTGATATTTTTTGATTCATATTACCAATGAAAATTATTTTAATTAATCAAATTAATATTAATGAAACATCTAATTAATATTCTGATTTAAGTCTCAATTATAATATATACAAAATTATGTTATTTTAATATATTTATTAAATCCAGCCTTTTTGCCAGTTTTTGCCAATTTTGCTGGTTTTTACCAGGTTTTTTCCAGTTTTTGCCACTGTCCTGGCAAAAATACCATTTTGCCGGCAAATTGCCCAACCCTATTTCTTAATAATTCAAAATTTGATTATTTTCATAGAGAATCAATGGACATTTTTAGATAAAATTTAACCATTTTACTTTATCGTTGCAAGGGCTTTGATCGTTGCCAATAAATAAAAAAGCAGAAAAATAATTTCCTCAACAATTAAGTTTCAATTGAGCGATTTTCACGTGAAAATGAAAATAATTCAAAAGAAGATGAATTTCTGTGATCTTTGAAACAACAATATGGAGTATTTGTTATTATACATGAAGTATGAATATCGGTTACATTAAAAAAATCTTTTTCTGTCAAAAAATGCGTTATAATTAAAAAGAAGAAATAACAATAATTATATTACTAAGAAAAAGATTTTGCTTGAACCATGGAACTATGAAAAGGATCTTCCTTGGCTTGAACAACTATGACGTCATAAATAAAACATGTATTTTCAAATATTCGTAATATTACAAAGAGCATGACTATCAGTGTATAATAAAAGTATATACATAATGGACATCATATTTAAGATGAATAACTGAAATATTTTTTTGATACTGATTAATAAAAAGCTTGAATATCAGTTACAAACAGATGTGAGTTTTCTGCTAAAATTCACGTTATTATTGCCAGGAAAAGAAAATTAACAAGAATTATATCATCGAAAAGAGATTTCTCTGGGATCAAAGTGACATAATAAAACGGGATTTTTTAAATATGTTTCAAATGGAGCGTGTATCAATTTCATACATTAATAATCACTGAGTACAGTGAAAGAATAGAGAGGTAATGAACCGTAAAATCGGCTTGCAATATGAAGCCGGTTATCGCTCAAATCATTAGGCCCAAGGGCTGACTTCATTGGATGGAGAGAGGCTGCACGTGGAACAAGGACTGGATTCATTGAACGGGGAGAGGTTTTCAAAGCAAGCCGCCAGTTGTTTGGGCCGACTGTAGTGTTGCATTTTCAGCATCACGCCAAACATGAACATTTCATCTCTATTTATTCTCTGAACTCTGTGATTAATAATACAAGCATCAGTAAGATTATAAGGAAAAGAAAATTAAACACAAGTCTATTAAGTTAAAATCTGACTGTGTGTATTTCGCAACTACTCCTCTTAATGCAACGCGATTTACTTAACACCGGTTATCTTTGATTCGAGGATGTCATATAAAATCAGAGAATTTAAAATTTTGAATTAGATTCCGAGATATTAATATTTTTTTGTAAATTTTAACGAAATTTCTCTAAAAACGGTACTTAAATTACTCCATTTTTGTGGATAAAAAAGGAGAAATAAAACGGATTAATATATTTTTTTTGCCATTTTCTCATTAAAACTGAAAAAAATTATTTTATTTTCAATTTGAATAGTTGGTGAAAAAAAAATCTTGATTACAGTAAAATTTCCGAAAAGTAAAAATATATTTCCACATTTTCAAACTTTATGAATCAATTTATTCTGCAGAGCAAAAATCGCCTGTCAGCATATTGTCAAGAAATCAAGATTTGTTTCAGCTATAGATTAAACCAAGGACACAAATTTGCTGTTACATGCAAACGTAACACTTGCAATTGCAAAGCTTTTTTGCAACCCCAAATTACGCTATATGCATTTACATGTAATTTGCACCCAAATTAATTTTAATTTGAACCGTAATAAATGTTAATTTGCAATGAAAATTACATGCAAAAGTAATGTTTACATATAATTTTGGGTTGCAAAAAGCTTTGCAATTTAAGTGTTACCTTTGCATATAATTTTGGGCTGCAAAAAGATTTGCATTTGAAGCACCTTGCATTTAGGTGTAGAATTATTCCTCCCTATTCACAAGAATCGAATTTAAAGAAAACGCATATACTATTTCCAATGAATTATTTTTAAATGATAGATGTTAAAACGTTTCTCAAAGTCGTTAAAAGTAAAATGGTTTATCAGGTAAAATTGACATTTCTTTTTACCCAATTCGTCGATTTACACGATTTTATTTGGCCGTCCTTTTTCCATTGGTTGCAGTTTCCTTTTCGCAGTTAGTTGGCACAAAATTTTACTTTTTTTAAACTGATTTATGTCAAGGCCCCTATAACAAAGAAATATCGTATTTTCTTCTATGAAATGTGATAAAGAGTTAGTTAATTATTTACGTTTTTAATTATCGTGAGTGAAATATTTTGCTTGATTCATGACATTTATTTTTCTTTTAATGTTACGTGAACGAAGTCACGGGTAACAGCTAGTAATATTATAAATCCGATTGTGTGCAAATGTCAGGCTGAAGCCAGCGTCAAAATGGAGAATTGAATTACCCTGTATCTTTGCATATAGGTTGATTATAACCCGGGAATGAACATAGGCTGGTTTTTGTTTATTTTATTCAAATATTTTTTCATAATAATTCAAAATTTCATTATTTTTATAGAGAATAAATGGACATTTTTTCCTTATAAAATTTTAAAATGGTTAAATTTACTTTACCGTTGCTAACATTTTATCGTTGCCAACACTAAATCAAAACCTGTAATAATAATTTTTACTCAGCAGTTTAGTTTCAATTGAAAATTTTTCACGTGAAATATGAAAATGAAATTTAAAAAAATTAAGTATTAAAAAGAAGATTAAATAACATTTCTAGAAATAAAATGTACTTTTTTTAGATTTTGATAATAATACAAGGTTTCAATTTTTTCAATTCAAAAGAATATTCGAAAAAATAATTTCAGGTCAAAATAATTTACTTAATAATTAAAAATTTTATAATTTTCATAGAGAATCAATGAATATTTTTTCTGTAAAATTTAATTAAACATTTTACATTGCTAAGCATTATCATTGCCAATAAATACAAAACATGGAATAATAATTTTTCCTCAACAATTATTTTTCAATTGAACGATTTCCACGTATAAAATGAAAATTAAAAATAATTCAAAAGATGATGAATTTCCATGATATTTGAAACGGAAATATGGAGTATTTGTTATTATACATGAAATATGAATATCGGTTAGGTTGAGAAGACATTTTCTGTCAAAGACTGTGTTATTATAATTAGAAGGGAAAATGAACAATAATTATTTTATTAAGAAAAGATTTTGCTTAGACCATGGAACTATGAAAAGGATCGTCCTTGGCTTGGACAAATATTACGTCATAAATAAAACATGTATTTTCAAATATTCGTAATAATACAAGGAGCATCAATATCAGTATATAATGAAAGTAGACATATATAGACGTCATATTTAAGATGAAAACCATAAATATTTTTTTATCGATACTGATTAATAATAAGCTTGAATATCATTTACATACAAATGTGAGCTTTCTGCTAAAATTTACGTCCTGATTGCCTGGAAAAGAAAATTAATAAGAATTATGTCATTAAAAAGGGATTTCTCTGGGGAAAAAGTGACGTCATATTTGAAACAAAATGGGAATTTTCCAATATGTTTTAAAAGGAGTGTGAATCAATTCCTTACATTAATAATACAAGGATCAGTAAGTATAGAAAGTAGACGAGTTTCACGCCATATTTAAAATGAAAAATTTAAATATTTTTTTATCTATACTGATTATTAAGCAGGAGTATCCGTTATATACAGATGAGAGTTTTCTGCTAAAAATCACATCCCAGTTTTAAGAAACGGAAAATGAACACGAATCTATTATATTAAAATCTGACCATTTGTTTGTATTTCACAACTACTCTTAGACTATCGAACGCAACGCGATTTAATTAACATCGGTAATCATTGATCCGAGGATGTCACACAAACTGCTAGAATTGAACAGGTAGAACTGAATTTAAAGAAAAAGCATGTGCTATTTCCAATTAATTACTTTTGAAGGATGGCTGTTAAAACGTTTCACAATGGCGTTAAAAGTAAAATTGTCTATCAGGTAAAATTGACATTTGTTTTTACCCAATTTGTCTATTTCCACGATTTTATTTGGCCCTCCTTTTTGCATTGGTTGCAATTTCATTTTCACAATTATTTGGCACAAAATTTCACTTTTTAAAAACTGAGTTATGTCAAAATCCTATAACAAAAATACCGTAATGTCTCCTATGAAATGTGATAAAGAGTTAGTTAATTATTTACGTTTTTAACTATCGAGAGTGAAATATTTTGCTTAATTAATGTATTTCTTCTTCTTTTTATGTTGCGTGAACGAAGTCACGGGTAACAGCTAGTAAATATATATGTATATACATACATATATATATTCATACATATATGTGTATATATATGTCTATGTATACCTATGCATATGTGTAGATATATGTGTATATATATATTTGTGTATATATACATGTATAAATATCATTGGCGCCCGGCTAACCGAAAAGTACCTTAAATACATTACATCCACACAACAGAATTCTCTTCAGTAAAACAAATGATTCCTTACAAAACTAAAATAACATAATTTCCGTTTTGATTTTAAATATTTAGCATATAAAAGCAAGATTGTTGTATGTTGTATCTCTCTTATTAGTATGTTTTTAGAACCTGCAGGGTCTGGACAGAGCTTGGCGAGCGTAGCTCATAGGAGGCAGAGTCCCCTAATTCTAAATAAAAACAAACCTAACTTCGTGCCAATGAATATTAATTATAGCACAAGAGGAAAAACAGTCTGGTATACATTTCTGACCACTGATGCTGTCAAAGATTGCTTCGATTCATACATTGGAGATGATTCATGACAAGGTCAAATCAGATACGAATAGCAACTGGTCAATTGTAGTCATTGAGAAACAATTGTCACAACCGAAAACAATGGAGAGAATCGATTAAAACACTCTGGCATCACCCAACACTACCAAAAATAATCCTATTCTCTGAATCAATATTGTATTCATGATTTTTTTCTTAATTTAAAATTGTAAATGAACACTCTCACATAAAATCTCACTTAGCACTATACTATATTTATCAAATTAGATATAATTCATTAAAAAATATTGTTTATGCATAAAATAAACTCTTATTTCAGAACAACTCATTTCAACTGTAATATAAAAATCTATTATAAAAAATAATAAGATATAATCAGTATTTAATGAAGTAGCTACATAAAAATCACAGAAATTAACTGTTAAGTACCTTGTGACATTATTATCTCCATTCTTCAGTATATTTATTACATCAGGATGACAGAAATGAGGATCCCTGGGATTGATGAGGTAAATTAAAACTTTCTTCCCATGAACACTTTGTGCAACTTCCAATAAATTCTCTTGCAGCTCCTAGAATTGCAGAATAAGCAAATATTAGTTCATATAACAAGGTATGTAATTAACAATGATAATTATATACTTAATGAATGACACTTTTCATGTATAGATCAGATATAAAAAATAATCTAAGGTAACATATGTAAAAAAAAAGTCAACACTCTAGATCAGCGCTTCCCAACCTTTTTTCTTTCACCTGCCCCTTTCTTAGGTTTTTCATCTCGGCGTACCCCCATTTCTCATAAACACCACCCTCCCCCTTCACCCAACCATATAATGCAAACATGCTTTTTTTTCATTAGTAATCATCTTATCACAACCAAATAATAAATCAACACAAATTACATTGACATTTCGAACCTTTTATTTTTTATCTTATTGCAGTTTATAATTAATATTGCATTTTATAATACTAGCTAAATATTAAAAAAAGCAATATATCATTAAAAGAAGTTTTAACTGTTTTACGATGATTATTGATAACAACTTTGTTTCATTATATACAAATAATCAATATGACATAATGGGATCCTTGAGCTTGTTTCATGGTACTGAGTTTCTTAAAATCGGGTTCAAACAAAGACAGATATTATGTCAAGTCAGGAGCAGCGTGAAGTTTATTGCAATATTTTTTTTAATATACGCATAAGACGAAAATGCTCTTTCAATATTTTCGGTATTTGGGAAAGGCAACAAGTGTTTTATAAGCCTTATCGCTGAGATCTTGGTACTCTCCTTTTACTACTATTCAAACATCAATAATATTTCTTTGGTTAAAATCAAATTGTAAAGAAGAATCAGTCGAAACTTCGATCAATTTTTCTTTTTCAGAAACTGATAACTTTTTGGCTTGTTGATAGAACAAATCATTAAATGGGTTTAAAATCCAGTTATTTTCACAACACCGCTTCGAAAAATGTTGTCTAAAAGACATTTTAAGTCCTGTTAACAGGTTTCGTACATTTTACCACCATTTTTAATAGAATTTTTGCCCTCTTAAAATGCAGAAAGGTATTGCAAATCTTGCAATCAAACGACGTACATGCAATTTCTGCTATTTAAGTATTAAATAGAAAAAGTCTATTAAAAAATTGTTATGTTGATAATTTGAATTTTGCTAATTAAGTTTAAAAAAAAAAAAATGTTGATAATTTGGGTTTTTTTTTAAATAAATAATTAAATAAATATTAAAAGGTAATTAATTAAATTAATAAATAAATGGGGTTATGATTTCTTTAGGTTGTTTTATTTACATTATTACTTTTTCTAACTTTAGGATGTCTCTAAATTTTCTGTCAGACAATTTATTGTAAATTGCTCCATATTATATCATTTAAATTTTTGTTGTGTTTAATAACGTTTTGAGGAGATTTTTTTTTTTATTGGCTCGGCGCCCGCCGATGTAAAGACCTTTTCCTCGAATAATTATGAATATAATGAATGAAAATTCAAGTTAATAATACTTCAAAATGTATAAAAAAAAAAATAGCTAAAGTAAATTTTGGTTCATAATTTATCTTTGAAAATACGTATTTAAATGTAAAAATATTATTATTTTAAAGGTTTTTAGAGATGTTCTGTTGAAAATTGTATGTCTAAATTTTCATTTCATATTTTACTAAGCACGTGGTGCCGATGTTACGTGTATTCTTCCGCGGCAATCGGACCACGTTTTTATGTGTGTTTTTACTCCATTTTAAAATGAGAAATTATTGTAAAAGAAAATATGTAAAATATAAACTGTACATCGTGAAGCAAATTTTGGAATGTTTTTAAATTAATCAACAAACTGAAAGATCATCATCTTAGGCGCGCCATCGGATTATTTGCCGTGGCATGAAGCGAAGGTGCGCGACGGCAAGTGTATAAAAGAACCGGCGATTCACGGAGATGGGGCTTTTTGGACGGCTCTTGGACCATCGGGAGGGTGGAGAAAAGTACGAGCGGAATCCGGCTGGTTATCGGGACATCGACTTTTCGACGAACGGAGGCGGCAGGAAGAGCGATGGCTGTCTGAAATGGAGTGTTTTGATTTCTAGAGCTAGAGAAGGAGAGTGAATTCGGAAATGAGACTCAGAGGTTCAGTTATGATGGAAGGAAAGAGAAAGAACCGCCGAAATATGTTATTAATTACAAGACAGATATTTCATTAAGTTAGAGTTGTGGTCGACCACGTGGTGAGAATATTCCCCTTTTTTTTTATTTCTCCGGAGAAAAAATGTTTCCATTAAATAAACTAAGCATGCTAAAAGTAATCGATCAATTATAAATATTTCCCCTTGTAACATTTTGCTGATAATTTAATTCAATAGTCATTAATCAAACTATTCATGATAAAAATAAATATGTTTGTAATAATATACCACGATGTAATTTTTTATTTGTTCTTTAATCTAATGTTTCTTTAACTTTTAATAAATCTTACTATTTGTTTTACAAAGAAAAATCTCTATTTTCTTTTCTATTTTTCATACAGCAGCAAAAGATGTTCCGTTCTGTTTTTAGGTTTTTCAGTGTGAATAAGTTCAAAAATTCTATACGATCAAGGCTTTCTTTATTCACCATTAAATTCATTATATATAAAAGATTTGATTTTTTGGTAGATTGTTTTTTTTCTACCACGTGTTTGTGTCTGCCTAAGGAAGTTTTAGGTACGACACAACAAAATTGTGGTAAGAGCATACGAACTCTGTGATAAGGGAGCCATTATACTACATTTTTCTTCTTCTGATAATTTTAGCCCGTTGTCAGATAAGAAACTTTAAAGTGCTTGGAAAACTTCTAGCTGGTGTTTTCTGATGCATGATTCCCAAAAATCTATTTTTTAAATCATAGACTTGATCTTGTCAGGTAACTTAAGAATGGTTATGGAACTATTCTGTAATCCTAAAATTAAGTTTATTTATTTCTGAAAAAATGTCAGATAAGTATGCAAGTATTTTAAGCCATTCTTTTTCATGAAATTTCAGCTCAAAAGGATGATCTTAAAAAAAAAAAAACTTGAACTTCATGCCTCAATTCAAACAATCTTTCAAGTATTTTTCCTCGTGAAAGCCACCTCACCTCTGTGTGCAAAAGCATGGTAATATGGAGGCTGTCCATCTTTTCACACAAATATTTGAATAGTTTGAAGTTTGTTGAATTGGCCTTGATAAAATTAACAACTTTGACAGCTTGGTGTAGTACTTCTTTCAATGAGTTGGGCAGGGGTTTGGTCTCTAGACTGTGTCTGTGTAAACAGCAATGGTTCCAAGTTACATGAGGTTCTTTGATTAGACCGAATAAGCCTATATAACACCCAGACATAGGTTTTCCACCATCAGTGCAAACCATACAGTAATTGGCCTAATCAATTTCTTTTTCACAGAAATAACTGTGAATGGCATTAAATATATCCTTTCCTGTACATATTTCTGTAAGAGGATAGCACAGTAGCAAATTTTCTTCAAGTACATTATCATTCAAATATTTTGCAATAACAAGCAAAATTGACAGATTGGAGATATCCGTACTCTCATCCACACGCATTGAAAAGTAGTTACTATTTTTTATTCTTTGAATTACTGTATATTCAATATCGGCAGAATGTCACTAATTCTTCGAGCAACTGTATTGTTTGAGAAAGGAATATTTTTAATTTTCTTCACATGTTCCTCACCAAACAAGCATTCGACAGCATCTTTCATACAAGGATATATCAAATTTTCAGCGATTGTATGATTTTCACCACTTTTAGCAATATGATAGCATATTCTGTATGATGATTCGACAGCATTCTCATTGTCTTTGTTTATAGACAACACATAAGATGCTACATTAGGGTCGCTTGATAGTTGCTGAAAGAAACTAAGATCCTTCTGGTTTATACATTGGATGTTTTGTCTCTAAATGGAGCATTAATAAAGAGTGTTTCATGCTACCATTAGACAATATCTCTCCACATACAACGCATAGTTGTTTTGGAAAATCTACCTCTCCCGTGAATGAAAATCCATATTTTAAGTACTCATTATTATATTTTCTTTTCTTTAATGGAGCACTGATGCTTTCAGTTTTATTTAAAGTATTAGATTTATCACTTACCAGAACAGGCCTATTAACAGCTGCACTCAGGTTGTCTTGCACTTCTAAATAATCAGATTGTTTCGAAGCACTTGCAGTTTCGGACTCAACAGGTTCAATTTCAATCACAGATGCAGTTCTCTTACGAGTTCTGATTTTTAACCAATTATCCATGTTAAACACAAAACAAAATCACTCATATAATAAATAAACACTTCAAATTAAATTCTCATTAAAATGAGGGATGCTTTTCTATTAAAATTCGTTACTGATATAACTCCGTATATTCGAAAACGAAAATAACAACCAACTTTTCAACACATTTTAACAAAAAACATTAAAACATAATTAAAGCGTTCTGAAATTATTATTAAAAACGGATCAATGAAAAAAAAGTGGCGAGAAAAGAACATTGCATTTATAACTGAAGTTTTCGGGAAGATGGGGTAAAATATATAAGTACCCATGCAATATGCTTAACAGTGGGCAGAGCTAGTGACATTGCATTATCAATGAATTATTAGGTCAGTGAATTATTAGGTAACATATTGCATTTGCACATGAGACTAACTTTGTAATCCAAAACTATCAATTTTCTTTATGTGTTTTCAGCTAAACCATTTTTGTGAATTCCACCATTACCGATATTATTTTCATGTACCCCCCAGCATCCCTGTTATGTACCTCCAGGGGTACGCGTACCCCAGGTTGGGAACCGCTGGTCTAGATAGTGACAATATCATTTACAAAGAAAACCAATTAAAGAAACAGTAGTAAAAAATTTCTTGAAAAAAAATTTATGAACTTTTAAGTATTGTTATTTTGATATACAATTATATTGTGTAGGAAAATAATGTTATGTTGATAATTTGGATTTTGCTAAATAAGTTAAAAAAAAAAAAAAAAAAAAAAAAAATGTTGATAACTTGGGTTTTTTTAAATAAATAAATAAAAAAAGTAATTAATTAAATTAATAAATGAATGGGGTTATGATATCTTTAGGCTGTTTTATTTACGTTGTTACTTTTTCTAACTTTAGGATGTCTCTAATTTTTCTGTCAGACAATATTTTGCAAATTGCTCCATATTATATCATATTAATTTTTGTTGTGTTCAATAATGTTTTGAGGAGATTCTTTTTGTATTGGCTCGGCGCCCGCCGATGTAAAAACCTTTTACTCGAATAATTATGAATATAATGTATGAGAATTCAGGTTAATAATACTTATATATAAAAAAAAAATAGCTAAAGTTAATTTTAGTTCATAATTTATCTTTGAAAATATGTATTTAAATGTAAAAATATTATTATTTTAAAAGTTTTTAGAGATGTTTTGTTAAAAAATGTATGTCAAAATTTTCATTTCATATTTTACTAAGCATGTGGTGCTGATGTAATGATGTTTTTTGTATCCTTCCGCGGCAATCGGACCACGTTTTTATATGTGTTTTTACTCCATTTTTTAATCAATAATTACTGTAAAAGAAAGTATGCAAAATATAAACTGTACATCGATGATCAAATTTTGAAATGTTTTTAAATTGATTAACAAGTTGAAACATCGGCATCTTTGGCGCGCCATCGGATTATTTGCTGTGGCGTGTAGCGAAGGTGCGCGACGGCAAGAGGATAAAAAGACTGGCGATTGACAGAGAGGGGGGTTTTTTGGACGTTTTCGACGATCGGAGGCAGGAGAAGGAATGAGCGGAGCCCGGAGGACGTAGGGAGCAGAGCTCAGAGGAGGTCGATGGTTATCGGGATTTGATTGCTGTGAACTTCTGGTTCTGGAGCTAGAGAAGGAGATTGAAAACGGCAATGAGACTCAGATGTTTAACTACGATGGAAGGAAGGAGAGACAGATTCTTTGTATATGATCCTTGTTACAAGGCAGAAATTCCCATATAACTTTCAGTTGTGGTCGACCACGTGGTGAGAATATTACCGTTTTTTTTATTATTACTCCGGAGTAAAATGAATTCATTAAATAAACCAAACATACAAAAAGAAATTAGACTGTTATAAATAATTCTCTATGTAATGTTTTACTGATAATTTAAATCAATGTTCATTAATTTTTAATAAACTTATATTTTCAATTTACAAAGAAAATCTCTATTTTCTTTTCTATTTTTTCTACAGCAGCAAATGATGTTTCGTTCTTTATTTAGGTTTTTTTGTGTGAATAATGTCAAAATACTATACGATCAAGGTTTTCCTTTTTTACCATTAATTTCAAATGTGTACAAAGTTCTAAATTTTGGGTGGATTGTTTTTTTTCTACCACGTGTTTGTGTCTGCCTAGGGAAGTCTTAGGTACGACACAACAATAACAATCATAGCTTCAACAGACTTGCCAAGTTCTGAAAACCAAAAATCAGGAGATTTTATTTCAGAAACCAGGCAATTTTTTTTTACCCAAGTAAAACAACTATTTTTTTAATGTAAGCATGTTCAGTACAAATTTAATTTTAAATTGTGTTTGGTTGCCATTGAAGATTAAATACAATATATCATTTTTACTCAAATAAGAAAAAAAAAAAAAAAAAGAAACCATACTTCTTATACATAGAAAAAACTCAAACATATTATATTTCATTGTTTAACATTATTTTAAATTAATTACGAATAACGGAGGAATTTTTTTCTCCCATAATTACATAAAAAACAATAGATTTATTGATGTTAAATTACAGACTATTGAAAAATGTGTAAGAAAATAAGGAGAAATATGCAAAAAATCAGGAGCACAGGAAAAATGTGAAAATCAGGGGTTTCTTGCCAAAATTAGGAGAGTTAGAAAGTCTGCTTCAACTATATCAGTGAAAACCGAATTGAGGGTAGTTGGACAAGTAAACTACATTTTAATAGAGCACCAATAGTAATATAAATACTCTGAGAGAAATATAATTCAGACAAATTAGCTAAATAGTTTGTATAATGCAACAATAATAATATAAACACTAAACAATAGCATTGAAGTCAAAGATGATGCTAAATAAATTATGTAAATCAATCTATACAGACTTAAGGAGCCTTTTAGAACTTTGACACCCAATAAAATCTGTAAGAAATAAAATAGCCCTGTCATGTTATATTAAACCTACATATAACAGCAATACAAAGTTTTATTTGGGGGGGAAAAAACAGTCCAATTTCTTTCAAGCATGATCCAACATACATATGTGAATGTTTACAAATTCCACTGTAATTCTTATCTTCAAATTATTGATACTAATCACCAGAGTATGACATTCACAGTCTTTAATGTGATCCTCACAAAAAAAAAAAAAAAAAAGAAATCACACAGTGTGTATTTGGTGAACTAACTGTCCAAAGCTTAAGATAGCCATGACCAATCCACTGATCTGGGAATTGCTTATACATAATTTTTTTTATGTTGTTATATGTACAAGCCAACATAACTTGACTATCTTAATTCTTTCTGATTTTGATAGAATCCTTCTATTTTTAAGTATATTTGCCATATTACATGCAACAGAAAACCTTCATGAGATATGTAGCATGAAAATACAATGGAGAACACACACAAAAAAAATTATTATAACTAGTATGAATATAAAAAAAGAACAAATCCAATGTGCGGATATGATACTGCATGCCTGTATCTCTATCTGAATCCCCACAAATAGTTTGGAATCATACTCTTGTTTATTTAACTATTCACCTCTTTCTTTCTCAGTCATAAATTAGAAATCTCAATTTTATAAATTTTTAATCTTTCATTATTATAATTGGTGTATAAATGTACCCATATAAATTTTGATAATTTTCTTGTTTCAAAACTGCACGCTATACACTGGAATATATGGTATATCACGAGCCTTTAATTTAATTCATGATATGGTTTATAAAAATGACTATAAAATATAAAATAGATAATGTACTTACTTTGATTATTACTTTATCAATAAGAGTTGTATCATCAACACAGTCAAACAGTGCTAAAAGAACCATATGACCATGTTCTTCCATAGCTATTTTCTTTACAAATGTTTTCATTTTCTTAATGATAATTTTTCTGTCCTAAAGGGAGAAAAGAAAATTATTCCAAGAATATTAAATTAGAAGCAGAGGACATTTAAAAAGCATCTATAACAACGAAACACTTAAGTACAATTTTAAACTATAACTTCTACTTTTTTAACAGATAGCAAAACCTCTAATAGTTTAAATCAAATTCAAACATTTGCCCAAAGAAATAAAGAAAAAGAAAAATGAATCTATAATTGTATTTTATAAAATAAAGTAGAAATCCATATTGTACTGCAGTTAAAGTAAAATGTAACAAGTTATAATAAAAAATATAACTTGGATTAACAAAAGAATGACAAATGCTACAGACTCCTGGGCAATTGCCTAGGAATCCTCAACTGTGATTTGCTAATTTATTAGTCAATTTCCATCCCCGCTCCCTTCAATTTTCAAATAGACTGCATTGAATAGCATAAATTAGAGAACAGTGTTCCAACTTCCAAGTATTACCATGTTCAGCATGCATGCAACATTGCCAGTTCAGAAAGGAGTTTCTCAACATTGAAATTGATATAATGTCAAATTGAATATTTGACCAACCATGTCTCAAGAAAAATTAGTCATAAATTGAACAAGAAATTGCAATTAATTCTGATATTGATACATTAATTCAAACACTCACAAGAGCAAAAGCACAAAAAATTAATTTAACATAATAAATATTAAATGTCAATATCTCTTTAACTGTAAATGCATTATTAAGTACAATAATAAATTATTGAAAATTTATTATATTGATTACAACATGAATTAACAAAAATTATTGAAAAACTTTT
Source organism: Maratus michaelseni (assembly GCA_963931845.1). Taxonomy (NCBI): domain Eukaryota; kingdom Metazoa; phylum Arthropoda; class Arachnida; order Araneae; family Salticidae; genus Maratus; species Maratus michaelseni. Next base: position 45,692,622 of record OZ007591.1, read on the forward strand.
TTCTATATTTGACTAATGTGACTTAGTAAATTGGTATTCATAAGGGACACAGGATTTTTTTCACCTACTCATTTAGTAAAACAACAAGTCAACAACAACAAAAAATGGCAAGTTATTGTTTTACAGACTAAACAGGTAAAAAGCTGCTTCATATTGCAGACTAACACTAATATGAGATCTTTATACAATGCTACTGCTTAAATTATCTTTAAAAATATATACTGATATAAAGAAAGAAAGAAATGACAAATCGTAGATGTTTGAGTGGTAATGAAGTGTTTAGTCTTGTGAAAGAATCTCACAGTGAAGTTGAAGCAGCGTTGTCGTTCTCTGTAACGCACAGTATCTTTTAATATATCAGAATACCATATTGATATTTTATTTGTACCACTATTTCCAAATAATAACTTTTGTAGTACATTTCTACAATATGTTCAAGAGAAAAGAAATTCTAACATTAAAATTGTTTGAAAATAGTTGTACAAATAAACTATAAAAATAGTTGGGAGTGTCATTCCTGATATGTTAAAAAATACTATGCATTACAGAAAATAGCAATGTTGAAGCATTTTCCAAAAGTGAAAATCCCAAAAGTAAGAAGTAAGTAAAACTTTTAATAATCAACATGAACATTATGTTATTTTATAGACTGTTCTTAACATATAGTGCATTCATTCCACACATCAAAATATAAAATGAACATTACAGAGAGCTTAGAAACATTAAGATGATTGTGAAGAAGTGAACCTTTAAGTTCAAAGACATCTGAATAGTTCCATTTTTACAAAAACACAACTCAATATATAATGAGATATAAAAAGCCAAAAATTTCAGACATAAAAAGTGCATTTGAACCATTACTTAATTCAGCACTTCAGAATAAAGTCATCAAATGACAAATATTGAAATGAATTGAACATGCTATATCACAATAAATAATTTAATAACAATAATGTGGAAAGTTTCTACATCAGATTATAATGCTCATAAAGTATAATGCACTTTTTAAATTAAATTTTGAGTGTGTACTTAAATAAAATCATATTCAGGTGTGGGGAATTTTCAGAAAATCTGTTTGGCCAAGGATTTTTTCTTTTTCAAGCCAATTAGCAAGATGCCATAAGCAATCAAAAATTGTTATGACAAAATTTCCTTGACTGCAAAAAGAATTCATTACTACAATGCATTTCCATAGTAATATATTTATAAAATTTAAGAAAGATATTCAACAGAGGAAAGTTTAGTGTAGGTTAGAACTTAGTGCTGTGTTTACATTGTGGTGATTGAGAGAAATAAGAAATTTTGCTAGTGAATAAAAGTTTTTGGCATATTTTGTATATTCTGCAGCTTTCAAAAGAGTTTTTAAAATTCACTTGCCATTTCAGAAAATCTACTAGCCATTAACGAATAGATTGATGCAATATCCCACACTGGTTATATTATTTCACAATATGTTAGGGTCACATATGTTGCCACATATTATATTTATTCTTGCGACACCAGTAAACATGGTTGCAAGGAGTCTATCCAAGTCAAGACTGAAAACTTTTCTGAGTATTAGGAATAACCAAATAGAAATGGGCTAGAAGATTTCTATGTCTTGGAATATGGCTAAATATTGATCTCTTACAATAAAAGATAGTGATTAAAAGTTCTTGATAGTAAAATTTCTATTATTTAAGTATTTAAAAGTAGAATTTACTAATTATCAAAAATCTCTTCAGGACTGAAATTAGTCCTGATACTGAAGACTTGCACCCATGCCAGTAAATAGAAAATTGAATAAAATTAAATATGTTATAGTTAAAATGACAGAATGCAAAATTATGAAACAAAAATTAAACATACCCTCCCCTCGCTCCTCTCTCGTTTTTTAAACCTCATATTTTCAAAAATAAATTGACAGCATTTTCTTTAACAAGTTCAAACTTTTTTTTAAAAGAAATTTTTTTTAAAAAAGGGATGGCTACAGAACTCTTAGAACAGTACAGATACGGAAACAAATTTCAATATCACATGAATGACTTTTTTCTTTTAATTCTTTCACATTAGCCTTACAAAAAGTTGTTTTCAAATTCAACCTTTTGGCACACTCACAGGATCATTTCCATATCTGTATAGATAAGATTCTAAAGATAATTATTCAGGCTTTATGAATTGAGAATTTCCTTATTTTTCTACAACGATAGAAGTAGAAATTTTCCAACAGAGTAAAAAAATATCCAGACCAGGAGTCAAAGCCAAGATCTATGGCTTAATATGCCAACACTCTACTAACTGAGCTATCTAGCTCTAGTTGACACCATTCACTCAAACAACCTTTAGGCATTAACACGCAGTTTGTAAATTTATGCAGTTCAACAGTATAAACATCAGGTAAAAAATTCTGTTAGATGATGGATACAATATTCTGTTGAACTGTGTAAAATTGCAGACAAGATGTTAATGCCTATAGGTTGTTTGAATGAGTGGTGACTGCCACAGTTTTCCAGGATAGCAATCTCACTTGGTAATGTTATGCCTGAGGGTCTAAGTTCGATTCCTGACTCTTTCACTAAGCTGGAAAATTTCTGCTCATATGATTTCTTTATCAATTAGAATGATTGAGATAAAAATAATAAAGTTTCCTATAATAATAACAAACTTTTCAGAAAGATTGCTAAAGTTGATTTTTGAAGAAGATAATTACAAAAATGGATCATCCTTTAGCAATAGAATATATTCAGAGATGAATCACTTTTATAAAATAAAATACTGTTTTGATTCTTTGGTACATAGCAGATATTTGAAAATATTCACATTGTTGAATGGAGAAATTGAAAATTTTAAGAAAAAAGGACCTAAAGTACCTTCCCCTATATGTACTATACCCTAGTACATACCTTCTTTAAGAAGAAAATATATAAATAATAAAGAAGTACTGCACCTTTAAAATCTATAAAAATATTCCACAATAAATTATTCTATCAATAATTATTATTTCTATTGGACAATATTGTCCTTTATAATCCCAATATAAGTTTTAACAGTATAGATATCATTATGGCAGGATATTTATATGAAATACTTCTTAAATGCAAAGCAATCTAAGTCAAGATTACAATTATTTGAGTCATAAATACACTGTTTATTCCATTTTAATGTAAACAAAGCTTAAAATGACAAAAGGAAGAAAGGTAGCTAAAAGAAAATACATTTTAAAGGTTTCATACAGACAGCAGCATTTGAAAAAAGAAGGAAGGGGGGCACAAGTGCAAGTTGTGAGAAGTACTTTAGCCTGAAAATATTTTGCCTCCTCTTCATATTCTGCCTCTTCTTATCTTGCTCCCCCCCCCCCCCCCCACATGCACATTCAGGCCAAAACAGAATATAGAACATTAAAATTTATATGTGGTTAAATATAATTAACCACTTCAACGGCAACCCCGAGATAAGTCGGGGTAACAAGTCTGTTTTCTTGTCTCTGAAGCAACTGAAGTGGTTAAAAACTATTAAAACACTGCGTATGTACACAAAATACTGATATTCATGTAAATTGCAATTGAAAAGTTAAATTAAGAGATATTATATAGAAATAATAGTTGAAATCTAATAAATCTTCGAAATATACTTTGAGCATACACACGTAACATTTTAAGAAAGTAACAGAAATATGTTAATCAAATTATTGAAATAGTAAATAGTTAATGTATATCATAAACAATGTTTCAAATAATCTTTAGAAAATTCTATTTCAGCAAAAAATACTTAAGACCCATTTAAAATTGCTAAAGGATTAAAAAAACAATAAAGATTATGCATGTCCAATTGCAATTTGTTAATAACTTCATCATCACAGTTTTTCATGAAATACTATAATAGATAATTTTTTTAATTAAAAAACTTGTTATTGTGGAACACTTGGATTTGCTTAAAAGACAAGTTCTCAGTAGAATCTTGTGGTGTAAGTCATTTTCATGTATGCTAGACAAAAGCATTTGACATACCCTTTTCTTCTTTCGAAGAAACATAATTACTAGGTCCGGCAACAGAATTCTTAGAAATAGGAAATGATTGCTTTGTATGACAACTAGGAATATCTGTTTAACTAACTTAAGTACTTAGTTATTTTCCTCCAAAACAGAATTATTTACTCACGCTTAAAAATGTTATATAGAATACTTGTGCTCCATGTTTTGGGGATAGACCTGCACATAAGGCCACAACATAAACTACTGTGCTGTGGCCATCATAAAACTTTCTTCTATACCATTCTAATATATTAATTTATAACAGCCTCAATGATTACAAATATAAAGCATACTGCCTTTCTTTGAGTTTAACATAGAGTTACAGTAATCAGTTAATTAAAAGAAGAACCGAAGAATAGTGCCACATGTTACGCCACCGTACATTGTTTCGGTATTAATCTATGCTGATTTAATTCATTAAATTCTGTTAATTATACACTTAACTTAATCTTATAATAATTTTTCTTTAAAATCCTTTTCTTTCTAAATTTTCAAATATTTCGTTAAAGTAATTTTATTCTGTTATTAAATAATAATATTAATCAATAAATCAAATGTTTTAATTATTAAAATCATTAATATAATATTCAGTTAAAGTAATATCAGTAAAAAGATAAGTTTTTCGCGTGTCAATACAAACTGATACGAAATATTTCTAAGTCCAAAAACGAAAATCATAATTATTAAATATTAAATATTTTGTATTAAAACCATATTCAATCTATAGATAAAAAATTCTACTTCAAGAATCCATTTACGGTTTTTAAATACGTTACTTAGTTCAGCAGTTATGGCAAGAAATTCTATTTATTCAATTCTCTTTTCAAAGATCGCGCGTTTTGTTTTGCAGAAATATCGACATTTTGATTGCGCATCTTCCCCAAGATACTTGTTGTTTACGATCACGTGACAGGATTTCTCGGAAGAAATAGCGTACAGTCCATTGCACTCCAGCAGAGACGCGCTCCTATCTCAGCGTCCATCCGGGTACTTTTACGGCGTCGTTGCCATTCAGGAGTAATGATGATTTTTATTCATCTCAACTCTGCGTTGCGTAGCGAACGCTCGATGCTCATTGGCTGAAAGTTAGCTTTCAAAAATCTAACTGACTTTTGAGCACGATGTTTTCAATCACTTGTCAGCGAGGGATTAACGCGTTCGGTTGCTCTATTTAAGCTGCGGACCTTCGGGTCCCGCAGAGAAAGTTCGTTTCAACGATGTTAGCTTCAGCAGTCTTCAAAGTTATTGCATTTTAGAGTGAAAACTCTCTAACTAAATTTTTATCGCAGCACGGAGATAGCTTGAAACATTTCAAGTAACTTTTCCTGATTGTTAGCAGCTTCATCATACCAACCATTCCGGCCATCATCGAGCATCTTAGGCCCGTAGCTTCATCTGTAATGAGTTGTTTTAACATCCAGCTAAACTTCGCTAAATTTTTTTTAGCCTGAAATCTCCTGTAACGGAGATAGCTTGAAACATTACAACTCACTTTTCCTGATTGTTAGCAGCTTCATCAAACAATCCATTCCGGCCATCATCGATCATCTTAGGCCCGTAGCTTAATCTGTAATGAGTAGTTTTAACATACAGCTAAGCTTCGCTAAATTTTTTTTTAGCCTGAAATCTCCAGTAATTCATACATCTACAGAAGTAGTTCTGTTTTTCCCTCTTTGAATTCACTCAGCGTGTCCCATCTATCATCTCGGTTCCGTTTTAAACGATTTTAACTTCACCTCTCTTCATTGTGTCTCTTCAAGCAATATGCCGAAATTGTCTAGCTTCATATTTTTACTGTAAGAGTTCCACTTCACAAACTCATTTCATCATAGTGACTTATCTCAAAGTCTTAACGTTATTTCATACAAGAACTCTGATCATCCTAATTGATCCTAATTTATAAACTTACGTCGATGCAGCGTGGTCCTCTACAAATGAATTTACCATAATCATAGTTCTGAAATCCTGATATAGAAATATGTAGATTCAATATAATGATACAAAATTTTTAAATGTTTGTTGTTTTGGTTGGCCAACTAAGCTTTCTACACCTTTATGTTTATGTGTTGTTTCGTCAATAAATATCTATTTGTTATACGTCAGTTTCTTCTTTGTTTTGTCAAGACATGGGTGAGTGTTACTTTAATTTACTTTACATCTTAATCTAAGAATCGACTTCATATCTTAACTATTTTCCAAATTATCTAGTGAAGTTTATTTAATTGTTCATCCGGCCTTGTTCTTTAAATTCTTTTGCTATAAATTTAACTGTTATGTCGATTATTGGGTTAATTGCCACTTAACATCACGTGCCGTGACGTTGTTTTGGATTGGCATTTTTTAAAGCATTTCTTTAGTTCTTTTAACTTCATTAATTTTTGCATCTCTATTTTTCAAAATTACTTTCAATCTTTAAAATTTTCACACCAATCCGAAACGACGTGACATTTTATGGTGCCTTAGCCCTAGGAAGTTGAACCTGTGTGTTTTGTAATATAAGTATTCTCAGGAAAATTTAACTTCTTACTTATATATTAATTTTTGGCTTCTTTCAGTGCTAAAAAGTAACGATCTTTTAAAAAGTAACGATCTTTATAATTTAACTATTTTCTATTCTAAAATATTTTATATCTCAAAAATCTTATATTTTAACGATGTTTGATATTATAACGATTTTTTGTAAATTCTCAAAATCTTAGATTTACTTAAAATAACTTTTCTTTCTGCAGTCTCAAAATTTTATCTGCATTTAATTTTGCCAAATTTTACATTCTGAAGTAAATAAATTTTTTTTTCTTTGTAATTTTACCATTCATTAATATGAATTTTAAATACTAGAACTGAGATTTCAAATCCATGTGCCTCCAGTAGTACAATATAAAAAATATTTTATATTTTAACCAAAGATTTCAACTTTAGTGAAAATTCATTTACAAATTTGCCCTAAAATTTTAGTATAATTTATTTAATTATCTGTATTCTGATTTTATTATTTGTGTTTTCATATTTTTATACTATTTTGTGTTTCATTATTTTATTGCAATATTATCTATACTATTTAAGAAATTTTATAGTGATTATAACATGTTGGAAATTATTTAGGGAATCATAAAATTTTTCTTAAAAGTAACTTTTCTTACGTGTTTATATTTTATTTATTTTGTTTTTCTAAATTTAAAGGTATCATGGCAATTCCGATGCATTTAAATGCTTTAATGTCCGCTATTCCGCTTTTTCACGGGAAAGATGACGAAAACGTTAACTATTTTATTAGAAGCATTATCGACATTTGCAATCTTCAAAATTGGCCTGACAATTATAGAATACCCTTAGTAAGATTGCATTGTAGGGACAGGGCTTTGGAATTTATGTCCAGTGATCCCCAGATCAGAGACGAGGAAGACTTTGACACTGTTGTCAGATTACTCAGAGACCGTTTTCTTAAAGAACAAACGTTTGAGGAAGCTTCGTACGAGTATGCTAGAACGGTGCAAAAACCAAAACAATCTGTAAAAGAATTAGCAGAGGTCATTCGTAAAATTGTGGGTAAAATGGCTCCAGATGTTGATAACAATCCCCATTTGACAGACTTAAAAATGAATTTAATGTATTCAAAATTCATTGAAGCGCTGCGTTCTGATATTCGAACAGAGGTAATAAAGTTCGGTGTTACTAATTTTGACGATGTCGTAGCCAAAGCAGTTGACATCGAAAAGGCGCTAGAACAAAATTCCTTTGAAGTTAACAACTTAAACACTGTTCCAACTACCAGCAGCAGTAGCCAGGATTCAGTCATGCAATTGCTCTTAAAGCAGCAGGCAGATCATAATCAACAACTTTTGCAACTAACAAACTTAGTGCAAAAATTACAGGAGGACAAGAAGAGTTGTCAAATTTGTGGGAAACCGCACAATGCCAAGGACTGCTGGCATTATTTGGGTGCAGCCAATCAGGGAAATTTTCACAGGGATTCACAATTTTTTTCTTCAAATCCCAACTTTGTTAGCAGAGATGCTAATTATCAGGGCAGAAATGTCAATTTTTCGAATTTTTCTAGTCCTCATCGTAATGTTTCGGGACAGGAAAGGAGAAATGATCACAACTACATCCCACGATTTAACAGGGGTAGAGGAAGACGTAATTACAGACCCTACAATCGTCATCCAAGAAAGAATTTAAACTTATAGAGGGTTCTGACAGAATTTTTCAACATAATCCCCCTCACTCTAACAGAACCCGTCGTAAAAATTCTCTTGCAAGGTACGAGGGTACAAATTCTAATTTTTCTTCAGTCAATAAATCATTAATATCTTGTAGTACTCAGAATTCAGAACTGCCCATAATTAAACTTACTTTTGATAAAAATTCCTTCGAAGCTCTTTTGGACAGTGGAGCAAACTTATCTTTAATTCAACCTAAAGCAATAGAAATTCTCAAAAAATATAAAAAACTTAACTTTCTTTCTAGATCTGTCCAAATCAAAACAATAGATAATTCCTCCATCCCATTTTTTTCTACTGTTAAACTCAGCTTTAAAATTAACTCCACTTGGTTTTCGAATGTTTTCTTCATAACTCATAATAACTGGCACTCCAACTATCAAATTATTCTAGGATATGACTTTCTTAATCGTAACAAACTTTTATTGGACTCTGCCAACTCTCAACTCATTATGGGTAACCTTCGATTTCCTTTCCAAAGCAAAATTCCAGATAGTATTGAAAACTCTAATTTAAATTCTGATAATTTCATTTCTGATAATTCTAATCTTAATGATAATAATTTTTTTGGATTCTGATGTAATTGAGAACGCTGCTACCTATTCCCCATCCAAGAACATTAATTTGATTTCTAATGATGATATTCCTGATAACGAAAAGAACTTTGTAAAACCCATGTATAAAATTATAATCAGACCCAACCAAGGCAAAATCATAAAACTTAAAACTAAATTTAAAATCAGTAAATCTCTTAACTATTTATTTTGTCCTTTAACTACTAAATTACCAATTAACCTAGATTATAGTCTCCACGAAACTAATGAAAATAATTCTATTCTTATATACATCCACAATAACTCTAAAGATAAAATCACACTCAGGAAAAATGTAATACTGGGATCTATTAAACCAATTGCTAAAGATCAAATCTCTAATCATAACAACTCAGAAACCTTTCAAATTAACTCTTTAGTAACTCAGGATATCTTAGAACTTAGAAAAAAGGAACTTAAAGTAGATAATTTTACCATAAACCACTTACCTGACTCAGACAAAAAACGTGTTCTTAAACTTCTAATGAATAACTCTGCTGTATTTTCTACTTCATATGATACTCTTGGATGTACAGATAAAGTTGTTCTGGAATTCAAATTACTTCATGATTTTGCTCTTCAAACTAAACCCTATCCCATTCCCAAAACTGCTAAAGAATTTGCTCGCAATGAAATTTCTGCTCTCTTAGATGCAGGTATCATAGAAAACTCCAATTCAAACTATTGCTTTCCGGGTATTTTTGTTAAAAAGAAATCTCTTCCAACTGACAATCCTAACAAACTTAAATTTCGTATGGTTATAGACTACAGATTATTAAATGCTATCACAGAGCCTTACAAAATTTGTCTTCCAAGAATCAATGACATCATGCAAAATATTGCTGGGAAGAAGCTTTACACTGTTTTAGATTTAAAGTCTGCATTTTTTTCAAATTTTACTTCAAGAGAAGGATAGATCTAAATTAGCTTTCGCTACAGAGTTTGGTAATTTCATGCCAAAAAGACTCCCTTTCGGACTTGTCAATTCAACCAGCTATTTTCATACCTTAATCAATAGTTGTTTAAATGAACTTAAAGGCAAAAATGTTCAATTTTTTCTGGATGATATTATCGTTGCAGCTGATACTCTTGAGGAAATGTTATTCTGGCTTCAAAAAGTATTCGACAAACTTAAAGAATTCAACCTAACCTTAGATCCTGCTAAACTTCAAATTTGCAAAGAGAACATAACTTACTTAGGCTTTGACCTACATAAAAATGGCCATTCTCCTTCTTCTGATAATGTTAAGAAAATTACTAAATTTCCTGTACCAACAAATGTAAAACAAGTTCAAAGCTATCTAGGAATGATAAATTACTTCAGACATCTCATTTATAACTTTGCTAAAATTGTTCAACCTATTGTAAAATTAACCCATAAAAAGTCGAAATTTCTTTGGAGTAATGAATGCCAAAATGCCTTTGATAAAATTCAGAATATTTTGCTCAACAATCCTACTGTCAAAAATTTTGATGAGAGTAAGGAAGTATTTTTAGTGACAGATGCATCCATGCATGCTATTTGTGGAATTTTATTGCAAAAACACAACAACAAATTTTATCCTCTTGAATTTTACTCTAAACAATTAAACCCAGCTGAATCAAAATATCCATCAATTAAACGTGAATTTTATGCCATATATTCTTCTGTAAAACATTTCCATGAATATCTCTACGGTAGGCAATTTACTATTTTAACAGATGCCAAAGCTCTCACTTACCATCTAAACTTAGAGAAACAGGCAGAAATTATAACTAGATGGGTTTTGTTTCTTCAAAGCTTCAACTACAAAGTTGAACACATTCCTGGTCTTGTCAATCCAGCTGATTTTCTCTCTAGAGTGATAGACTATCCCAATAATCCTAATTTAATTGTTAATGCTCTAAATATTTTTATACCTACCAATGACTCACTTAAAACTGAAAATATCTTAAAAGAACAACTTAACGATCAAAAACTTAATGACATCAGAAATAAAATATTAGATAAAACATGCACCAACCCTAATTATTCAATTAACCCGGAAAATAATCTTTTAATGTTTGCAAAAAAGAAAGCTAAAAATGTAAATAGAACTAAGAAAATTCTCATCCCCAAAACCTTAATAAATAGCTGTATTACTCTTGCACATCAGGCACACTTTGGCATAGCTAAAACTTTGGATATCGTTGCTAAACATTATTATTGGATTGGTATGGTTCAGGACGTCCAAAACTTTGTAAATTCTTGTGAAAAATGTCTTCCGCACAAAAGTAAACAAACAAATACCAAACCTTCTTTTATTTCCAAAAGCGAACTTGCCCCTGGAGAGATGCTTGCTATAGATGTTGTAGGAAAACTACCTAGGTCACATGATGGAAAATTTTTTATTTTAACTATTGTCGACCATTACTCACGCTTTTTAGAGGCTATTCCGTTAGCTAATGTTACTTCTCATTCAATAATTAAAACTCTTAATGACTATTTTTCTAGATTTGGAATTGCTAAAGTAATACTTTCTGATAATGCCTCAAATTTTAAATCTGATGAATTTGATGATTACTTAAAATCACTTAATATTAAGCACAGACATTCTTCTATTTATTACCCACGCTCTAATGGTTTAATTGAACGTATCCATAGATCCCTTAAGGAATCCGTTGCTTCACTTGCTGACAATGTAATCGAATGGTCTGATAGGTTAAAATTCTTTGTTCTACATTATAATAACTCAAAACACTCGGTTACCAATTTTACTCCAGCTAACTTGTTCTTAGGTAGAGATTTAAATTTGTCAATTGACACGTTTCGACCACCTCAGTATGCTCAGGAACCTTCTGTTTATTTACGGAAACTACAAGAACATATTGTGGCATCTAGAAATTTAGTAAGAGAAAATGAGAAACACTACTTTTCTCTGAAGGAAAAATTTCTGAAGGGTCGTACACCGTCTACTTTGGCTGTTGGAGATATAGTTTATTTGAAAAACCTAATTCCCTCTACTACTTTCAAACCAAAAAATACTGGTCCATATGAAATCTTACAATGCTTTCGAAATGACAATTATTTAATTAGACATTGTACGGACCAGGGGAAAACTACAAAGGTACATATCAGCAAACTAATTCGTACAGGACAGAAGTAGTGTATTTTTTTTTTGGTCAAAATTTTAGTGTTGCTTTCTTCTGTAGTAACTTAAACTCATTTATAATTAATCTTTATTTCAATATGTCATTCATATAAGTTCATTTTAAATTTCGTAAACTTTTATGTAATAAAATTTTGCCATAGTAGGTAGCAACTACCTATATAACTTATTATGATATTCAAACAATTTACATTCTGATCAGTGTAAGTTACCTGCAGTGTGAGTGACTAGCTACCACAGATCGCTTCAGGAAGTATCGTCTCATGTTATATACTCAAACTCATAAAATTTTTAAGTTATAATATTTTCTCCTTTACATGATGCATTTAAATATTCCATTTTATTTACATTCTGCTTTTATTAATTCAGTTGCTACTATTATTTTTTTTAATTTTTCTATGTTTACTACATGAATTTAGACTTTTATTGTTTTGATTTTACACACTCTCATTTTACTGTTTATAGTTTGATGTGAATTTTGAAAATACTATTAATTAAATTAATGATACATTTCAAGAAATGATCAAGTTTAAAAGAATGAGACAATGATGATAATGAAAGAAATAAAGAATTTTGAAAATTGATCAATTGTTTAAAGAATGTTGATGATCTCAAAAAATGCGCATGCCTATATGGTTCTAGTTGAGATTTATAATGATTGCATGTAAGAACATGCTTATAGAATATGATGGAGCAATTGCTCTAAGTTTTTCTAAAATATTTTCGGCTATTTCCTAAATTAATGTTTGAGCACACAGAAGGTACATTCGGGCTTAATGGGGTATTAACAATCACAAATATATTGCCCTTCCGACAATCCTTCATGGTTTAAACGTTATCAAATTTATGGAATCAAAATTTTGTTTTTGTGAATATGTTGTCTAATTTACCAACAGTTGGTTAAAATTTAATTAGCTTTAATTTTATTTAAATAATTGGACACTGCTACAATTCATAGGGAATGTACTCACGTTTTTTCCTTATAGCTATTTGTAGTTTATTTACAATGACATATGATGAATTGATGCTAATTATGTCTCATTCAAATCACATCTGCTCTTCAGTATTTGTCCTGTATATAATATACTTTGATCCTACACTCATATTCCTATTTACCCTTGTTATATATATGTGATAGATTTTATTTAAACATTGCAATAGTCTGTAATGGTGTGCACATGGATATTACATTTATACATCTCAGATTTTCACAATTTTAGATTTTTGGTTTAATTAAGGCACTATACACTTGTTCGTTCGTTCACTCACCCTTACTATGTATATATATATATATTGTATTTATTTGTGGCGTATTTGTAATTGTTTGTGTTTGCTTCATATATATTTTATTTACCATTTTGTTAACTATTTACATTCATGTTTTATATTATTATGTTTCATATGTGCTCAAGGCTCAGCTAAAATTAGTCAAGTTCTTCTGGACTTAAATTTTTCACTTGTTCATTGGCACATTTTTTTATTGATTTCTGTTATGTTCATGAGATCAATCGTTGAGGTTTTCAACGTTTCATTTTTATTATTACCTTTGTGTAATATCATTTTTTCAGTGAGAAAAAACCCGTCAGCTTATTCTTTTTTTTTCTTGCTTTTTTTTTCCACAGTGTGGAGGAAAATGTTACGCCACCGTACATTGTTTCGGTATTAATCTATGCTAATTTAATTCATTAAATTCTGTTAATTATACACTTAACTTAATCTTATAATAATTTTTCTTTAAAATCCTTTTCTTTCTAAATTTTCAAATATTTCGTTAAAGTAATTTTATTCTGTTATTAAATAATAATATTAATCAATAAATCAAATGTTTTAATTATTAAAATCATTAATATAATATTCAGTTAAAGTAATATCAGTAAAAAGATAAGTTTTTCGCGTGTCAATACAAACTGATACGAAATATTTCTAAGTCCAAAAACGAAAATCATAATTATTAAATATTAAATATTTTGTATTAAAACCATATTCAATCTATAGATAAAAAATTCTACTTCAAGAATCCATTTACGGTTTTTAAATACGTTACTTAGTTCAGCAGTTATGGCAAGAAATTCTATTTATTCAATTCTCTTTTCAAAGATCGCGCGTTTTGTTTTGCAGAAATATCGACATTTTGATTGCGCATCTTCCCCAAGATACTTGTTGTTTACGATCACGTGACAGGATTTCTCGGAAGAAATAGCGTACAGTTCATTGCACTCCAGCAGAGACGCGCTCCCATCTCAGCGTCCATCCGGGTACTTTTACGGCGTCGTTGCCATTCAGGAGTAATGATGATTTTTATTCATCTCAACTCTGCGTTGCGTAGCGAACGCTCGATAATGCTCGATGCTCATTGGCTGAAAGTTAGCTTTCAAAAATCTAACTGACTTTTGAGCACGATATTTTCAATCACTTGTCAGCGAGGGATTAACACGTTCGGTTGCTCTATTTAAGCTGCGGACCTTCGGGTCCCGCAGAGAAAGTTCGTTTCAACGATGTTAGCTTCAGCAGTCTTCAAAGTTATTGCATTTTAGAGTGAAAACTCTCTAACTAAATTTTTATCGCAGCACGGAGATAGCTTGAAACATTTCAAGTAACTTTTCCTGATTGTTAGCAGCTTCATCATACCAACCATTCCGGCCATCATCGATCATCTTAGGCCCGTAGCTTCATCTGTAATGAGTTGTTTTAACATCCAGCTAAACTTCGCTAAATTTTTTTTAGCCTGAAATCTCCTGTAACGGAGATAGCTTGAAACATTACAACTCACTTTTCCTGATTGTTAGCAGCTTCATCAAACAATCCATTCCGGCCATCATCGATCATCTTAGGCCCGTAGCTTAATCTGTAATGAGTAGTTTTAACATACAGCTAAGCTTCGCTAAATTTTTTTTTAGCCTGAAATCTCCAGTAATTCATACATCTACAGAAGTAGTTCTGTTTTTCCCTCTTTGAATTCACTCAGCGTGTCCCATCTATCATCTCGGTTCCGTTTTAAACGATTTTAACTTCACCTCTCTTCATTGTGTCTCTTCAAGCAATATGCCGAAATTGTCTAGCTTCATATTTTTACTGTAAGAGTTCCACTTCACAAACTCATTTCATCATAGTGACTTATCTCAAAGTCTTAACGTTATTTCATACAAGAACTCTGATCATCCTAATTGATCCTAATTTATAAACTTACGTCGATGCAGCGTGGTCCTCTACAAATGAATTTACCATAATCATAGTTCTGAAATCCTGATATAGAAATATGTAGATTCAATATAATGATACAAAATTTTTAAATGTTTGTTGTTTTGGTTGGCCAACTAAGCTTTCTACACCTTTATGTTTATGTGTTGTTTCGTCAATAAATATCTATTTGTTATACGTCAGTTTCTTCTTTGTTTTGTCAAGACATGGGTGAGTGTTACTTTAATTTACTTTACATCTTAATCTAAGAATCGACTTCATATCTTAACTATTTTCCAAATTATCTAGTGAAGTTTATTTAATTGTTCATCCGGCCTTGTTCTTTAAATTCTTTTGCTATAAATTTAACTGTTATGTCGATTATTGGGTTAATTGCCACTTAACATCACGTGCCGTGACGTTGTTTTGGATTGGCATTTTTTAAAGCATTTCTTTAGTTCTTTTAACTTCATTAATTTTTGCATCTCTATTTTTCAAAATTACTTTCAATCTTTAAAATTTTCACACCAATCCGAAACGACGTGACACCACATGTTTGGTATTATTAAAATTTAAAATTAGATCAACATATACCTTTTTAATCATTAAACTCAAATATAAAATTTGGCGCATTTCTACTCAATAGAAAATAAGATACAACTATAATGTTAATCTCAAAAAAGCATAGAGCTAGTATTCCATAATCAGATCCACAGCCAATGAGCAATTCTGGCAACAATGTGGTTAAAAGTGTATGAGCGTTACAAAAATGGAGTTACACAGAAATTGTGAAAAAACATCATAGCTGTTGGGTGATATACACCCAAACCTAATTAACATCTATTTAAGTTAAGGTATAACAGAATATGAAGAGAAGATTGATGAATAGCTATTATGGAAATTGTGAAAAATTCATCATAGTAGCAATAACTGTTGGGCAATAGGCAATGCATCCCAACCTAATACGCACCAATTTAAGTCAACATCTAAATCAATCTAAAATTTGATTAAATTCTGTGAATTAGTTCTTGAGATAGAGCGGCCATAAAATTTGTGTGCTACATTAATTGAAAAAAAAAAGTTCCCTGATTTCCATTATTAACGATACACGCACAGTATTTTTAAATGTAGTCACTTCCTCGTATAACACACTTTTCCAGCTTGTTAATACCCTGTTTGGGAGAAAAAAAACAAGAGAAAAACCTTAAAAATTGCACAATATTTATAAGGTACTGGTTTACATCTTCATAAATCCAAACTGAAAATTTAGTCCAACAACTTCATATAGTGGCCAATGAATATTTCTTCATTTTCTGAAGAATGTTCAAGTTAAATTCTAAGTCTGCATATATATATCTAGCATGTATATATATACAGCATGCATATATATACTGCATATATATATAGCATGTATATATATATCTGACGGGATAGCTAATTGGATTAAGCTGGCCACCTGGTCAGCTTATGCTAATGTATCATAAAATTTTTAAAAATGGGTAAATTGCCTTCAAAATAAGCGCTATCCACAGAAAATGAGGATATCTGATTATCTTAATTTGTGTTAAATACAAAAAACTCATATCATATGAATCTTTTTGAATTTTTTTTAAATGTTAGTTTTCTTTATCACATACGATTATTAGCTTAAATATCACCTGTTTGTCAGCGAATCAGTCTTGTGCAAAAACACAAACATTTTCACATATAGAAAAATTTCCCTGATTTTCAAGTACTCTTACAAAATTCCCTGACTTTTCCAGATTGATAAACCTCCCGGATTTTCCCCTGATATCCAGAATCTGTAGCCACCCTGATTTTACAAAAATAGTCAAATTGTAATTTCTTTTACAATTTTGGTTTTATTTTGGATTTCGTAGACCTCCAAAATCTGAATTTCAAAATTGAAAGAAGAAAAACCTCAGGTTCCACAGAGCCAAAGAATCTGAGGAATAGCGATCCAGCGATTTCTCTATTCACTTATACTCTCTGGGTCTCAGGGTATTTCTGCTCCCTCCCATGGACTTCAAAAAAAGACAAAAATTTTACGATTTCAGCATTTCTTTGGGTTCTGCAGACCCAAAAAATCTGAGAGAAAAATGAAAATTTTATTATTTTAAGTCCAGTAAACTGAATAAAAAAAGGCCAAAAATTTTACAATTACGATTTATTAATTTTTCATTTCTGCCTTACTTTTTTTGATACGCTGAGAAAAGAGCAAATATTTTAGAAATTCAACGTTACTTCAAGTTTCGCAGATGAAGTCAATGAAGGGAAATAAACAAAAAAGAAAATTTTACTATTTTGATCCTGATATGCAGGGTTTAAACTAGAAAAATAAAGTATTTTCAGATTCTAAACAAAATGTTAAATGGGATGGTCAAAAAGTAGAGTTATTTTAAAGAGGGATTCTAGAAATTACTATAAACTACACAAAACAGAAAGACTTTTTAAAAAAGACTGTGGAGAGGAAAGGGAGGTACTGTAATAAAAATATTTTTTTTTTACTTTGTTGTCTCCATGCCAAACACAATGCATTGCTACTCTAGATCCATCTTTTGTATGTAATATTTCTGGAACAACTTCTCTCAGAGACTCTATAATTTCAGACCGTGAATTAGAATCACAATTCATGAAAAACTGTAATAATACATGATGAATAAGACTGTGCTTGACAACAGACCTACAATACAAAAAATATGTTAAATATAATAGAAGTTTGATTCATTAGCAGGCATTAAACAAAATCAATTATGAACATTTAATAAAAGTTTATACACTGATTATAATTGCTTTTTATAATGAGATAAACATAGAACAAAAAAAGTCCACACATATACTCAAATAAAGCTTATTAAAAGATATAAAAATAAAATTTTTGTAATAAATTTATAATAAATTAATTCAAATTTTGTTATCCCTACAGAGCAAAAAATTTGTGACAGATATTGTATGAAAATTCGTGACCAATTGTTTTAGTGCTAAAATTAAAAAACACTAAAAATTTAT